>CM075495.1:10600000-10782500 GCA_037950675.1 Hypophthalmichthys molitrix | reverse complement strand
ATTTGCTATGCTTTGATTTTTTTTTTTCTGTGTTTTGCTTTGTTTTTGTGATTTTTGTTTTGCTTTGTTTTTGTTTTTTTGTGTGTGTTTGTACAGTTTTAGATCAATGCACATACGGAAACTGCACAGTTTAAGGTCAGCAATGACCTGTTGCAAGTTCTTGATACTGGTTCACACGCAGTGCTTGTCTTGTTGGATTTAAGCGCTGCTTTTGATACAATCGATCATAGTTTCCTGTTATATTGGTTGGAAACAGTGGTGGGTATTCAGGATGTCACCTTGCAGGGGTTGGCCTCTTACCTCAAAGATAGAACCTTCTCAGTGAGCATTGGGAAGTTTTCTTCTTCGTCAGTTCCCATTTTGTACAGTCACGGTGTGCCCCAAGGGTCCATTTTAGGCCCCCTTCTTTTTTCGCTTTATATGCTGCCATTGGGTGCCATTTTTTTAAGAAATATAAGATTTCCTACCACTGCTATGCTGACGATACACAGTTTTATCTACCAGCTAATACTGACAGTTCTTATCCCTTGGACGTGCTTTGCGACTGTTGTGAGGAGATCAAATGTTGGATGGCTAATAATTTTTTGCAATTAAATGGAAGCAAAAGTGAAATTTTGATTTTAGGCCCATCCAGGTCTTCATCTCTCTTTTTTTTTATTTTTTTATTTAGATTCTGTTTACACCAGTATTCAACCTCATGTAAGGAATCTTGGGGTTATGTTTGATTCCTCACTAAATTTTGAGAAACAAATCAGTAAAGGGCAGTTTCTGTCATCTGAGATCGATTGCGAAATTAAAACAACTTCTGTCTCCGAAAGATTTAGAGACCATTATCCATGTTCTCATAACATCACACCTGGACTACTGTAATTCCCTGTACTGTGGCCTGCCTCAAACTGAGATCTCTCGCCTGCGAATTGTCCAAAATGCTCTTAACAGCACAAAAAAGAGGGATCACATTTCTCCCATTTTAGCGACCTTACATTGGCTTCCTGAAAAATTTAGAATTTATTTTAAAATTGCTGTTTTCATGTACAAGGCTTTATCTGGTGTTGCACCAAAATACATTAGTGACCTTCTGATAACTTACTTTCCCCAAAGAACACTTAGGTCTGGTAATCGGCTTCTCTTAACTGTCCCTAATTTTCGCTGTAAAACTAAGGGTGGCCGAGCCTTCTCTGCTCATTGTTTTACTGTATAGCACTTTGGTGCAACTCTGTTGCTTTTAAATGTGATATTCATCTCTATTAATAACCCAATCCTAAGCAAAGCATCCCATTGATCCGATCAAATATGCAGCCAAAAGCAATGTCATTCATTGCACACCCCTCTTCCTGGCCCTCTTTGTAAATATCCGAGGATGTTTATATTTATCCAAGTTACAAAACCAAAACTGCTCATCTGTTGTCATGGCAGCAGCAAAATGACTTGAGTTTATGGATACTCATGTCGGGTGATTTGGGATTTGACCCAATCGCCCCTTTGGTCCGATGTTATTGTATGCATGACATTGCATGCATCTCCCTGTGAAAAGCTTTAAGGTTATATATACAGGTAATATACGGGTAAGATTATAAAATAATTTCAGCTCAAATCAATATTTAATTTCCACGCATTTATTACTGCTTATATACAGCCTGACTGTTCGCAAACAATCAAACTTGTGTCATTAACCACCTGGCAACCGCCCAGAACTAACATTTTCTTCAGAATAGATCTAAATCTTGTTTAATATATTTATTGAATGCACACTGTTTTGCTGTATTTGATTTTTTTTTTTCCATATATGCAAATGCTTTCCCATAAGTGCATATTCACTGTTTGTCTATAGCCATATCTAAATATTAAGGTCATAGCTGCTACTATCAGCTTGCCTTGAACACAGTGTCTAGCCCTCTTGCAGATGATCACAGTGGCTGACCTTTACAGCAAGCCTGTGATGACGTTTGCCAGTATTTCATGAACGCTGTGATACAGATATCCCACAATGCATCACGGGAGCATCAAAGAGTAAAGAAGTAGGTCAAGAGTAGGTTATAGATCATAGCAAGTGTGAGGATATTGAGGTCATATCTTCAAAGTTATATTTAAAGGTTTTATTGTGTTTATTTGTTTACCCAACACCTATAGCAAAAATATGATATTTACTTCGATTATAGTGTTAAGCCCAGGTCTATTTGAAATGGCAAAACCCAGTTGCATAATTTTGACTTCAAAAAGAAGCAAATCCTAAATGTTGAAAATACTTCAGATGATAGTTTAAACATGACCAGTTAATTTTAGTAATGTATATGTAGGCCTTGACCTATTTGATATGTAAAACTAACACACCTTCTGTAATAGTAACATTTACATTTCCAAGAAAACTTTGTAGTTTAGTACAGCCTACATTTTGCGTCATTGCAAAAGAAACTTTTATATCAATATCTGGAGCTCTTTTGCTCTGAATTTCCAGAGTTACACAATAATCTGTGTAAAACTCCCAAAGAATAATTCTTTTGCATTTTTTATTTCAATTGTAGATTGTGGTTCCACACATTGGATTTTTTTTTTTTTTTTAATGGTACATTAAACTTTGAAATATATTGTGTAGTTAAAAACACGTGGTAAATATATAACTTTTTTTTTTTTCAGCATGACATTTACAGTAGGTGTAAAAATATATACATGTTTGTGAATATGCCATTGTATAAAACTGTATAACCATTATTTGGTTAAAAATCAGCCTGGAATTATTAAAAGGAGCATTTTCTCAAATGATGGTAAATGATTTTTTTAGACCATACAACCATACAAACCATACAATGATGGTTTTTTAAACCATAATTTGTTAAATTGGCAAGAGCGAAAGGAAGAATAATATGGTCATTGCAATTTTGAGTAAACTTGAACTGTTTTTCAATTACTTTTTGTCATTTTAAGGCTCTGAGAAAGGACAGCAAAACTTACTTTCCAAAGTATCTTTTCCGCTTTAAAATGGACTTCATACACTATATGCCACATATCATCTGTAAGGGAGACAGGGAGGATTGTTCTCATCCAAAGTCTGTAGGGAGTTCTGTTTAGAGACCAGTTTGATGAATAGCTCTCAAAAATAGGTTATGATGGCAAAATATCTTGCTTTTTCGATACTGCAGTTAAACATGGTTTTATACATCAAACTCTGGATGGTCTTATTTGGGCTACTGCATTGCTACTGATGCTTTAGGCAGCGAATCATTTGAAATGGAGCCAATAAGAGCAAAAAGTCTAGATTGGCAATAAAACCCCATTAAAATATTGCAAGACCCGTCCCTCCCATGTTTTGTTGTGTAGTCAGCGTCTCAAAAACATCAATTGAGTCATGTGGTTTGTGTTGGCTGGTTATGTCAGCGCATGTATTTTTGTCTTGAGTGTGGTAATTTTGTGGTCATGACCGTCTAGTGCTTTGCATTATTAGTGTTTTTTTTTTACAAAACATGGTGTAGGAAGACTAGTATGTTGTGCATCCAAATGCCTTTATTATTGGACTGAAAAGAATCAATACTCCTTCACCTGACTGGGTTCAATTAGCTTCATAATTATATGAATTACTAGGATGCTAACTATTCAATTCCTCTTCATAATCGCATCAAAGTCTTCAAGCAAGACAAAGTATTTGCCTTTTCCCTTTCGTTTAAAACTGTCAGAAGAGTCACTTGTGTTTTGTGTAAGAACGGTTATATAATGTTGAAACCAACATCTCACTTTCAGTTCTAACCCCTCATGCTATTTTTACAAATGTTTGTAATGGCATACGGCCTGTTTTTCCTCAAGATTAAGCAAGCAAGATTAACATTCACGTTTGTTTGTGTGGGCCGGCTGAGTGTATTGTTTAGGTGTGAGTTGGTTTTTGTGGCTTCTGTTCAAATACAGACTTCATTGAGTGAGTTTGCAACTGTGGATTGAGTTGTTATTTGGGCGTAACAAAAAATGCAATACATGTTGTCCATTTTTGCCCTTCTTTTATCTTTATAAAATATCAATGCAATGATTTAAATAATATAAAATACAGTCCTAAAAAATATTGACTCTCCGTTTGCTTTAATATTTTCTCTTTTTAGAGCAGTAACCTTTTTGATTCTTTATGCAGAGAGAAAAAATAGAGCCGTGACATTTTGGCCAAATGGATTTTTGTGTATTTCAGCACTGCTCTGTATGAAAAGCAGGTGCACATGGTCTTTGAATTCAATCTCACAGGTTATTGTGTGCTGGCCTGTTAACACAATGGCTATGGAATTGGTATCCACTCCATAAAATGGCTTTCGCTGACAGAATGTTAAACGAAAAAACTGTTAAAGTGGGCAAAACTGGTACAATATTATATCTTAGATTGGATATATTTTAAATAAGTGCTTGATCTGGCCAATTAATAATAATTGCAGTCACATTTCAGAATAGTATCCATTAGGGGTATAATGGTGCATGTATTCGTCCCGAACCAGTGCATACACTCAGATGACTCAGTCAGTCACAGGTGATCCACACTCCAATCCAGAAGGGGGCGTGCGCTGTAATGCAACGCTGTTTGCTAACCGCCACAACAGGAAAAAGCGCAGAAGAAGAAGAACAGACGATTTATGCATATATATTTTTACGTGTAATCTCTTAACCAGTGTTTCAACTGCGGAAAGACATCAATAAAACAGCTTGAGAATAACATCTCATGTAGCATTACATTTACCTCAGGCAAGTCATTCAGTGTCCACGCCCACTGTTCACCCCCAATTTCTTCATAATATGTAACTACTGCAGTTATAATCATCATGTAATACATAACATGGGCACTGTAATGTATATTGACACCATTCTTCATTTTAAGTTTGCATCTTTTATATTGCAGAATTTTAACTTGTTCCATTACATCAGTGTTTTTAGTATTTTCTGACCCTTGCTGTACATAATAATTTATTCTGGAGTGTGTACAGATGTCACTGAGAACTGATAAATATTTCAATGGCGACTTTCTTTAGAAAAGTGATATTCACAATGGCTAACAAAATAAAATACAGAAGTAAGGAGCATCAAGTGAGCATAATATTTATACTATCCAGCCTAGATATGAAATAGACTTGTCTATGGGTGACTGGTCAGCTGGAAAATGTTAGAAATATTGCTTCTCCTTTGGCGAGAGCAATTCCATCTATGGCATATTAGCCTGTTGCTATGAGAGACACGGAGACTGAGAATTCAGTGTGTGACAGAAAGCCCGTTTTAAACATGTTGCTTAAATATACACAGCCTTCTGTCCTCCCGCTTAACTCAGGCTTAGTATTTGTCTTTTATTTCCAGTAGTGAATTGCTTTTTAATTGCCTCATCTCATGTTCATTGTTGAGTGGCGTCGGTTTGGCCGTGTACGTTTTGAAAACTTTGATCATTTTCTCTCCCTTTTAGATCATTTTTTCTTGTTTTGAGTAGTTGATGATAATAACCCATCCTTTTCTTGATCTAATCAAATTCCAGAGGGAATGCACAGGATATATACAGTCAAACTGTGCACATATTAATTCCCCTCAGTGAGGGAATTGCTCGTTTCCCTATAAGACACAATGGAAAGCAAAAACTTGGAAATGTTGTGAAATATTGATTTTTGGGAGGGAAGAATAATTCCAGCTCCCAGCTAGATGAAAATGAAGTCATAGATCAGTCAAAGGGTTTCTCTCAAAAGCGATGAGAGTGATCAAAAGCCAATGAAGAATATAGCAAGCGTTCGTCCTCCCTCTCTTTCACTTTCATGCTGTATTTTGGCCTCATGAGCTTCACTGTCTAAATGGATTAGTTTGAAAAATATCCACAGAGTTAAAATGCCTTTGCTACTATGAATTGCCATTTATCCTCACAGATATTTTCAATTTAGAGAGGTTCTTTTAAGTTCTGGCCAAACCAAACGAAAGCCTCAGACATTCTCTGAAATTCTCTGTAGCTATTCTTCTGAAGTCTGATGCTGATGACCTGGATTTGCATGTTTAGCACATTAACCTTCATTTCCTTTTTTATTTTATCCTGTTTATTTAGCATTTTCAACTAAAATAGAGTTGAAATATCTCACCTTCGTTGTTCACCTCTTGATTCAGATTAGTAACTTTTATAGCATTAAAGTGAAGTAGTAACCTCTTTTCAGTCCTTGCTAGCTGAGTCTAATGAAAAACAGGCTATTTTTGTTACAGCATGCTGTAGTGTTTGTTTACTCACTTGGATGACCTACTACATTTGCTAAAATATACCTTAGACAACAGATCTTATTGTATCAATGCAATGCACTTAACTTGACCTTAAATTTCTAGTGCGACAAATGAATCTGAAGTAATAATATTATTCAAATTCATTTATTCATATATTTAAAAAAAAAAAAGTCTGTGTGTATATATATACTCACTGGCACTTTATTAGGTACACCTGAGCAACTGCTTGTTAACGCAAATATCTAATCAGCCAATCATACAGCTGCAACTCAATTCATCTAGGCATTTAGACATGGTAGAGATAATCTGCTGAAGTTCAAACTGAGCATCAGAATGGTGAAGAAAGGTGATTTAAGTGACTTTGAACGTGGCATGGTTGTTGGTGTCAGACGGGCTGGTCTGAGTATTTCAGAAACTGATGATCTAATGCACAACCATCTCTAGGGTTTACAGAGAATGGTCCGAAAATGCCTTGTTAATGCCAGAGGTCAGAGGAGAATGGCCAGACTGGTTCAAGCTGATAGAAAGGCAACAATAACTCAAATTACCACATCTCTGAACGCACAACACGTCGAACCTTGAAGCAGATGAACCACAGCAGCAGAAGATCACACCGGGTGCCACTACTGTCAGCTAAGAACAGGAAACTGAACCTACAATTTGAACGGGCTCACCAAAATTTGACAATAGAAGATTAGAAAAGCGTTGCCTGGTCTGATGAGTCTCGAATTCAGCTGCGACATTCAGATGGTAGGGCGTAAACAACATGACAGCATGAATTCATCCTGCCTTGTATCAATGGTTCAGGCTGCTGATTGTGGTGTAATGGTGTGGGGAACATTTTCTTGGCACACTTCGGGCCCCTTGGTATCAACTGAGCATCGTTTAAACGCCACAGCATACCTGAGTATTGTTGCTGACCATGTCCATCCCTTTGTGAACACAGTGTACACGTCTTCTGATGGCGACTAATGCGCCATGTCACAAAGCTCAAATCATTTCAAACTGGTTTCTTGAACATGCCAATGAGTTCTCTACACTCAAATGGCCTCCACAGTCACCAGATCTCAATCCAATAGAGCACCTTTGGGATGTGGCGGGAGATTTGCTGCATCATGGATGTGCAGCCAACAAATCTGCTGCAACTGTGTGATGCTATCAGTATAAGTAGTTGGCTAGTATTTTATACTGAATATAACCTAAATGTACAAACTCATCCCTGTACATTAGTGGCTCTCAAAATGAAATTCTTTTGTAGTGTTGCAACACAAAAGTAGCTAATTGTCAACAATATTTCATAGCTCAGCCATGGCAACAGCTTTAACAAGATATTCTGTTCAAATAACAAACAAAGCATTATAGATCACAAACAGGTCAGCATTTTTCTATGTCATGTATGTGCACTCTTGAAGATAAACAGCAAAACTTTGCTTTGAGAGGTTTCCAGGCTGACCTCAGCTGATTGGCCTTCAGTGATTTTCACATATGTAGATCTGAAAAGAATCAAGTGTACCAGATTCAGGTATAATCCACTTTGATTAATGCTCCACAGAAAGAACATGAGAAACAGTCTCTGGCAATCAAGGCCCTCCACCCCATTTATTATATTAAAAAAAAAAAAAAGATTGCTTTAGAAAAAGAAAGAAGAAAAAAAAATAATGTAATAACAGCATTCAATCCTATAATAATCTGATTTTGCTCTTTCATAAGATCAGGTATGATTTAGTCAACATCATTTTCTTCTGTATCACATATAAACACCATTTCTGAGTGTCTGCAGTTTCCATCGTGAATCTAATGATACATCAGCCTCTAATCACACATTCAGACTAGTTTCACTGATTATGCTGCTAGTATAATAGCTCTTGATAAGTGATCCACTTGGCCTTGCATTGCTCTTTCAGACATGCAACAAACAGCAGCAGCGCTAACACACAAACTCGAATGCAATTAATATGTATTTGTTTTTCAACCCATCAGATTGACTTGTTGATAAGCAAACGTCTGAATAAGATAATGTGGTAGAAATGCTTTAAACTGCATTCGCCTGGTAAATATTTATTATGTGTGAGTCATTATGTGGGGGACCAGCAGCTTATGTAAGAGATCCACATACACTCAATCAGTGAAGGTCCAAACAACACCCACAGACGCACAGACCTCACAATTAGTGTTATTTCTGAAGAGATGCTATTCTTGCTTTTACACTTTAACTACATAGTTATACTGTGTGTGTGGTTTTTGTTTTTTTGTTTTTTTCATTAAATCCATTATTCATATTTTATAATACACGTATTGTTTGGTAAACCTACATGCATCATTATTTAAAACTGATTTATATTTTTAATGTTTATTTTGTATTTTTTATTTTTTTTTCTCCATAGTTTATAGCATAACGTTCTCTCATATCTCATACAAGAACAAAATGTTGGTAAATCTTTGTAAACAAATACAACCACGAAACAAATTCAAAAGCAAATTGGCAAAAACATGGCAAACAAAGCAACCTCTCCAGACATTCACATCCACTCTGCGATGTTTTGGCTCCAGCTGTGGTTTGCGTCACCGTGACGTCAGGATCCTCATAATGGTCGAGCTGAGTCTCGCTCGAGCTGAGCAGCATTGGAGAGGCAGCGCTACGGTTACAATACGAGTCTCACGAACACCTGCGCGAGATCAACACTGGTCTGATCGAGGAGAGAATGCATCAGTCCGTTCTTACTTTCGCTCTCCAGTGTTTTTAAAAGCGTGCCAGTCAGAGAGACTGAAATGTGGAGCGCGAGTTGAACTGAGTAGGCGCGTTTGAGTTTCATTTCTTTGAGATCTGGACGCGTTTCTGCGAATAAAAATGAATGACATAAAAGTTGCAGTTCTGGGATCCGAGGGTGTCGGAAAATCAGGTATATTTATAATTCATATTTATATTTAACATCATTTGTTCCTATATAGTGTTTGTTTTTGTTTGTTTTTTTGTTTTTTGTTTTCAGTGCAAAAATTATATATATAAATAGAACTTTTTGTTTTATATAAATATGTATAAATATATATATATACACTACAAGTCAAAAGTTTGGACATGGTAAGTTTTTTAATGTTTTTAAAAGAAGTTTCGTCTGCTCACCAAGGCTGTATTTGTTTAATTAAAAATACAGTAAAAACATTAATATTGTGAAATATTATTACAATTTAAAATAACTGTTTTCTGTTTGAATATATTTTATAAAGTAATTTATTCCTGTGATCAAAGCTGAATTTTCAGCATCATTACTCCAGTCTGCAGTGTCACATGATCCTTCAGAAATCATTCTAATATGATGATCTGCTGCTCAAGAAACATTTATGATTATTATCAATGTTGAAAACAGTTGTGTACTTTTTTTTTTTTTTTTCAGGATTCCTTGATGAATTGAAAGTTCAAAAGAACAGCATTTATCTGAAATGCAAAGCTTTTGTAACATTATACACTACCGTTCAAAAGTTTGGGGTCAGTAAGAATTTTTATTTTTATTTTTTGAAAAGAAATGAAAGAAATTAATACGTTTATTCAGCAATGATGCATTAAATCGATCAAAAGTGACAGCAAAGACATTTATAACGTTACAAAAGATTATATTTCAAATAAATGCTGTTTTTGAACTTTCTATTCATCAAAGAATCCTGAAAAAAATATTGTACACAATAAATGTTTCTTGAGCAGCAGATCAGCATATTAGAATGATTTCTGAAGGATCATGTGACACTGAAGACTGGAGTAATGATGCTGAAAATTCAGCTTTGATCACAGGAATAAATTACTTTATAAAATATATTCAAACAGAAAACAGTTATTTTAAATTGTAATAATATTTCACAATATTACTGTTTTTACTGTATTTTTAATTAAATAAATGCAGCCTTGGTGAGCAGATGAAACTTCTTCATTAAAAAACTTACTTATGTATAAAATATATATATGTATATTATGTGTGTGTTTGTGCTTTGTATGTTTCATCTTTTGTACTCTTCTTCACATTCACAGCACTTATTGTTCGATTTCTAACCAGGCGATTCATTGGAGAGTATGCATCATCATCAGGTAAGTGTGATATTGTTAAAGATTGTTATTGCATTTGGTTTGGAGAAGTGTACATAACACATGAGGCATAGGCTGGGTGTAACCAAATGTAAAAGCTTAAAAAAAAATCAATAACTGAAAAACCCAATAATCTGCTTTAGTGGTATAAGTATGACTGCCTGTTTTTATATCTGATATCAGAGTGATGGCATTAATGGGTGCAGTGCCAAATAGGCTACAATCAGTGTGGCAGTCAATCAGCAGTTCACATGGAGGAATCTTTTGTGTCTGATGTGATCTGTTTTTGCCTTTTCAGAGTGCATTTACAGAAAGCGCATGTCTATTGATGGAAGACAGCTTAATCTTGAACTTTATGACCCCTGTTCTCAGGTATGTGGGCATGCAACTGTAATTTTGTTTGTGTAAATGGAGTAAATCAAGGCAATAACTTCATAAAGCATCATGTGGTTTAGTGTGCTAAAGTGAGCAGGACTACTGTGCATATTCCAGTGACATTACAGATCTGTCTTTAAGATTACTTAACCTTTGCCTGTTTGAACAGGTAGACTGAATTTCCTTGTAAGCAAAGAAAAACAAATGTATTGTATAAATATATGGACTGTAATGTAAGCGTCTCATTTCGTGCACTTTACTAGTCTAAAACAAACAGTGTTAACCTACTAACTTTTAGTGCGTATCCTGCAGAAAGCAAGTATCATCTGTCTTCCTGCCATTAATGAGTATTACAGAGCTGCGGGTCTTGCTGCTTATATAATATTTCCACAAGCTCCAGACACAGCCAGTAGTATATAATGCACCAATCAACGCTACTCACTATCCCATCTGTATTAGGCTTGTACTCTTATATTATTCTTGGGAAATAAACCTTATTTAACCACACAAGAGCGAGGTAATGCAAGAAGAAGCGTGTTTTACTTTGTCCTCTTGACCTTTATATATATTATTAATGAGGTAAATACAGTCTAGGAGGATGACTGTGTTTTCCTCTTGGATAAAATCCAATTATTTAATCAGTCTGTTGCCCATTATGTGATTAGATACCATCTGTGCATCTTGGGGGTCCAGTTGGTTATCCTGTTTTCCTCACACAATCCCATTTTGTGTAATCAGTGATGTTTAGTTTAGTTAGTTGTTGTAAATAGTTTTACACAAAAGGTTAGTAAGTGGTTTTTCCACACTAAAATCATGTTAACAAGTATATTATTTACATCTTGTGGTTATACTATTGAAATTTTAACATTTACAGATTGGCCCCATTCACTTTTATTGTAAGTGCTTCACTTACTTTTTAAACTTTTGTGGTAATCGGCATCGTGCCTCAGATGCTGTTGATTGAGCTGAACTTGTATTGAGCCTGTAATTTTCCTTCAAAGACATAATGCGTGTCTGATTTCTTTGCAGCCGTGCGAAGGGAAATCCACTCTCAATGAGCAGATCCACTGGGCCGATGGTTTTGTGGTCGTTTACGACATCAGCGATCGTTCCTCCTTCCTCACAGCCAAAGCCATAGTGCACCTGATCCGAGAGCTTCACCTGGGAGGGACTAAAAGGTAACGGTCTTTCTAAGTACCCACAGTTCACAACAACATCTTCAGGCGGCAGCAGCGGATGTGTCTATTTCTGTCTATATACAAGTGTTGCTCTTATGTAGGTGTAATTCACCAGCTTTGGTTCGCATTGAGGAGAATTGTTGAATTGACTGTGTGGGTTGTGCTGATGGGCGGATTAGCTGGTGACTCAAGGACTCAGAAATTCAATGAAAAGCATCTATTTTTAGTTTATCCTTGGCTATTGAAAAATTTTCAGTGATGAAGTGCATCTGCACTAGAGATAAACACAGAAATAAGTGGAATAGTGAATGGCCTTGTGTTTTCAATTAAGATTTATTCAATTCATAATTCAGGTTTATTCATTTTTTTAATCATTTAAATGAATTTTGCTTTCAGACTTTTCCTGATTTTCCTTTTACTTTGGTTAAAGTTAATTAATTGCCTTTGGCAGACAGAGCCAAACGCAAAGAGAAACATCAGCCAATCAAATTAAACTTCTCTTAAAATCGGCATGAAATGGAAATTGCGATAGTGAAACGGCTTCTCAAACAAGAAAAAATGTAGGGCGGGACTTGATTTTGTCCATCAGGAATTGATTGGATCGTTGGATGGTTGTAGGTTGCTATTGGTTGATCTCATGTGAGTGATAAATTGTGACTTTCATCTAACCAAAAAAAAAAAAAAATGCTGTGTTCTGATTTTGGTGACCTTTTAAGAGAGATTTCGACATCACTAATGCTCGTGTACTTCTAAAAGTTGATAAAGTTGGCAAGTAGCAAATAATGAAACATCTACTGTTCTGACCGCAGGGACTCGGACTCTGTGATTTTCCTGGTGGGCAATAAGCAAGACTTGTGCCACATGCGGGAGGTGGACAGAGAGGAAGGCCAGAGGCTGGCGTCCGAGGGCCGCTGCCAGTTTTACGAGCTGTCTGCTGCGGAGCACTACCAGGAGGTGGTGCTCATGTTCTCCAAGATTGTGCGCAATGCCAGTCTGGGAGGCAAAGCCAAAGAGCGCCGCCGCCGGCCCAGCGGTTCAAAGTCCATGGCCAAACTCATCAACAACGTCTTCGGAAAACGGCGGAAATCCGTTTGAGAATGAACTTGGACAATTGTTACAGGACTGACTGACAGGACTGAGATTCATCAAGCTTGTTTATATAGTTCCTCACCGCTTATTGTCTTGGCCACACAGTCATTACCGGGTGAATCTCACAAAACATCATGAACATGGACAAATTTCACCTCAAATTAAAAAAAATATATATATATATTTCTCCTTGCTTAAAGAACAAAAGGGCCTGATCATTATGATTTTTGTATTGCAAAAATATTTTCATGACAATAAAGCACAATTAGAAAATGCATTGTGGTAATGAGAAAATGTGCAAAAAATAATGTCACAATGCAAAACATTTCAAATAGGCTTAATTTATGCAAACTATAATAACTTCTTTTTTTTTCTTTTTTTTTTACATCTGTGTACAGCTGCACATCTCTGCTCTTTGCCTTAAATGTTTATTTAATCACTTCTTAGGGTGTTTAAACAGCAGATTTTAAAAGAAAAGAAAAAATAAGGACACCAACTGTGAAGTTGTGAAATATAGGTTAGCTTGCTATGTAGTCATAGATCAAATGTTCACTTACAGTGTGATGTTATTTAATCACTTTTTACATGCATGATGCCAGCAATGACTGACTAATGGTGTCGTTTATGGATTTTGAAATCTCTTCGTATTCATGAAACGTATAAATATCTGTGCATTAAAATTATTATGTAACAGTACTGACCAAGCGTCTTTTCATCTTCTAGGAATTCACATCTAAAGGAATTTGTTTTCTCAAAATTGGGAAACAACTGACCTATGTCCAGCGTGTAAGTGATAGGAATGCAGTATTGAATACTTAATCTGAAATGTTCACCAAAAATGGCATTATCTTTAATGTTGTGCAACAGAATTGCTTCAGGTAGCAAGTTAGCATGTTACAGTCAGGAGATAATGATGAACAGACTCAGATTTTGGCCAGGCACCAACAAAATAAACGATGAGTCGCATAGCTGCTTCTAATTTGTACTGCAAATTACCGGATACTTTGTACATGCAGTATTGTGCAAAATGCAAATTACTTTCTAATTCTTAAATAATGTGTGTAATGGAATACTTGCATAATGCACAGTATGCACTATGTAGCCTACTACCATTTAGTATTACTATTAAACCTATTTTAAAAAAAGTAAACTGATGCTATTAAAAAAACAATTGATGTTGCTTGTCGTTCATTCCTCGCACTGGCAATGGAAGGTCAAGTCGAACATAATTGCATTGTGGGATCCAGTATTCTATGCAGTGTGCTTTGATTGTATACTATGGTATGTTTGTCAAAAGGTGTAGTATAATCCGGTTATTCCATGCACACAGAAAAGTTACTTACTGTACGCTGAAAACATTCTACAGAAACGGACAGATAGTAGTAGGCTACTACTAAGACATACTACATACTACAAAATGCAAAGTGATGAGTATGATGTAGTCAGATGTAGTATGTACTGCATACTATGCATTCTGTGTGTTGTTAACTGAGTAAAAACCAGCTAGAACAACCGCATATCAACGTCCTGTCATCCACCCAAAACGTCATCACACAGCATCAGATTTTTCTACAGAAAATGTTCATTTATTTACAAAAAAAAAAAAATCTAAATCAAGCATTGTTCTGAAGGTACCCTTACAACAACAACAACAAAAGTTTATTCAAGTGTGCTATTAGTATACTTTTTTTAAACTAATTATAATATAATAAGAAAAATTAAACCAATAAGAAATTATACTTTCGGTCTGTTTTTATGTACTTCTCAGAAATATACTTAAAATTACGTATAAAATACAAGTATATATTAAGTATACTTGACTTGTATTGACCAGAAATTTGAAGTATATTTGGCCTATACTTGTACTCAATCTTTTGATCGAGATATTCTTATAAGTATAATTATGTATTCTAAGTATACTTGACTTGTAGTTGCGTTTACTCTTTTGATTGAGTAGCCTATTAAATACTATTTTCACATAGTTTTACATACTGTCTTATAAACGTACACCGTTTGAAAATATTGATTTATAAAGAAAACAGATGTTCTTCTGAGTATGTCATGTTTTGTGTAGTCCACTAGTGTACATAGGAATTTACTTCAAATCTACTTAAAGTACTGTTAAAGGTATTTCAAGTATAGAAATGAATACCTAAAAAGGAATATAGTAGTATACTTAAAGTGCAAAAATAATATATAAATAGTAAACTATATGTATGATGTTAAGTTCACTTAAAGAAAACTTACATGTATTTGCAGTATAAAACTACTAAATTAGCAGTTTACTGAGAATATACTTCAAAGTGTACTTTTAATTTTTTTTTTTTTTTTTGTAATTTAACTAGTAAACTATCTATATACATATAGTTCACTTGCGGTAAAGTTGCAGTGCAAACAAAAAACTCAGTTTACTATACTGTCACACAGAAATGTATACTTTTATATACTAAAAACTGGGCCAATTTAGTCCCAAGTACACTTACAAGTACACTACTAGTACATTGATATTAGTATACTTCCTAGATAAAGCATACTTGATAAAGCGTAATATACTTGAACTTAAATATTCTTAATTAATCTTGAAGTATACTTATTTTTGTAAGGGGTATTTAAGGCCTGGTTTACACAAAGGCAAACAGATGAGACAAAACTCTGGCAAGCGACAAGGCCAAAGACAAACTATTATGTTTTTCCGTTGACCTTTTGGACGTCTGGCCAACATCCAACAAGACTGTTTCCTACAACAGCAAGTTATGCTGTGTAATATTTGAGTCCGGTTAAGAGTGGATTGGGTCTCTCTAGTTACCTGCAGAAGCTAGCGAAGACGAGAAACCTCTATCAACATAAGGGAGAGGAGCAGATGGCTGTTTGTACAGCAATGATTTAACAGGAGATATGAAACACAAGGTTTTTACTTATGAGGGTCTTGTCATCACGTATTGATTCCTGGATAAACACTCATACAGCTAAATGTGCTGGGAATTTCACTTTTAAGTCATGCTTTATGAACTCCCCCCTCGTCTGGTGGAAAAGAATCATGGTACTTTCTTCCAACTAATATGTAAACATGTATTTTTCTCTTACCATTATAGGTAGGACATCTTTGTTGGGCATGTCACCAATCAGAATTTAGTGTGACTGTTTGCATTAGACTTGTGGTGTTTTAGCAGAATTAATTTTAGCACCTCTAGTGGTGCCAAATGGAATTGCAATCTGTTTGTTTGAGTGGCTCAGTTGGGCCCCACATAACATTGGCAATGGCTCAAGTTGGGATGAAGCAGCCTGTTTGTCCAAACAAAGGTTGATGGGGGAATTGTTTGAAATTAGTTTGACAGCCGTCTTTATTTTCATTATTCTGTTTGCTAGTTAAGCAGAAATACCTCACTTTATCATTAAAGTCAGCATGAAACAGAAGTTTTATTGTGACGTATATCTAAATAAAACTCGAACAAGAAAAATGCAGGACGGGACATCATTTTGTCCATCCGGAATTTATTGGAATCTTTGGATCTTAGTTTGCTATTGCTGTTACCTCATGTGAGTGACAGATTTTCCTGCCCTCGTGCCAATAAAGTGGGAGGGGAAGATTAAGATGGCAAAAAAATAATAACATGCATGGATGAATCATTTATAATAATTACTGCGATATTCCATAAAAAAATGAGTTGTCAATTTCGATTTTTGATGATGCACTACAGAACTTTGGGCTTTCTATCGCCAACTGTGGTTGAAACATGAATTGCAATTTACTTGTGGAGTTGTTATTTTTCATCAGTCTGAATCTGATGTTTTGTGTTCTTGCTCAGTAATGGAATTATGTTAAACACCTTGCACACATTTCATGTTTGAAGTTAGTGATAGGGTTAGGACTATGATTTTAATCTTCTTAACAGTTACATGATAAGAGTGGCATCAACCCACCTTCATTCACTCTTCATGCCAAACAGTTTTAGCTATGGGGATTAAAAATAGCTGCACAGTTGGTCATCTTAATACTCACAATGTTTTTACTTAGTTGTACAGTCAACAGAGTAAAAAGAAAACAAACACGCTGTCATACGTACCTCAGACTTATCCTCCTTGAGCTCTTTAAATTTGGTCATGAGACATAATGAATGAGATTGTTTACCGCACCATGTTCTCATATCATCATTCACCCAGTAAAGAGGCACTGAAAGCATCTGGTGCAGGTGGAGGAGGGGCTGCGGAGTGGATGGGTGGTGTGTGTTTACATGTGCAAACATGTGGAAGGACGAGCAGCAGAAGAGAGGTGTTGCTAGAAGGAAAGCAAGCAACCGGTTCTGAGAGATTTGCTATCCAAACCACAGATGTGAACTTGTGCGTGACCCCTCTTCAGGTGTTCTTGGCAAGCGCTGGATCTTCAGCGATCTTAACACCTGACCAAAGCAAAGCACAGCCCGGCCCGGCACGCAAAATTACCTAACCGCAACAGACCGTGTACCATCACTGATGGAAATACTGTCCTTTAGCTCCACAGGGAACGACACTCGTAGAGCAGGTGTGCTGATATATGACTGATTTCGTACATTTCTCTCTAAGTGCTTATAAATGAATCATCAAAGTACAGTCTTAAATGTTTAAGTATATATGATGTCAATCTCCAGCTTCTTCAGAATGTGTTTTATACTTGTGCCAAACTCTTTTATTTTCAGTGTGTGTGTTTAATGTTTGTCTGAATTCACAATACTCATAAAAGAGTAGGCTAAAAGTACCTGGATGGCGTGCTTTTTCCGGTGAGATTCTGAAGTGTGCATATGATCGACATTTTACTATCCCATGAGGCCACAGGAGAGGATTTATGAATGGCAGTGACGCGACGTAACTGACAGGTCACGTGATAAGGGCAACATGGCGAATATAGTACATCCAGATTACATTCATACAATATAGAACATACTTTTTTTAGCAGTCGCAAAGTAATTACTTTTTCAAAATACCTACTCAAGAGAGTATGTCGGATGCAGCCATATTGTTTAATAATCAAGTAAGCGGTATTCAGCTGGTCATGTGATCTCAAAATGGCTGCCCCCATGAGGGGACCTTCTTCATGTAAAATAAAGCACCTTTTTACTATTTTAAAAAGTAACATTCATTTCTTCATCTTTTTAATGTGTAAAAATAAAATTACTGAGTGCACCTCAGTATATTTGACCAGAACAAAAGCAGTTGATTTTGATTTTGTTCATCTGTTGCAATATCATGTGAAAATACTTTTCAATGCTATTGAAAATGCTACCAGTATACGCTCAACTGGTATAGCATTCTCAGGTGTTGATTAGCTAACATATGGATTTTGTTTTACAATGCGTATTTGTGATACATAATGCAAAAGTAAAAAAAAAAAAGTATTTTTACATGATATTGAATCATTTCTATGCTCAGTAATCATGCACATGTAATCAATCTCTCATAAGTGTGCACACAAGCCATGCTAATGACTAATGCTAAGGACTGATTAGTTATTCAGTAACGGCACATCCGCTGGAATTCAGACTGATGAGTTGGCCGTGGGAATTCATACACTGCTGGATTGCTTATGTTAAGAGAGACATGAAATTGTATTTTCATTTCCACCGTCACTGCACCTTGCGTGTGTTCTCTTACAAAAATAACACGTTGCCTGAGAGGGAGAAGGAGAGAAAGTGGCATGCACACCATAAACCATAATAGCTGAAAGCTAATTCATATCTGGGCCAAGGGATTATTTTGCAGCCGCAGGCTGGAATCTCTTTGATGAGGCCAGCAGAATAAAGGCCTAACATATGGATCTGATTAGCACAGGCGAATATGATTCTTTGATTCATTTCTGCATGAGGACCCAGTGCTTGAGGTCTGTGTGTTGTGATACTGATGTTATAGTGTTAATCTTTACGATATGTTTTTAAATGCGTCCCATTCTGTCTATCAGCTAAGTCTGGATGAATAGGGCAACAGATTTTGGCTTTCACATCAAAAAGATTGGACTTTGTTGTGAACTTTCATTGACCTGCATTTAATGCATTAATACACGTGGGCCACATTCATGCATGTTGTATTAGTGGCATGAGAAGCTGATATATGTTAAGTTCAGTGGGAGGGTGATTTGTTTAAGACACATTATCACGTTAGCGCACATGTATGGAACGCAAAGTGGAGACAAGGATATGCGCTTTCTGCATGCTCGGATGACAATAAGAAGATGGAGAGCTTGGTGGGGAATACACAGGGAGATTACAGATTCTTTAACTTTAGTGCTGTTAAATTTATAGCGTAATGACGCTAACATGCTTAAAGTTCACATGCTGGCTTTACATGGTTTCTAACCGGTTGAAACTAGTGATTTAGGATCATTAGCTGTTTCAAACTTGTTTAGGTGGTTGACCATCTACTACACTACCTGAAAGCGGGGATGGTGTGGTGTTTTAACAATGCACTAAGGTGCCCAAAGTGTGGCAAGAAAATGTTCCCCACACCATTACATTACAACCCGCAGCGAACCGCTGATACAAGGCAGGATGGATCCATGCTTTCATTTGTTTATGCCAAATTCTGACCCTACCATCTGAATGTTGCAGCAGAATTCGAGACTCATCAGACCAGGCAACATTTTTCCAATCTTCTATTGTCAAATTTTGGTGAGCCCGTGCAAATGGTAGCCTCAGTTTCCTGTTCTTAGCTGACAGGAGTGGCATCCGGTGTCGTCTTCTGCTGCTGTAGCCCATCTGCTTCAAGGTTCGGCATGTTGTGTGTTCAGAGATGCTTGAACCAGTCTGGTCATTCTCCTCTGACCTCTGGCATCAACAAGGCATTTTCGCCCATAGAACTGCCACTCACTGGATATTTACTCTTTTTTGGACCATTCTCTGTGAACCCTAGAGATGGTTGTGGGTGAAAATCCCAGTAGATTATCAGTTTCTGAAATACTCAGACCAGCCCATCTGGCACCAACAACCATGCCATGATCAAAGTCACTTAAATCACCTTTCTTCCCCATTCTGATGCTCAGTTTGAACTTCAGAAGATCATATTGACCATGTTTACATGCTTAAATGCATTGAGTTGATGCCATTTGATTGGCTGATTAGATATTTGCATTAACGAGCAGTTGAACAGGTGTACCTATATGTGACCCTGGACCACAAAACCAGTCATAAGTCGCACAGGTATATTTGTAGCAATAGCAAACAATACATTGTACTGTTAAACATTATACATTTTTCTTTTATGCCAAAAATCATTAGGTTATTACATAAAGATCATGTTCCATGAAGATATTTTGTAAAATTCCTACCGTAAATATATCAAAAATGTATTTTTTTGAGTGGATATGCATTGCTAAGGACTTCATTTGGACAACTTTAAAGGCGATTTTCTCAATATTTGGATTTTTTTGCACCCTCAGATTCCAGATTTTCAAATAGTTGTATCTCGGCCAAATATTGTCCTATCCTAACAAACCATACATCAACGGAAAGCTTATTTATAAATCTTATAAATCTCAATTTAAAAAAAATTGACCCTTATGACTGGTTTTGTGGTCCAGGGTTACATATATATAGAGAGAGCGAGAGAGAGAGAATATTAATTTAATTCATAAAATTATAAAAATAAATACATTTATTTTACATATAAAGTATATATATTACACCAGTACTTAAATGTGAGTATTGCCCCAGTTGACCTGCTAAAAGGACAGGTCAACCAAAAAAAATTTATTTTTTAATATTACAACATGTATGTTATAATAACGTTAATGTTAACTATATTTTTACAATTTATCTTTATTTTGACTTGCTGTGGCTTGAAAAGTTAAAAGACTTGTTTATTTACAAACTCCATAAAACTCTCATACATCTTATGCTACTCATGTTTAAAGGTATCTTGGATTTGCCACCGGCTGCGTTTCAACTAGCGCACTGACGGGAACCAAGCACAGAGATGGCACAGATAGCCAGTCGCAACTGGAGCGTACTGCCGCAGCCACACATCCAGACTGCAGGTATGTGTGCTGAGATAAGGAGCAGTGGCACTCACCCGGCCGTTACAGCAGTGCTGGGTTTAACCCAGCTCAGGTATGCTGGGAATGTAACAGAATAAAGACAGACAACCTGTAGATTTGAGCTGAGGCTTCACTGAAGGCCATTGGTGGAGGAACTGGGATGTTGTTGAGGTGCATTTTGATTTTTGTCTCCTAAACTTCCTGAAGCCATAGGTGTTTAGGTAAAACAATCATATAAGTTGGGTTATGTAAGTGTGTGTTGAAGGGCCAAAGAGTTATTGGCGCTAAAGTGTGAGCAGTCCTATCCAGTTCTGCCATCCCTGCCAAGTCTCCTTCAGGACACAAAGTTTACTTTCAGGAGACCTTGTGGGACTCCATTCTTCTCCAGGCCCAAAGCATAGCGCAGCGGGGGGAGGCAACAGTGCAGAGATTTTAGCAACCCACTCGCACTCATCAAAAAAATATTCTGTTCCATAACTTCCATTCCAGGCGAAGCTGCAGAAAGATAATAGCAGTGTTGTACCTGAAAGTATTTTGGTTCTATTCCACATTAATGAAACAACAGACAATTTTATGTTGTGAATTTACCTTTTTTGAAGAAGAAAAATTTTAATGAGATAATTAGAGGAATATTCTTTATATGTTTTATCTTGGATTAAACAAATATGTGAAATATGTCCGGTTGCATAATGGTAATGTACTGAAAGAAATCTGGAAACTGGTTTTGGCTCCTCAAAGCTTTGGTTTGTTCCTGTTACAAATTTTTCTCCTTCCTTCCTTCTAAATGCGCAGGAGAGCAAATAATTTATGTAATAGTCCTCAACTCCTCATTCCTCTGTCTTTTTAAGCACAAAATAGCTGTAATTCTGAGATAAGGGATCATGTACAAATAGATAGTTACTACTACAAATCTAATCACCAAATAAATACAAACTTGGAAATGATATTGATTTGAGTTGAAATAAAAGATTTGCATGTATATCTTAAAGCTTCAATGTACAAAACAATCAGCCGAGCAGCAGGATGTGTACTGCAACAAAATTACAGTACTATTTATACTGAAGTCCTCTGATGGTCATTCGCTAACATCGATAATAATTGAGTGTGCCAGTTGCGTTTGTACAAAGTCCCTTTAAGACAAGTCATTTCGCTCGGCGGCCATCTTTCAAACGCCTCTCAGCATTCAAGTGCAGCTCCTATCTCTTTGAATGGGGAAACATCAAATTCTTTAAAGCTGTTTACCAAGCTTTCGATTGAATTTCATATTTGTAATCACCAATGAAATCTGACAACAACTGTCTCATAAACGCTCGAATCATGACAAAAAAACAGTATTTTTTAGGCTGGATCAAGCTAATGCGCATGCGCAGTCCTAAAAGCGCATAAACATTTCAGCATAAACATACATGCTAGACAGGTAATGAAAATAATCTAGCAAACATTTATAATTTATTTACGACTGAAATATTGCACGTATATGTAACAAGCAAAGTATTTATAATGTACTTTAAATAACATTACAAGTAATGTCAGAAAGATATCAGCTCTGCTGTTGTTTATAAATACCAGTATTGATGTTGTACAATGAGGACGTTGTCACGTCGCCAGAAATAGAGTCATAAGTGTCCCAATGTCTAGTGAACCAGCATCCTTTACTGTCCTTACTAGTGTCCGAATTCCTGTACACGATATACTAATTTACGAGCTCGGGAGCTGATTGGGAGCTAGGGAGCCTAATCCTGGCTTAATCTAAGCCCAGTCTGTGAAACCAGGCCTTTAACTTAAAAATGTCATTTAATAAGACAACAAAATTGCATCTTTAAATCTAGTTCACTAACATTTTGTGAAATGTTTCGCCTGAAAAGTTTCTTTGTGCTAAAACGCTTAGTAGTTAAGTGAGCGTGGCTTAATAAATGTCCATGGTTTGGACCCATTGTATGTGGGTCAGCGGCTGTTTATACTCTCCTTTTTATGTACTGTACTAACATAAAGACAGATTTAACTGGTTTATGTAATTAATCAGCTCCTCCTAGCATTATCATATCTATCACACACGATAGCCTTATCTGTGATAAATGAATTCAAGGCACATTTATTTCAAAGTGATCATCAGTAGTTGCATTTTTCATACTTCATCTACACTTTTGAGCTGTAAAATCACTGTTGGCAGTGATTTGAACACTTAAGGGCACTTAGAAAGAACACGTATGGCCGACTTCCATTTTGTCTGAATGCCAGTGACATCCTAAGTGCACTTCTGGCATTACCAAACAATCGCAGCTTCCAATTCTGACAACTTCCACGTTTCATTGTCTGTAAAATGCTTAAGTGGAACATAAGTTTAGAAATAAGTGTCCGACACCTCTGATAGAAGGTGGGGGGGGGGGGGGGAATATTACCACAAGGAGATGATTTTTAGCATTAGCGTTTTTTTTTTTTTTTTTCTCCTGGGGATATTCTTGTCTATTTCAGGCGATTCACCCACGGAATGTTTGCATCTGTATTTGTGCAATTTTAGAAATGTACTCGCAGTTATTGTGGGGTTTTCTTGGATTTCTTATAGTTTTCATGGCCTATAGCTCAGCATTGACATGTATTCTCAGCTGTCCTGGTTTAACTGTGTATAAGTGTGTCATGACCAAAGCACTACTCTCATGGTTACGGTTAAGACCCTTTTGACACATACTGGTGGAAAGAAGTGAGTCATTGGCCGGATTAAATTTTCAAGTGGTGTAAATTTCCAAATTGCCTTTGACCCTGACTATAATCAACACTGAAAAAAAAAATTCAGACTTATAAGTAATAAGGATTTTACCAGTGTGTGACATTTCTTAGCTCTAGCTTGGCATATACGCTGGTTGTTGTATATAAGACTCATTCAGTCAAAGTACAGACTTGTCAGCCCTAATCAGGCATTTTATTGGTTTCCTCAAATATTTAGCCACAATCAGTTCACGGTTCTCTCTATATATTTACTAAAACCGGTGATCTCATCATAGAGAACTGATAAATGTGACATGCTTTAACATGATTTTTCTGAGAGTGCATAACTAGCCATCATAATAATCTTACTGTTAAATACTAGACGTAAAGAAAGTCTTACATTATTTGATATTCTTAAAACCTTATTAAGCTTATGTCTGTGAAATATAATACCCTGTACACACTGTATAAACTTACATGTTACACAAGAGTTAAAGTTCAATTGAAGTAATTTAGTGATAAATCAGTACACGATTACTTGTATGAGACTAAAGATGCTTGTAGCCTTTTGTGTGATGGTATCGCAAAAGTTTGATTCTAACTTCTATGGTGCTGGAATGATGGATGAGATGAAAGACAGTATTTTTTTTAATAAAAGTCCATGTTTTTGTCCAGCTTTTTACAGCCTGCATGGAAGTGTCCAAACAATTCCTTTCAAATCCCAAGATGTAACATGTTAGCGCCGTAGATTCCTCTAATCTCTGGCCAGTATGTGAAAACAGGAGTGTGCGCACCTGGGCTAGGTGTGGGTAGCCCTCATTCTTTGATGCCACTGAGGATTTTGATACTAGGACAGTGTGTTGTCTGACCCTCATAGACTGGGACAGTGTCTGACCCTCTGATTCTGGTTCATTAATGCATCCTCATCTCTTCTGTTTCAATTAATTTCTCTTCAGCAGTAGGTTTGCGGTCTAAAAATGTGAAGAATTAAGTATGAGGGGAAAAAAATTGTTAATATTTTTAATTGGTGGAGGAAAGTTATATTAATAATTCTTAGTAATTCAGATTTCTTTGGTGTGGCATTTGGAATTACATTATAATGCACTTTTATGCAATAATATTTCCATACAGTTATGCATTTCTCCCCTATAAGAAATCCATAGACTACTCCATTTATCAGAACTGACATCTATATAGGCTATTGAGCTTATTTTTATTTTCTAATATTTACATAGGAAAACTACAAATTAAACATTTTAATAGACTGATAAATAGACCTACCTACATACAATAAACAGTCCTCATGTACAGTATGATATACAGTATATTACAATATACAGTGGTGAAGTAGCGCCCTCACGTGGAAAGGGAAAGATTGTTTGAGAGAAAGGAAGTGCAATATGAAATTATGAAAATATTTTAAATATATGCTTATTCACGTTACAACGTTCATTGAAAATATACAAATAACTGTAACTGTTGAATCAAATTTCAACTGCTTAAATTATGCAAACAATAAAAAGTAAAAATAAAAAAGGTGCAAGAGTTTAATAAAAAAAAAAAAGGAAAAATATGATGCTTAACTTACCTGTTAATATGGGATTAATAATATTACATGCTAAATTAAGTGCTAAAAGTGTTTTAAGATAACGTTTTATAGCCTACAAAACACTACAGTGTTGCTTAAAGGCATTTATAAAATAAAAAAATGATTTTGATGGCGTAGTCTACTTTTAAAATGTTTACATTAGATTGATTGATTGATTGATTATTTATTTATACCCTATAGTTGCTTGACATGGTTTCGTTTTCTTAATTTTCTTTCTTTCATCCTTTCTTTTTTTCCAGCTGGCACTCATGATCTGCCATATTTTTGAGTAATTTTGTGTCTTGTCTCTGTTATTCAATGCAATAACCGTTCATAGATACAGATACAGATTTTCGTGTTTTGCTATGACACTGCTTCGCTAATTGGTTGTTCCAGTTTTGCTGTCGTCGCGCGTTTCCAAAAGTACTGGAGGTGTGAGTCACGTTGCTTTGCATATTACGGTGATTCCAGGAAGCTTTTTGAGGTCGGCCGTTTCCTGCACCTACGCCAGCTTGTTTACCGTACTCTTTCAGTCGAACTTTGTCGTCTTTTAAAACTTGTCTTAAAACTAGTATCCGTTCAGCTGGACTGACTACTTAGGTTTAAGTAGATTCAAGCGCGGAACATGAGTGTATTATATCTGAAAGGTGTTGTGTTTTTCACCTTCATACCTGTTGTGCTGAGTCTCGCACTTATGGATGATGGGGTCTCTCTGAACTGTACACAAGAGGTAAGATAATGCATAAATATCATCAGATACCAAAAATTTTTTATATGTTTATTTGTATATGTTATATAGATCCTATGTGTTTATTTAGACATCTATTTATTTTTAGGTTTAGGGTTTAGGTTTTTAATGAGATCTATTGTTTGTGTGATCTATTGTTGTTTCTTTCTCTTTCTCCCTCCAGGAAGTACCATGTAAAGCAGAGTTTAGTAAGTTCTTCTGTCTTTATTCTTCAGTCTTTTCATTTGAAATATTTGTTCTTATTATTATTGTGAGTTATATTTTAACTGATGGTTTGATTGTTTTTTTTTCTCAATAGATAATTGCATGTATAAAGAATGGCTCATTCCTTCAGATTTCACTCCCAGCGGGCCTGATAATTTAACAGTGTATGTTGATGTAAGAAGCAATATGAAAGGCGACGTGGAGCCAGTGATTGTGGCAAAATGGAAAGCAAAGGATGATGGTGGGTCACTCGTTGTATAAGCGGTGTCATGAGTTTTCAGATTAGATTGGATAATCATTAGATATGTTTGTTACATTATGTGAACAAGGAGAAATCTATTACAATCCTTGCCATGGAAGATTGATAATGCTACACACGTGGACCAGTACTAAAATAACATGGTAATATGGTCCCATTATAACATTACTTGATGCATTAACTAACATTAAGTAACAATGCATTTGTTACAGCATTTATTAATCTTTGTTAATTTTAGTTAATAAAAATACAGCTTTTCATTATTAGTTAAAAATTAACAGATACAATTTTTATTTTAATAATGTATTAGTAAATGTTGAATTTTATTTAATATATTAATAGATGCTTTAGAGGTATTTTTTATTGTTAGTTTATGTTAACTAATGTTAACAAATGGAACTTTATTGTAAAGTGTTACCAATAACATTTTCAAACAGCCATATTTCATGTTTTAAAAAGGGGGTTTTCATTTTGTCCTTTCAACAGGCATTTATAGATTGTAGTCATCAAAGTTTGATAATCTTTTTTTTTTTTTGTACAGGAAGCATAATGCATTTGAAAGGAACAGAGCTTAGTGTGATGAAATCAAACACCAATGAACATCTGTGTGTTCATTTCAATTTCCTCAAGACGTTTAAGGCTATGAGAAATACTGATGAAGAACAGGCAAGATGAATGAATGATTGATTGATTGATTGATTAATTGAATGATTTAAATTTACACAAATACTGATATATTATCTATTCTATTTTAGTGGTCTTTTTCTCTGGATAAAGTTCTGGTAGATCCAGACAGTACATATATAGTGTCTGTCTCCAACCTTCCCAAGCCAAATTTACAACACACCAGTTACAATGTCAACACAAAAGTTGTTGTTCCAGGTAAGTGCTGAATTAAACAACATTCTTTGCTCAAATGATTCTACATGACAGTTTATATTCAGTTTCAATCTATAACCACAGGTTGTGATCATCCTTTGATGCGAAAGACCAAAATCTGTTTTGAGAGAGGTGAGAGAAGAACAAATGATTTACCTTAACCAAATACATATATACATATAGAAACCACCTTAGTTAAGTATTAAAGTATATGTGGACATCTAAACCTATGAGATTCATTTGGTTTGATGTTTCTCTTAGGGGATACATGGCAACCCAATATTACTGTAGGGAGAACAGGTCTAAATGGCAAGGATATTCTGTATGTTGCGTTTAATCCTGGAGAGAATGCAGAAAAATACAACGTTTTTGTGACCTGCAGTAGGGACAAAAAAACGAAGACTCTTTATAATGTAAGATGTTATCTATGTACATTTAAATATATTTAAATGAATAAGTCTGAATAATTTGACTCTGCCCTTAAAACTGTTTTCAAACTGTGTTTTTTGTGTTTAGGAGAGCAAGACATTACTAAATGTGACATATGAACTGGAGAACTGGCCACGTACATGCTGCAATTTCGATGTTGAGGTATGTAGGCCTAAACACGTGCTACACCATTAATTAAGTAATATTAGAGTAAAAAAAATGTATATATAAGGGTCTTGATATAAATAGTGCTTTTTTCCTATTTAGATCCAGCCATTTTTTTCGAAGTGTGCCAACGACTGTCTTCGAAAGAAACATAGTATTAACATATGTGATCCTGGTATGTATATGGAACAGTTTCACCTTTTGAATTACTACAAAAAAATACAGTAAAAAGCATAATGCCACTTCACTCATTTTTACATGTTCCTCAGTACCAACAAGCCCTCCTGAGAACAACATAGGACTTTGGATCATTTGTGTTGGATTATGCCTCCTAATTTGTGTCATTGGTGTTTTTGCCGTTTATTTGTGCTGCAAGAAACCATCGAATGGTAAGCAGTTAAGACATTTAAGATGGATTTTTTTTTTTTACTGTGATGTTTATCATGTGTGGCAGTGATATCTTTATAAAGTAACTTCCTGTGGTTAGCCACACAAACAGTGCTAGGACTGAAACAAGTTTCTAGGATTATCTGTATTTCTAATTTTGAAAATGTATTTTAATTCAGGTAAAGAAGAGCCAAAGGAAAAACCACCTCTAGAACAGACAATTCTATCTGGCCCACGATCCATATTGATCATCTACTCCAGAGATCATCCCCTTTACACAGACATAGTACTGAAGCTTTGCGCCTTCCTGCGGGCTAAGTGTGGCACTGAGGTTGTGCTGGACCTACTTGACACGACTTGGCTTGGCACCATTGGCCGGCTGCAGTGGATTGAGCAAAAAAAGCGACACATCGAGCAGTCGTCAAACAAGATCTTGGTCCTCTGCTCCCGAGGAGTGCAAGCCAAGTGGGGGGCGATCTGCGGAGAGCCTCGCGTCCTCCTCCGGGAGGATGTGCGTTCTCCGGTCGGTGATATGCTGACTCTTGCCCTTCAGCTGATAACACCTGATATGCAGCGTCCGGCTTCCTACGGGAAGTATTTGGTGGCTTACTTTGATGATGTAAGCAGCGAAGGCGATGTGCCATCTATGTTTGACATTGCGGTCAAATACAAGCTGATGAAGCATTTCGAGGAGCTCTACTTCCGTATCCTGGATGTGGAGAAGTATCAGCAAGGGACGGTGCACTGTATCGAAGGTATCGGAAAGGAAGAGTACTTCAAATGCCCCTCGGGCGAAGCCCTGAGGAACGCGATTGAAGCCTTCCAGGTACACCAAATAAACAATCCGGACTGGTTTGAGAAAGAGTGCGTGACCAGCGAGGAGGATGTGAGAGGAGAAACCGATGCACTTTTTGAGGTTCCCATGCAGCCAATATATGAATTAGTGCCAGTGTATAACAACGGACTCCCAATCCTTGTGAAAGAGGTGGACATCCATCAAGACACACAGAGCGTTTGTGCCGTAATTCCCCAAATTCATGAGAATCCTGAAGAGTCGTCTATGATGATTATTAATCCAAGAGTCCACCCAGAGATCAGCGAAGTACTTTCCTATTATCCGGCAATGGAACGTCCTCTTGAAATACCCAGTGTGACATCAGTGGACCCACAAATCCACCCATATCTCCTCGCTGAACCAGTACCAGTGGAAACCTCACATCCTCCTATAGCGTTTCCAATGGGAGAACCATCAGATAATTATCTAAAGGACAGCAGAATGCGCTTTTTAACAGCACCTCCACCCTCAGTGGAGGACAGCTTCCATTTGTATGGGCCGACGGACATGTCCCAGCCAATTGAGATGGAGGAAAGTGAAATGGAGGGAACTTCTGAGACGAGACCATCACGAGGGTCTGATCAGGGATACGGTTCCAGGTATTCCACAGTGAGAGAAGATCCCAAGTTTCAGGAAGACCTTTCCTCTCTAGCCAAGTTACAAATGGAACTTTTCCTGAACAGCCCCATCTCTTTAAGTTTCTGCAACAAAGCTATGGAGATCTGAATCTCTTCAGTGTCTGTTTTCTGATTTGCGGCATGCCGTAGTTTGAAGGAATGTTCTTGAACTGTCTATTGGTAGTTGGTCGTCACTCCTAAAACATTCAAACTATTTGTGTCAATGTCATTGTAGGAAGGTCAACAAGAAATAGACTAGATGGATGAGTTCAGTAAGGATTAAAAGTTACATCAATAACAAATGATTAGACATGAACGCAAAGGTGTGATCGGTTCACTTTTACTGTGGAGCAGAACAAGTACCTTGTTAAACAGCTTGATATAGAACAGCACAGCACATGATTAAGCTTATCTTTAGCTACTGAACACAAGTCTAAATAATTTGGTTGGGCTTACAATGATACATTTGTCCTCTTTTTTTATATTAATTGCTCAGGCGAAATGTTTTGTTGTATTATATTGCACTAGAGTAATTTTTAATAGTTTATTCCAGCTTAACAGCTATAACCCATCTGCTACGGAAGTTTGTATATAATATCGAGTCGATTTCTTTGGTAATCTTCTGTTGTGTGCTTTTTACTATAATTTAGATAAGGAATCAGTTTACTTGCATCAAATTTCATCCAACTTTGAATCTCAAATGACTTTTTAACCAATTTAACCAGGATACTTCCAGACCCTTGCAGCTGTTACAGTGCAAATAATGTCTAATGTAAACACAATGGTAAATTAACTTGCAAACTAAAGCCCTTGCAAGAAAATATTCTGTAAAACATTGTGGATAAATAGAGAGAGGTGGGGTTGGAAGTCGATTTCCTCATCAAAAAGGTCATGTAATATGTACATACACTAAAACCTGTAGTTTAAAAAACATGCGTAGTATGCAGTGGTATATATTTGTCAGGTTAAATACTGCGCAACGAGGCACAAAAATCCCATAATGCACTTTCGGCCTGCATATTTAACACGTTTAGCTCACCCTGTACCCCAATCCTCAAAGCACTAGAGTAATAATATGTTAGAATAAGGATGCACAATTGTTAGTAATTACATGTCACACTAGAATATATACTCTGCTGTTTCAACTAAAAGTGACAGGACAAGTTTGCTTCTCACAGTTCACCCAAACAAAAATGAGTATTCTGTGATCATTTACTCACCCTCAGGTCGCTCTAAAACTGGATGCATTTCTTTCTTCAGAAGATATTTTGAAAAATCTATTTTTTTGTCCATACAGTGAATCTCGATGGGGTCCAAAATAGCATTGTTTTGGACACCATATTCTTTCAGTATATGCACAAAAACATTCTTCGAAATATCTTTTTTTGTGTTCCACAGAAGAAAGTAAGTCATGCAGGTTTGAAATGACATGAGGGTGAGTCAAATTTTTTTGTGTGTGCGAACTGTCCATTTAAGGTGGAGAATTGGTGTGAAATTTGGATATTAAGCAAATGATTGCACCATTGTTGTAATTCTTAGTGTAACTAAAGAGCTTGGAAATATACATATCTGGATTCTCATTTAGACACAGATGCACTGCGTGTAGATTAATGGATCGTGTCCTCTAGCAATCTGTCTATCGGCTCTATCACAATTGTCTTGGTTGGTCCAAATGTTATTGTTATAATCATACCTCATTTACTGGCATGAATGAAATAGCATCTGGAATTGAGCAGATAAACTGACTAGTTTATGATTTCAGACATGAGGTTCTGTAAAGAGAGGTAGCCTTGTAAAAACTGATGATGTTAATATGGCTGGTTGGAAGCAGCAATGGAGTTTGGTCATTAAAGATTGATTACAGTTATCCTCATAGATTCTAAGCTTAGCCTATTAATAACATTAAGGAACATCACAAATCTGTATCATACACCGTTCTGCAGTTTCCAGTCCTAAGTACCATTGCCGCTGACAAAATTTTTCAAATAGGAAAGGATTACATCACATTCACAATTTGAAGTGTACACCAAGCCTAACAAGTCACAAGGCATATTTACACTTTTGATAAGTGCATTTAGGAACATCTCTTGACAAGGTGTCTGAAAACACTATAAACATCGGTCTACATTAGCCTACCAAATTGAGGACATTTTTACATAGAAAATAAATTATACAACATTGCACTTACAACATTTCCTCAGTTGAATAGTCCTCACGTAATTAAAGTGCCTCACAAAACAAGTGCAAATCAAAGATTCTTGTATCATCATATAAGCACTGGTTTACAGTCGCATCCCAATACATTAAGTATATACTGCAGAGGTCACAGGTGGGAATGTTTTTCATTGGCACATTGAGTGGTTTGGTTGTAGCACCTGTTGAGAGTGGAGGAGAAGGACAGGGCGTTCTTAAGGAGAGTTACTACAGGCATAAATGTGGATTAAGGTTGGATTTGACTTTTGATTTGGCACAATTTTCCCAAAACATCTCAAATACTAGCTAACATTTTTATAAACATATTTTTTTATGATTTTAAATCACCTATACAATGTAAATAATGTACCACCAGTTAGCTATTTTTGGGAATGTCTGACACAAATAGCATTTTGTTCATATAGCTAATAAACCTAATTTTTCAAGATTTGCACAGAATCGTACTTTTGCTTCCTATATTATATTGTAATTGTCATAGTGTTTTTGAATTTTGTTAAATAAACTTTTTACATCAGAGTCTGACAAGTGTGTGTGTGTGTGTGTGTGTGTGTGTGTGGAGTTTCACTTGTTATATAATGCACACCTGTGAAAATTTAATAAGATGATGGTTAATTTGCATATTCATCAAAAAAACGTAAAGGGCCAGTGAGCGTATTATTCAGTGACATGCGGGTAGCTTAAAGAAAATCTTTTCAGTAATTTTCTGCCCAATTATCCAACTGTTAGACGTTTTTAAAAAAAACTATATTTTAATTTTATCTATTTGTGATTTGTAATTATAAAATAAATTGATAAACAGCGACAGTACGTTTTATCGATTTTAACGCTCTTAACGAGTGTTGCTATGGATACTTCCGTTCTCGAGCGAGTATTTGCTAACATTTGTGGTTACTGCACCATTAAACCACTTCATAATTTGCACTTTTACAAAAGGTAGTCACAGTACATTTTGTGTGTTGGTATATTTTGATTTCATTTTGAAAATTAAGAAAGGAACGTTAGCACCTGTAGTACCTCCCCTCAAAAGGGCTGATGCACACTGTGTAGTACGTGGCCTCCGGTCAACGTTAGTCCTTAATAAGCATCTACGACTGAGTATTGACAGCCAGCGTGTTCACATAGCCGTGAGGACACATGTCGTTTTCGGAAACGCAATGGGAGAACTGGGCTGCGTTACCCCCACGTCCACGTGCAAACCTCCGGACACCTCGTAAGGACACGCACTGTTCAACCAGCTCCAGGCACTTACACCCCAAGAAGAAGATGTTCTTGAACATGAAAACCGATATGGGCGTTTTGTAAACAAAGACGAGGAAACATCTGACCACCAACAGCGGTGCGTTGAGCAGCACGCCGGTGAAGAACCTCGCCCATATCCAGCGACAGTTCATCTCTGAGGCCGTCAACTCGTAAAGCCAAATAACCGGAACGCCCAATGCGATGAAATACACGGATAAGACCGTGTACCTAAGGTATATGTTGGCGATTTCGTTTTTAAGGAGCAGTTCCACCAGCGTGAAGCTGTCTAGGATGTCTAAGCAGGTGTTCATGAAGCAGCCTTGGGAGTGAAAGCGCGTGGCACCGTTGGGATCTTCAATGATGGAGTTGATGAGGCAGTAAAGCAAAGGCGCACAGAGCAACATGGTTATTTTGAACCCAGTGATGCCAAACGGCACCTTAAGGGCAATAAGATCCAGGATGGACGTTTCCAGAACGAGCACCACTTTCGGGGTGGACGCGATCACGTAGATGAGCCATGCCAAGTACGCGAAGGTGAACTCTCCGAGGTTGCAGCCGAAGATGGAGCTCTTCTGGTGGAAACCACAGGCTCGTTCTCGCTTACTCCTGGCGTTTTTCATGAAGAAGATCGCCCATCCCGATATAACCACCAAATCCGTGGCTATCCACGAGCACCAGTAGAGATCCGTGAAGATGATGAGGTAGAAATCCAACATGCCTCCTTGCAGAACGAGCACGAGGAAGCACAAGATCTTATAAAACAGGTTCTTCTTAGACCTCTGCACGAAAATAGGGGTGGACTGCATGAATTCGCCCGATGTCATGGTGTAAGACTGAGGCTGAGCTGTGGCAGAGGAGACCAGGGGCTGGGAGCTGCCCTCCTCGAGGTTGGCACTGCCGCTGGTGGTCTGTGTGTCCCTCCTGGACGCGACGCTTCGGATAAACAGCAGCTGTCCGTTTTCTGGTGCTGAGGAGACAGGTGAGTCGGGCTGGGAGATGTCTTTTATGATTTCAGCAGTCATTGTATTCATGCCTTCTCCTCCCGACTTGTTTTGGCTGTGCTAGTGTAATGATAGCCGCTCAAGGGGGCAGAGGAGGAAATCCCGTTATGGAATTCTGTTGGATTGGAGTGCATTTATCCATTCCCTCCAAATTAAAACTGATAAATAATGAACTCAAGTCAGTAACTAAAAGGAAACATGAATTAATGTTCTCATATCCACGTTTAAAATTATAGTAGATTTCTCCAAAAATAGCCATTTAATACTAGTAAAGACGTTGAATATTACAAAATAAATTAGGCATGTCAGTATTGATCAATGTATTATTTATTATTTTAAGTAGGATATGCACAATGCGAATACTTGGTGAAACTATTCTTTTTATAAAAGTTAAAATGTTAATAATGCTAATAATTTATGAAAAAGCCACATTCCTAGAATAACATGTGAAACGTTACATTTATTTTGATTTGTTTAGTTTCTGAAAGCATAATGTAAATTAAGGATAATGTTGATTATATTGATGTGCTTTCCACAAAGCAGCTTCCATAAAAATGAAAAATAAGTACAACGCAAAAGGTCTCTCCAAAGCTGTTCTATTATAAAGTCACATTTGTCTGATAATGTGATGTGTATTCAAGCATGATCACTCACAGAGGCCTGATGTAGGACATCAGAAGCCTAGTATGAACATAATGAGTGTCATTATTTAAAATAATAATAATAATGCTGTAGTTTGTTGAAGTATAGGCTGTGCTCTTATTGCTGATTTTTTGAAAATTTAAACATTTAAGACACTTAAAACATCCATTTCTAAAATGTTTTAGGTAGTTCCTTAATTTACAAAAAAAAATAATACCATGAGAGAATATACTTTAGGCCACAATGAAGAAGACATCTTCAGCTTTCAATAAGCCCATAGCATAACTGTTCAATTACATGATAGCAGGCTAGTCTCATTTACACAAACACCACCCGATTTAAACTACAAACTGTCAATGACACAATTTTCAAATAAAAATCCACAGAAAAATAATACTTTGATAATAAACTTTAATTTCAAGTTACATTGGATGGTTCTGAACCATAGAAAACAAGCACATTTCTGTATAAACATATGCATATCAACCAAGTTCGACAAGAACCGAATAACAATTGGGTGTTTGTGGTTTGACTACTGCCAGCTGAGCTTAATATGCAATACTCACTGAAGCAAAACAGATTTACAATTAATAGACAGTTAAACTGATGAACATTCAGCTTCGTATTTGAATGCATTTAAGTCGGCATTTGGGAGTCCAGATTCACAAAATTTCGCCGCACTCAGTTCATAGGGACTTTCCATGGGATACCACAGCTCATCAGGTACAGCTTAATAACAGGTACAAAAAAAAAAAAAAAACAAGTGGATAATTTAATAGGGGGAACAAAAAGACATTACATAGGATAAATGTTACGAGTTGTCCGTGTGAACGTTGACGAGTGCATTTGTGAAATCCAGGAAGCTCACCGCCACCACCACCCATTCAGAATCAGTGCATGAGAAGAGGGATATTTCAAAAATATCAGAAGCATTAACAGCCACCAGTTAGTGAAGTCATACACAGTTGCTGTATCCTCACAGTCAATGATAAACATGTCAAACCCACACCTGAGATAAACTCGGGCAAGATTTGTTAGCTATATCTTTCCAATTTTATATATAACTTAGTGTCCTTTCTTGCAATTTTTTTAAATTACTTTTGTTTTTGCTCTGTATACTTATTCTAGTACATTAACCAGACATGAACAGACTCACAGAATGGAGAAGGCTTTCTAGAAAATATTTTAGCACAAGAGCTATTTTTTTGTCTTTTGACATGTGTTTTATATTCATTTATTGGTTTTGAAATGAATTCATTGTTTTTAATGGCCTGCTGAAAGGCACTGCCACAACACAGGGGAAAAAAGACGCTACTGCCCATCAGTCACACAAGACAGTCCTGTCTAGTTTCTAACAGGGATAGAAATAGAGTAAATTGGGACGAGGGTTAGTCTAGGAGGGAGTTAGCGAAGGACAGAGGGAGCCCTGCTATAGGTACAGCTCATAGTAATCGTCCAGCTCTTCGTGGAACAAGTCCCACTCATCTTCGGAGTCGGTGACGTCATCGTCGGTTCCAGCAGCCAGAAGCATGAGGAGCATCTCGCTGAGTTCGAACGTCACCATCTCCTCGTCTTCGTTGTCGAAGGAGTCGCTGTTCTCCCGCTCCTCAAAAAGATCCCAGAGTGGCGTCCGTCTGGAGTTCTGCAATACAGATTCCATAAAGGCTAAGTTGTGTGCCAATGATCGAATTTGTTGCACATTATTAAGTAAATTCGATATGCTTTCATGCAAGCCGAAATAAAATTGGCAGTTTGGCAGGAACGTCGAGACAAAATATCCCTTAGACTTCAGTAGAAGCTTTACCCGGTTTCTTCCATTGGAGCTGGTCTGTCTCCTCTGGGGTTGAGGCTCTTCCAGACGGCCATCAGGAAAAGCATGCTTGTAAAAGCAGTTGGCTCCAAACGGACAGGTCCCACGGCCTTCATCAAAATATCGGCAAGGTTTACTCCTGGGTATTAATACAGATAAAACTGATTAGCTAAACAAATAGATCACAAAACAAACCTCTGTGGGATATTTTTTTTTTTTTTTTTTTATACAAAAAAAAAAGCTTTGGCTTTAAAATGACACTTCACCCAAAAATTACAATTCTGTCTTTTACTCACTCTCAGGTTACCCTCCACTGAAGGACTACAAAATCTCTATTGCACTTCATCACCATTTAACACCATTCAGCATTAGTTCTCGCATTTATCATGACTTAAGACCTGTTCACACCAAGAACAATAACTAGATAACGATAAAGATATAGTTCTAAAAATCGTTCTAAATATAAAAGAATAGCACTGTTCACACCACAGCTAGACGATATAGAGAAATTATATCGTTGGGATCACTTTCAGAACGATTTTTTTCCAGTTGTCGAACGATAAAACACTGAAAGTCCAGAAAAATTCAATGTTTGACAAGTCAAAACCCCTTTTCAAGGATACTTTAAAGAAAATGGATATATGGAAAACAATCGGTCATACCCTCGGAATAAATGGTGAGAAGTATTAACGATTATGCCAGGCTAGCAAACAGTGTAACATAAAATTACCTCAGGTATCCAGCACTAGTTTTGACAACATTGTCTTGCTTCCTTTGAAGTTGCAGTGAAAAAGACTTGTTTTTATTCCACTATCTAAAAGCTAAAATCACTGTTAGATTAGATCGATTACACTAAACACCATCACTCGAAACATAGCATGCTGAGGACATCTGCTGGTTAAAGCCATGAAATGCAAGAAGAACAGCAAAAACATGTTAACACCATAGTTGCATTAGCTTAGAACAAACAGGCCATTATCATTGGTTGGTGTGGATGCAAATATAGTTATCTTTATAAGTACCATTTGACGAAGAGAGTTTATAGCAGCTATATTTGAGAGCTACAGCAGAGGGGAAGATTTCTTTTAGATAATATTGACTTAAATTTTGGTATGTTTACCAAACAAAGCTACTGCATGACTTCAGAAGACTACACTAGTCATGTGGAAAGACTAGTGTAGAAGGACTTATGGTGCATATTTTGTCTTTTTTTTTTTCCACAGCCCCCCTTTACCTTCATTATATGGACAAAAGTTGCCAGGATATTCTTCAAAAAGTGAGTATATGACAGAATTTACATTTTTGGGGTTGAACTATTATTTTAAGCAGTAAACTTGTATCAGAAATGTAAAATTCCAAAGCATGTACCCCATGCCATCCTTGTACTTCTGAATGAGTTGCTGCTTCTCATCCTTGTCCTCCACCCAGTATTCGCTTGGTATGACAAAGTTCGATGTGATTCGACACTCTGGGCAGGACCTGACAGGGAACACATTAATTTGACATAAATTTGATTCTCTCTTTTACACCAGTACTGATCTTTAAAATAAGAGGTGGTCAATTACAATTAGCGATAATAACCGTAATATTACTAAGGATTAAAAGATCCCCTCCCTAGAATCCTATTCAACTTAATACACGTTTAATTATCTTAAGGACAGTCTTACTTTATGATCTTGCTCTCGAACTGCTTGGCGCTCCGCCATTTCCTGATGCACTTGAGGCAGTAGCAGTGGCTGCAGTTGGAGAGAATGCCAAAACGGCGTTCGCTGGGGTTGGTTTTTTCGAACACCACCTCCATGCACACGCCACACATCATGTCCTTACTACGCTGGATGGCAAATGATATTTCCATGTCCTTCTCGTGAGCCTCGATGCAGGCCTGCCGTTAACAAAAAGTTTGAGATATTGCTCTAAAATCTGTGAAAACAAAAAGAGGATGAAAACAATGTCAATCCACTACTCACCCTGATGTGTTGCGAACGCTGAGAGGTGTCGGTTGGGTGGAGCACCTGTAGGCCGCACATGTCACAAACGTCGCCGTGGAGGTAGGCGCAGTTGAGGCCGTAGCGACATTCGCCAACAGCGGCGTACGGGCAAAGCTGTTTCTTCAATTCTTTGTTAGCTAGGTCTTTCTCATACTCTTCTTCGATGAGAGGACCCGGCCCCTCAAACAGCACTGGGTCAGCTGCAGGAGGAACAAAAAAAAGGAACGATTTTAAGGTTTAGCAACCAAGTTCCTGGGATAGTAATAGGATAACAACAATGTATAGTGGTGTGACCACACTACCCTACTCAAGACCACACTACCAAAAAAAAAAAAAAAAAATTACAGATTTATTGATATATTTGGCAGTTTCGTAATGTGGTCTACGTCTACAACGGTAAAGCTGGAAGAAAAGCACCTGCATGTAGGAGTTTTGGCTGCCACCCAAAGACTAGGAAAGAAACGGCACTGTTCCTTCAGCTCTTTGCTGATAAAGTCACCCTTTAAGATGAATGTAAGTGGGTTTGGGCCAGCAAGAACAAGAGAGCACACTGGTGAAGCACAGCCTGAGATCTGCTCTGTGTGCAGGGTCAGTCAATGTTTAGTGAGGGGCTGATTATTCATGCTGCATTATAAAACAGCTAGTTCTTGAGCTCCATTTGAAGTAGACATAAAATGGCGATAAATGCACACCTGTGGCCACTGGCCACACATTCTAGAATGTGCCAAATTGCTTGGCAACAGTAAAAAGCCTACAGTTGGGCTAAAGGCCTACATTACTGCATGGCAGAGTTATTTTAGTATTTTTTATATACTATTATAGTATTTATTTAGATTTTGAACTGGCTTTCAATTTTACATTTTCAGTTTTAATTTTAGTTTAAGTTTTAATAGTTTTTTTTTAATAGTTCTATTTAGCTTTATTATTTCAGTTTTAGTCATTTAGTCAATTTATTTTATTTCAGTTAGTAGCCAAGGGAAGAATAACTTTTTCTCTCAGTTTGTCATCTAATATTTATGGTTTTAGCTTTATTTCAATTGAAGAAAATAATTTAATATTTTTATTTTTAACTATTAATAACACTGATACACAAAATAATTATTTATAAATGTAACTATTTATTGAACAATGGCATTTTTTATATCATGCTACAGACCTGTTTAACATAGTTTTTAGGAATAGTGATTTTACCATGTTTAAGGATTTTACCATGTTTAAGGCTTTCCTGTAGCTCAGTGGTTAGAGCATGGCACTAGCAATGCCAAGGTCGTGGGTTCGATCCCAGGGATTGCACATACTCAGATACAAATGTATAGTATAATGCAATGTAAGTCGCTTTGGATAAAAACGTCTGCCAAATGCGTAAATGTAAATGTTAAGGTGGTTTCACATCATGCGTCAGCACAGCATTCCTTAACATTCCTCCCAAGGTCATGGGTCAATACCCAGTGAATGCACATGCTGATAAAATGTGTAGATGTACTGTAAAATGTACTCGCTTTGGATAAAAGCACTTGCCACACATGCAAGTATAAATGCAACACCCCCTACCATGGTAAAAATCACTTTTACAGTTCATTAAGTACTCACCCTCATGTTGTTCCAAACCCGTAAGACCTACATTCATCTTCATAACACAAATTACGATATTTTTGATGAAATCCAAGATTTTTTTTTTATCCCCAATACAAAGCAACGTAATTACCGTCATTCAAGGTCCTGATAAGTACTAAAGACGTCGTTAAAATAGTCAACGGGACTACAGTGGTTCAACCTTAATGTTATGAAGCGACGAGAATACTTTTTGTGTGCAAAAACAAAACAAAAATAATGATTTATAACATTTTTTCCTCTTCCCTTTCTACGCAGTTGACGCAGTGAACGCAGTTTCCGTGTTTGTCAGAACGCCAACTCTGTATTGAGCCGGTATTATTAATCTAGATTAATACTGTACAAAAAAAAAAAAAAAAAAAAAAAATTGCTGTTCATTGTTATTTCATGAAATGTTAAACTGAACCTGCTAAGTTTTACCAATCAATTATTGATCTACCTCAAGCCTAATCTGGTTGTAAAAGAATCAGAGTAGGAGAATCCAGATACGTTTTGTCTAATTTATTTTCCAGGAAGTGAGATTCGGTTCCTTTGGTTCTCGTATACAGCAATGAAGAAGCGTGCCACAAAACAGTACCACAACACTGACAGCACTATTATTACAAACCAAGGCATTCGTCAAGCAAACAAATATAAAAGCATTATTGTAAAACAGCCTTCATATTGTACACCGAATGCTTGGCTTATCTGCTGGCACCGTGTTTTCACAGATTGTCTTGGCAGTGACAACTGAACATCTTTCCCTGCTACACTCACCCCTCCCACAGTAGGGCTGCCCTGGCACGAACTCGGCAGCATTGACCCAGTCCACTGCCCCCAAGCCTTGGGGCTTCTCCTGGGCGTCGGTCGTGCCACCTGGCCCATCAGAAACGGGATCAGGAGTGCCAGCAAGGGGAGCAGCGGTCAGCGGCACCGACGGCTTAGAACTAGGGACTTCGTCTTGCTTGGCAGGTTTGGTATGTTCATACCTGGGACACAATGCAAATTTAATGAAAATACAATAAAGCATAAACTGGTACACTAGGTAGGCCATGCAGTGCAATGAAAATGCACCCCTAGGCCTAAGAAGTGTAACTGAAGTGAGACCTTCTAAATTAAAAATGTGCAAAACTCGCTCTCTGTGATTTGTAGTAGTTATGAAGTTTTATTACATTTTTGCTACTATTAATACCCAGAAATAACATATTTAAGCAAGTGTTGGCAAATATTAAACCTTAAGTTTAAACAATGTACTCAAAGTATTTCAGACATAGGCTTTAGCACATTGTAATCATTGAGCAGCTAGTTTTTTTTCCCCCTATCTTAGGTGTTGGGTGGGTTTCCCCACTGGTGAGGTTTGTTTTTTTTCTGAAGCTGAAATGGTCACAAACATGAAGTGTGTGGGGTTACCATGGTGAGTAGTCTTGTTCACACTTATAATGCAGCAGTTAGCCACTTACGGAAATGATTCATTTTAAGATGTAAAATTTCTGAGTGGGTCCGACAGTGTGAACTGCCTACAGGTGTGCTAATTAAAACACCATGGCTACAAATTTTAAAACTAAAAACAAAATGCAAGAAAAAAAAAAAAATCTAGGTAAACTAGTCAACCATACTAATTATTACCCACCCTTATTAGCATGCAAGAACAGGTTTTAATGTAGCATTGGATTGTTGCATTTCAAGTCATGTTTCAGACAATATAATTGAAGGAAGAACTTAGTTTTTACATGCAATGATTGTTTGACAATCACCAATCCATTTGAATTCTTCAAGAAGATAAGGTTTAAATTTTAAATACAATTCACCAATTAATTTTTTTATTAAGTACAACTTTTTAATAAGTATTGAGCTGCACATATTACTTAATATTTAAAGGCACAATATGTAAGATTTTTGGATTAAAATATCCAAAAACCACTACAACAATGTTAGATATTTTTTTGACTTGTGTACTTACATTATTTCAAGAATGTTTAAATCCACAGAAATTAGCAATTTAACCAGGACATGGACCTTGTCCATGCGTCGCCTATCAATGACATCATACCCGCGTTACCCTCGATTTTTTTATTATATTTTGTAGAAACCATGGAAACACCAAAGACGCTTTAATATATTATGTGTTTTATTAGACAGGTCAGAAACTGTTTGGATACATTCATCAACAGAAAACTAATCATGTTATATAGCTCAACACAGTAAGTCTTATTGTTTAAATCTCGTTTTCCTGATTTACCGCAAGTACCATGTCTAATATCAATCTAGCTTACTGCAATGTGGAACAAGTGTCTCACAGCAGCCGCCGAGCGAAAGCAGAGTAGCACTATAACAACTTTCAACACACAAATGTATCTAATATGATAAACAGCGCTGCGTTACCCCACATACGCATGACCGGAAGAAGCGGAAGTGGCAACTGTGGCATAATAAAAGTTCCACTGCTCTCAAGACGTGTGCTGTACTCGTCTCTCATTAGCAATCGCTCCAGCGTCTTTCACCCTGTTTCATACTACAGTAATGTTAATAAATCTTTAATACATTAGCTCATCCATGAATATGATTTCTGCCCGAGTCCCATCGGATTCCTTCCACCGGCTATAAACGTGAAGACAACACCTCCCATAATTCCGTGAAATTGAGGCGTCATTAAGCTATGCCTTTGTTTTGAATAAGTGACCTCTAGCGGCAACATTTATATATTGTGCCTTTAATATAAGAAAAAAAAAAAAAAAAATGACGTACATGCTGTGTATTTTTTGTAGAACTACTTACATATTGGTATTGTTTTTATTTTCATTTGTTTATGCATTTTATCCAGACCAACTTACATTCAAGCATTTGTTTTTCCATTACATACATATATACAGTATAACATAAATTGTATGTATGTGTATATTTTTATATATATATTAAATTAACTGTATAACAAAAATGACATTACCATTTATAAATAAAAAAAAATTACAGGAAACGTTAATGTGATAGACTAGCATACTATTATTTACGACAACCAACAAGCCTGATCACACTGTCATATCATACAGTTTAGCATCTGACCTTTATCTGTCTCATTATTCCACAACAAAACATGCTTCAATGCTTTTCTTAAGCATCCAGAGACCCCTCCATCCTCAAACCTCTTGGGTTGTTCAGCCTTATTCTAGCCCACATTGTGCGCGTGTGTCGGCCTATATATGTGGGGGTGGGGGTCGCATAAATAAACGACACAGCGGTGGAAGCACAAGTAGCTACTGCAGAATGGCGGCGTGAACCGAATGAACCTGACGGTGGTAGCAACAGCAGCAGACGGAGAGAGAGAGATGCATGTTAACACACTGGGGTTATGTAATTGCCATGCAAGCTGCAGTGTGCTGCTCTATTTGGCCCCCAGATTGGTGGAGGTGGGGGTGGTGTTGGGAGGGCACATGGAAGGAGACAGCAAGAGACAGAGATAGACACAAAGCAGCAAAGAGAATCCATCCATAATGAAGCATACATTGAGGCCCTTTCTACTCTACGCTTAATGAAAGCTGGACAGCCTCCCTCCCTCGGAAAAAACAGGAACAATAATGCGGTAAACCCCATATGGGGACAAAAGCATCACTGCACCTCCCCAAGATAATCTCAACGCTGACAATACAACTCTGTCAGACATCAATCTAGACTCCAGACATCAGATATTTAAGCTCAAGACCCTGAAACCACAGGAAACAGTCCTCCCAAGCCAAGCAAGAGGGAGCTCTCAGTCAGATGTAATGCTGTCATAGAACAGCCTCGGCAAACAAAGACATTCCCATACTGCCGAGCTGGGGGCAGCAGTTACTATGGGGATACACTTGACCGCAGACAGATATAAGACAAACATTGTCTGCGCTGTCTGGCTTTCAGGCTAATTTTTACACCGCTTCGAGCGCCTTTGCACTTGACTGCATTGGCCAAAGGTGGTTTGTTTGTACGCACTCATTGGAGTTTATATACCTTTAGATGGCAAGTGTACTCAAAAAGAACAATCCATTTGCATTTGTGTTGGTTTTTATATACCTATGGACAGCATTACTGTAACACAAATACAAATGCTCCATCTGTAGGCTCTTTTTTGACTTTAGGTATATAAACGGAATCATTAATGCAACACACATGCTTTAATACACAACTTGACCTTTAGGAGCTACTTCACATATTCTCTTAAAGAGACAGTTCAGGCAAAAACCTGTATGACTTAATTTCTTATATATATATATATATTTGTCCACAGAAGAGTATTCAGAGATATATTGACAGAATATTCCTTTTGGCTGAACTACCCCTTTAAGAAAGTGACAAACTCAACAACTTGTTTACAGAAAATTCTGTGTCTCAGATGTCATGAAGCAACACTTCTCAGAAACCTTCCTTACCTCAACTACATCTAAACACACTCACGTGTTAGAGTCCTGAACACGGAAATACAGATTACGTTACCTTTTATGTTATGTAATATCTGCACAGATCTTGTTGTTACGGGAGTCAGCGGTTGTTTTGAAGCACATTTTGATGATCTAATGCATTACATTGCATCATTATGTCCCTTACCTGCAACGGTCCCCAAAAGCACAGCATCCCTTTTGAAAGAACTTGCAGATCATGGTTGGCTTGCAGCTGCTGAGGTCGTGTAAATATCGACAGTTGTCGCCCTCTTTGCAAAGGCCGTGCATGAAATACCTATAAATGAAGATGTTTTTTGAGACTAGTCAAAAAAACTAGAGCTTGTATGACAACACTCATACAGACTCCACTTCAGGCTTTTACACATCTGAAGGGATGAACAAAGGCTGATATACAGCATAAAATGATCAATGTCATACCAGTAAGCAACGGAGCCTTATAATGACTATGACTAAGATGCATAATGCACTACCCACATCATTTACTGCATAAAAACAGCTTGACCCAAATAACCCTTCATATGTGTATGTTGTATTTGACAACAGTGCTTATGTAAACAATACTTGTTTGAAATCTCTACTTGCATTTTATACCATTAGATATGCGGGTAAAAAAAAAGGCTCTTTTGTACAGTCATGGCTAGGCTAGAATAAAACCTGATAAGTGAATTCATATACATAAATCATCAAGGCTGACACTGACACATTGGCTGCTGCCCAGACAGTTAAACTCTAGGTTTTTAATGGCTTCCTTAATACTCTTGCTGTCAAACTGACTGCCATATGTGGTGTATGCAGTGCCGTGTTGTTTTTCACAAACGCGGATGTTGCAGAGATAAAACACACAGAGGAAGAAAGGACCGCAAATAGCAGCCGCTGTCGGACTGATCGCTGATCGGTGTTACAACAACAACAACAACAAACACACACTCATCTAGTTCAGCACAAAGACAGCGGCTCTATTCGATGCCTTGCCATCGACGTACAAACAAGCGTTTGCGGTTTATATTTGTGACCGTTCAATATTGCAATAACCGCGTTCCTCGGCGGATTTCCACTAACCTGCAGGGTACGTGCTTCGTCCAGCCTCCGATAACTGCTGGAGCCGCTGTTGACGCTGCCGCTGCCTCCGCCATTGCTGTTTATGTTGAAGCCCGAGCACCCGGATCTTCCGGAAAGCGGCCGTTCTGCGCTCGGCCATTTTCGGAAAACCGAAGGCGTCTTATGTGATCGAGTGTTTTCGGAATACAACAGCCGCATTGTAATCGGGTGTTTTCGGAAAAACGAAGACATACGGCACGATTCAGGTGCTTTTCTGTGTGTGTGTGTGTGTGTGTGTACCTACTTAGTACATTTTGGGGACAAATTTGTACCAAGAAGTGACCAAAACCTGACAAAATCTCCCCCCAAAAAAAAACTCCCTTTAGAGATGTCCTCGTTTGTGACCTTTAAATAATCAAACTAAACTAACAAATGTTTGATAAATAAACTGTGAACTTTTTGTTTTCAACTAAAAATGGAAAACTTTTAATGTGTTTTGGCCATGCATTTACATGTCAACGGTGTTTCGGAGGCCTGAAAATGCAAACTTTTTAAAACAGGTTTCAAAGTGCAAGTTTTTGGAAACAATACCGTTATCGTGTCCGTGTAACCTACAAAAATGCAAATTTGTAAAAACGGTGACGTCATGCGCATACATATTACATGTTTAGTTTTTAGGCATCTGTGTAGTGTTTCTTAAGAAAGTAACATCGCCAACTCCTGGCCTGGCATGTATAATGCAGCGTTTTTATTCGTTTTCACGGATCCTTGTTAACGGGGAATTGTTTAGACAACGTTGTCGTCTGTACACGAAAAACAATTTGATTGATTATGTTGGACACCTGTTGATCATTTCTTTGATTAGTTTGTTTGGATATTCAAGCCCTGTATTTCTTTCAGTTCATGGTCTGTTCTCACACATTTATAACAGTTGCTCCGTTAATGTTTTTCATGTCTGAGTGTTCCAAGTGTTTTGTTCCTTTGAGTTTTTGTTTATTAAAATCATTTGCTGCATTTAGATCCAGCTCTTTTCTTTACTGTTTGACTTTCACTCTGTCATGAAATGTTTTATAGTAATAAACACATCTTTTACCATGCAGTGCATGTTGCACATTAGCTCAACCTTTTTACTTCACACTTTTTTACTTCCAGTAACACCCTTAGCTTCTCGGATAATGCAATTAAACATGTAACAGTTCTGCTAATCATTACATTTTACTTCATTTTAGTAACCGTATGTGAAATTTACACACTTGCCCAAAAAAGGATTCTCCATTGGCCATTTAGGGAAGTTCAGTGTTGTGAATTTAGAGAAGTTCAAGTACTGAGGACAATACCATTGTGTATTTTTTTAATGGTTAAAACCATGTGTAAGAGTGTCTTTTAAAGCCATGTAATAATGGGCACAGCAGAGCTCGAGCTGTAAATAGACAGGAGGACTAATTTTTATGTTAATTCATATCTAAGGTAAATGACCATTTATTTTTTTTCTTGTCAAAGCAGATGTATAATAGTCATTTAATGTTTATATGTAAAATAAGTACATTTTGAAAACAAGGAAATTGCAAAATATGAGTAATATAACATTATTATATGTATATACATTTTATTTTTTATTTTATGTTATTTCGTATTTTTATTATATTTATATATGTGTGTGTGTGTGTGTGTGTGTGTGTTAATTAGCTATTCAGTTACACATTTATGAAAATAAATGCATATTTCATATGCATATTTTATTAATCCATTTAACACATATAAACACATATATAACACCTTTTTATTTTCACAGGATGTCTTCCACCTTCTGGCCTGTTGTTATCTCATTTCTCTTAGTGCTTCCGTTCAAAGCACATGGTGAACATTTTGGATATTGTTCCACTGAGTACACAAAAGATCTTTCCAATAATAATCTAACAAGGATGCCATCACATTTATCAAACAACATAGAGTACTTAGATGTGTCCCACAACAACATCTCCAGCATTGTTCACGGTGACCTGTCTGCTTTGACCCATCTCTGCTTTCTCAAAATCACACACTGTGGACTTCAACACATCTCCCCTGATGCCTTTAGCAGCAACTCTGAAATCAAAGTTCTGAACATCTCCTACAACCATCTGACCATCATTCCGAATTTGCATTTGCCCCAGCTAAGGATCCTAGACCTTTCCAGCAATCCATATCCCAGCTATGTGCTTCCAGACTCATTTGGTAACTTAAATTACCTTTCCATCCTTGCGATTGGTAGTCCAGACGCTACTTCTGTTAAAGTGGATGACTTTGTTCCTCTTCAAAATATCCATTTGAAAAAAATCATATTTGGAGATAGGACGGAATTGCAAAACTATGAAAAGGGTGTTTTTTCGCAACTCAAATCAATACAGGAAGTCATTCTGAAAGTGACTTTTTGTCAACGTTTCGACATTTTCAAAAACATGATTATGGATTTTGACCGAACCCAAACTAAAAAAATTCAGCTCATTAAGTTATTTCCGGACCAGTGTAGCATTACAACTGACCCATTTGAGGCTTTTAAAGATTTCCATGTCCTCAGTAACTTAAGCATCATAGACACTTGGATGAACAGCTCTGTGATGGTCAAACTGTTCAAAAATGTTTGGAAATCATCTTTTGAGGAAATTGCGTTTTTAAACATCACATACAACGAGGACACTCCTGATGGCTTCCAGCTACCAATACAGAATCACACCACGAATCTACGAGCATTCATACTTGATGGTGTGCACCACCATCAGTACCGCTACCCTACAATAAACATGAGTGTGGAACTAATCAACCAACTAACCTACCTGAAATTCTCTGGTACTGGAATGAATATTCTACCATGTAATCTAATTTCAGCCATAAAGTCACTACAAGTCTTGGACCTGTCAAACAACCTCTTGGATGACAGTGGCTTCTGGTGGATTGGCTGTTCATCACACAAAGTGTTTCCAGCCTTGAAGAAACTCTCTCTAAGCCATAACCGTTTCAACGACCTTGCTGAGATTGCCAAAAACGTCAATGATATGAAGTTCTTAGAGTCTCTTGACTTGAGTTTCAACTCAATTTCCATAGGCAAGCCATGTTTTTGGCCTTCCCACCTGACTGAACTGAATCTCAGCCACAACAATCTAGGAAACGATGTGTTTCGCTTCTTATCACCACACTTCCAGAAGATAGACCTCTCCAAAACAGGGCTAAGTGTTATTCCTTTAAATATTATTTCATTGTTTCCCAAACTAACACACCTCTATATGAGCTTTAACAGCATACAAGTCATCCCGGCAGATATTCAGGCTCCTACGTTAGTAAGTCTCCACATTGACCAGAACGCAATTACATTTATTAGCCTGAAATCAATTGAAGGTTTTCCCAAGCTCAGGACTTTAAAAGCCGGCCGCAATCCATTTAGCTGTGATTGCGATTCCTTTTGGTTCATGACAGAGTTTAATAAGTCACTACTCCTAGATTGGCCACATGATTACGCTTGCAGCACCCCGCCATCGTTTTCCGGAAGGCGTTTGGAGACATATGAGTTTGGGTGGCTGTTCTGTCAACCAGGCTTGCAGGCTGCTGTGGTTCTGCCGGTGTTATTTGTGGTTGGAGCTGCTCTGGCTATCACTGTTTATGCTTGTGATGGTGTTTGGTACACCAAAATGCTTTGGGTGTGGATACGAATGAAGAGGAGAGGCTACAAGAGGGCTGATCGAATACTCAATGCCACCTTCCGCTACCATGCCTTCATTTCCTACAGCCAACATGACTCAGACTGGGTGGGATCTCAGCTGGTACCTGAATTAGAAAGGTCAGGCCTGTCTCTTTGCATCCATGAGAGAGATTTTGAACCTGGGAAGTGGATTGTGGACAATATAATCAATTGCGTGGAGGACAGCTACAAGAGCCTCTTCATTCTGTCCAAAAACTTTGTGCAAAGCGAATGGTGCAACTATGAACTGTTCTTCGCCCAGCACAGGGCCATCAGTGTGAATGACGACTCTCTGGTCTTTGTTCTTTTGGAGCCCATACCGTCAGACTCTCTGCCCAAGAAGTTTCTAAAGTTAAGAACGCTGCTGAGGCGGAAAACATACTTGGAGTGGCCCACAGATGAACGCAAGCAGCGAGTATTTTGGTGTAATCTTAGAGCTATTCTGCAGACCGTGGACCAGAGCAAGATTTTAAAGGACGTGGCCACAGACATTGCTGATATATGCCCTCTAGTGCCTATTAAAGATTGAAGATCTGTTTTTCATAGTTTGAATAAATACGTGATTTAAAAAAACCTAATTCACTGTCTTTCATGAACCTAGTAGCACAGAACAAAATCACCATTATTCTATTCATTGTTTGCATATTTTGATTTCTTTTTAAGTTAATGTGTTCTCTTTTTAAGTTAATGTGTTCTCTCATTTCATGTACACATTATCAGCCATCCCAGATAATGTGTACATGAAATGTATTCTTCTGAAAGTCTTGGCCTGTGTCTCCACCTACTGTTGAACTTCAGAAATGGTAGACTTGTATTTTTAAGGTCAATGATTTTCAAGTTTTCATTACTAATCTTTTAGTTGTGGACTGAACTAAATATTTCACCATAATAAAAAATAAATAAATAAATAAAATTCTTGGCAGGCTTTTGGTCACATTTTTTCACACCATTTTTCCTCAGTTATTGTTAATATTTGAATTATCATTTTGAGTTTTTTTATTTTTTAATTGTATGTATAGTCAGTGTATGATAGACACATAACTTAATTTTGAAACAACAATTCATGAAACAGCAAAAGTGTAAATTTGCATTTTATTATCAAACACATATTGCAATTAATAAATGTTCAACTGTAATTCGCACTCAGAATTCAGTGTTTATCTGTTGTTTTATCTTACTTTTTTATGTTTGTTTTTATTTTAAAATAAAACAACAGATAAACGCTGAATTCTGAGTGTGAATCACAGTTGAATTTTTGAAGTAATTAAAAAAAAAATGAACGCACCAAAATGAGTTATTATATGAGATGAGAGAGTGTGGTGTAAATGACCTTTTTGAACGGTATTGTAATTAATAAATGTTGCAAAATTCAAATGTATAAAATTTAAAATGTCTCTTTTTGCTCTGACAAAGCAGCAAAGATAACCAGTAAAATAATTATGAAACATAATTCATGAAACAAGACAGGTGTGAAAAGTAATGCACAAATAAATTAAGCCATTTTATTTGCAAACAAATATTGCGATGAATAAACTGTGCAAATGTGTAAAATAAAAACATGTGACGACTTGCTCCAATAAAGCAGCAAAGTTAAACAGTAAAACAATTTTGAAACACCAATTCATGAAACAGTAAAAGTATAATAGGTAATGTACAAATATATCATATTTATTATTAATATATTGTACTGTTATTGGTAACACTTTATTTTAAGGTGACGTACTAACACATGTTACATACTTAGTAATAACAGTAAATTATGCATAATTACAATTAACTAACCCTAAACCAAGCCCTAACCATAACTCTATTGTAAGTACATGCAGTTAATTAATATTAATCAGTACTTATTTGAGTGTTTACAATGTAGCTGTCACCTTAAAATAAAAATAAAATAAAATAACCCTATTATTTGCCTGCAAACATTGCAATTAATAAATGTATCAAAGGTATACAATTTAAAACATATCACAGTTTGCTCCAATAACAATGTGACCTGATATTTCTAGAAAAACAGTTATAGTTCTCTAAACATTTCCATTGCCTCTATATGTAGCACACTACATTACCCACAAACGCACAAGTCCATCATCAACTGCGCATGCGCTGAAAAGTCACAACTTGACGCGCCCCCTCTCCCTATTTCAATGTAAGATGGTGGTTAGGAGGCACTACCGCTCTACAGAGAGGCTGTAAGAAACAAGGACTGGTGTTTTCGCATCAAATCACACAGGAGCAGTGACAAACCACCCGGGAAATTATATTGTGACGTGTTGTGCTAGACCTGGGCCGTTCAGATAGATTTTATTTGCTGTGAATCTGTCTGTACAGATAGACAGGGTGAGTATCCCACCAAGGCCTCTTGTCCACCGCCTCCACATTCAGCTGCTTTCCTCTCTCACTTCACCTCTTTATAACATATCTCATCCCTCTTTCTCCCTCAAATGTCCATTTCTTGTTGAAATGCCTGTATTTGTGTGTGTTTCATCAGCCTGACAAACTAACGTTAGTCGTCCAGTTAGCCATGTAGCCGCTAGCCGCACCGTTTGACCGGCTTTTAATAAAATACACGAAAATTAATCCTCGCTTCGCCAAAAACTGACTTATTTTTTGTTATGCAGACTTCGAGACAGTATATAGTATACGTACACTGATTTTAGTGTATATTACGCCTCTTAAGTAACTTCAATATGTATTAGCTTAGCTGGTTTACTTAAAGGCATTAACAAGGAAACACAATTCATTTCTGTATATTATGCTTATGTACTTTGACATAGAGGTAATGTCCTTGTAATTTGAGTAGGAAGTTGCTGTTTCTTCTCTCTGCAACATCAGTTTACAGATGTTACGCCAAATACGTTTTTTATGACATTGACATTGCTCCGTTACTGCAGTTAATTTCTTTATTTTTGTCCACACCCTTCATTATTGTGTGTGTGTTGCGTGTTTCAATAGGCAGACCACTGACAGGAGAGGATTGCCACAGGTTTTCATTGACCAAATGAACCTGTCCTTTCCGCAAGCGATCATATGAAGTCAGAGTCTGTCAAAAGAGAAAATTGTGTTTGGTGGCAGCACCATGTTCCTGGACTCTGTAGTTACTGTGTTGAGTGTGCACTATTAATACTGTTTTGTCAGCAGTGGGCCTTTTGAGCTTACTGTGTGCTTTTTGTCTTTTGGATGCAAGCATATTTTTTTTAAGAAATAGACAAGCCAAAAGCCAAGCACTTTGGTTGTATGGAAAGAAAGATGCAATGAAAGTGAAGGGTGGCTGAGATTGTTCAGTTTGACAGTAGAAAAAAAGTTTGGATCAACGTGAGAATTAGTAAATGGCAGAATTGTTATTTTGGGGTGAACTCTTTCCTTGTGATTTGACACTAGGTTTGCCATTCACATTTATTAAGTCATGTATTACATTTACATTTATTCATATAGCAGATGCTTTTATCCAAATGAGGAATAGCAATTAATCTTAAAGAGGCAATAAACACGAAAAGTGTTTATTTTGACTATATCGATAATGATATAGTTCTAAAAATCATTCTAAATATAGAAGAACAGCAGAGTCCACACCACAATTATAACAATAACGGCACAGAGGAACGATCACATAAACAAAGTCACATCATTTTTTTTTTCCAGCTGATGAATGATAAAAACATTGACAGCTAATCAGAATCCATTTTGCTTTCAGAGCTCGAGCATTTAAAGCGACAGAAGACATTACTGCAGCACGCACTTAGAATAAACAGAACAATATCATCTACTGATGTGGGCACTAATATAGTTATCATTAGAGTTATCTTTATATGTATTGTTCTTGGTGCGAACTGGCCTTAAAGGAGAGTTTTGCTTAGACTGTGCTATTATGGGAGTGATATCATTTGGGCGCAGGTTTTACGTGGACAGGGATGTCTAGGCCCAGTTCCAGTGCAGCGTCAGGGATTGTTTGTGCCAGACACAATGTTTGTGAGACAATTTTCTGGCAAGGGTCACCGCTGTTATATGATCCCACTCTGAATGGATATCTGCCTTGGTGTTCAGTTGCATAGAAATTAAGCTCTTTGTCTTTATAGTTGGCTGAAAAAAGTTGCACCTTTACATTGTCCGAATGGTCAGCCACAATTCTGGCAGTACAAGAAAAAGTCATCTTTTTATTTCAGCTTTAGTAAGATCTGAAACAATAAATCTCAGTCATTTTGTGATTAAAGCTGTTTAGTTGTGAAAGATCACCATGCTGTGTGCCATCTCAGATATGTTAGAAAATGGATGCACCCTTTGTCTCATAAAGTGTTATATTTTATTTTATTTTTTTTTGTGTGTGTGTGCTGTCAGCCCAGAATAGCTTTTTGTGGTACACAGACATATTTTCATTCTTTGCCGATGCCTCTTCCATCTGCTCATGAAGAGCAGCCCACAAATGGACACGACTCCCACTCTGATGATAATTTCAGCTACGCTTTTCTATGATCAGAATGATGCCAGCTGAGACAACTGTCCATCTCTTCACTGTGTCGACGTACTAGATTTGTCATCGCAAAAGACATGTTTTTGAGCCTTTTTTTTTTTTTTTTTACGAATTAAACATCATAATGTATTCAATTTAGTCTGTCTTAATGTACAGCAGTGTTGTTACTGTGTAGTTGACTTAAATTTGTTTGTTGTTTTATGCATGTTTAATTGAAATCAGTGTACTAGAGCTGCTGAATAGATGTAATTGCATGTTCACTACCTTTCAGTTTTCAGACCTTCGATTTGACTTGCACATAAAATTAACTGTCTATTGCAGAAACACTTCTAAAATGTTACTAAAGACTTTCTAAGTAAGTCTTCAAAGCTTTATTTTGTGATTTTTGTTGAAAGCTGCAGTTTTGCACAGTTGTTATTCTTATCCTTTGTGTGGTTAGTGGTGTTCTGTTGTAAAATGGCTTTAAGATGTCTGTTATGAAACCCTTCAACTTCTTTCTAGATGCCACAGTGTTCCTGAGATTTGCATTGTTTAAATAGGCTAGTTTTAAATGTTGGTTTTCTATTAAGGTTTTGGCAAAAGATTTCATTATTTTGTCCATCAAACATGCTTGTTCATAGTTATTAGTACTACAAGTGAGCGATCATAAATGTTCACTTCTCAGGGTCTCAGGCAACAAATACTGGAATTCATGCAGTTTTTATGCTTTGAAAGGTGTGCCGGAGAGTCTCAGTAAGGTTCGGAGAAACACTGAAAGCCTGATGGGCCTGCGATTAGCAGGAAAGTTTTCTCAAGGATTCAGTATGCTTTGAAGAAAGGTCATTCCACATTGACCACTACACACAGGATTGAGGGCCCTTCACGTCGTCCTTTCAGCGTTCAGCTCTCACGGCACACTGGGTTAATGTATATATGAAAACATCTATCGTTGCCAAAACTCAAACATTGTAGGCTTAGATCATTGTTTGTCCCTACAGTTTCCCAGTACTTTGCAAACATTTTTGTTAGTCTGTCTGCTCAGAAGAGATTTGTGGATAATTCTGGCCCCTTTGGTGGTCAACAATCACACAAGTCTAGTTTAATCCAGTTTGGTATGCGTTCACACTCAATTTACATTCAGAATTGGCACTCTGTTACTGTTTTGTTTGTTGGATGCCAGATGGAATCATGACCCATGCGGCTTGAGTATGTCTTTGGGGTTTGTAATCATTGTGATGAAATCAAATCCCTTTTTTTTACAAGAGTGATGGTTAAATATTTGTTATGCATCATCCCCAGCAGGGGCCAGCGGAAAGCTTTCATTACCCGCAGCTGATATCCGCCTCTACTGGGAAGGAATCCCATCCTCACTGACAGTGGGAATTCCTTCTCCATACAGTTCCTGGGGACGGCAAAAACCCTCACACCCCATTTCTAATTCCATATCGGCATGTTAAGGAGATAGTGCACTGCTTTTTCCCCACCTCCCCCCCCACTAGCTGGGGTGAGACCTTGTCGATCTGAGGAAGTGCTGATTACCCTACATGTAGTGCAGACCGCCCTCCTGCGTTCAATCAGCATTTCCCTTTTAAAGGGAGATTCAAGGGGCTGACTCCTCCTGCTGTAGTCTGCCTGCCCAGGATGGGATATTTTTAGATGGCTGACCCCTCTTCACACTCCTGGTGCTTCCGCTACTGACGGAGTGACCAAAAAGACTCCTTGAAATCAAAATTGGAGTTTTGTTGGCTTTTAGTCTGTGTCTGTTAGTTATGAGGCTATATTATTCAAAAGTTTGGGGTTAAGATTGTTTTTGTTTTGTTTTAAAGAAGTCACTTATGCTCACGAAGACTGCATTTAATTGATCAAAATTACAGTAAAAACAAATAATTTATCTTTTTAATATATATTTTGAAATGTAACTTATTTCTGTGGTCGCAAAGCTGAATTTTCAGCATCATTACTCCAGTCTTCAGTGTCACATGATCCCTCAGAAATCATTCTAATATGCTGATTTAGTGCTCAAGAAACATTTCTTGTCATTGTTGAATGATAATGATCATTGTTTTGTATTGATTAATATTGTGGGAACTGCAATACATTTTAAGGCTTCTTTGATTAATAGAAAGTTCAGAAGAATAGAATTTATTTGAAATGGAAATCTTTTGTAACATTACAAATGTCTTTACAAATTTAAAGTATACTTACTGCATAAAAGTATCAATTTCACCACCCCATCCAAAAATAAAAAGTTTTACTGACCACAACCTTTTGAACGGTCATGTGTATATGCTGCTGTACTCAGGGCTTTATAATAAGGATGGCCTGCTGGCCCAGAGCCAGTTGCCAAATGTCACTTGTAGTTTCGGACTAGTGCTGCGTTAAAACTTTTACATGCATTTTTTTTTTTTTTTTTGTCCTTTTGATTTTCTGTGAAGCATTCTATGTTGTAGAAAATTCAGCTTGTTGGGGATTGCCTCACTGAATGCCAGTTCTTTTAATGGTGTTAACCACCTCAGCACTCTGATCAGGGAGGAGTCGTCATCAGATTTCCTTTCCACCTTTTGTTTGTACAAGATTCCACCTTGTACACATGGCAGTATACAACTGAGGTCAATAACTTTAACTTGCACTTAAGGATGCTTCAGATGAGTGGAAACACTACAAACTCTGGTTGCGGCACTTGCGTAACATAGAGTACCTCACTTACACTAGAATCGTATCTGCTAGAAATTGCGTAGTATGTATTTACATACGCATTAAGTATTTTACATAATACAAACCCTTAACAGATATATAATATAGTTCTGCAAATAATACTGGAAGAGATTTAATGTAAAGAATTCACAACACCGCTGATTTGTCACCAAGATAATGTTATATAGCTGGCTAACATGGATGAGTGCATTTCATAATGTGTCTAAATATAATTTCAAAAGCAAAACGTGTGCGAATTTATTAAGCAGTGGAAATGGTAATTTAATGTCTTTTGTTATTTTTAAATAGGTGTGTTTGTTTGCCACCAAGTATTTTCTTACATCTTGAAACTTTTAGTTTTACAAAAATCTTTGAAGGACGAACAAATAATGTTTTTGGTCATCAAATTGAAAATGACGTTTAAATTGGATAATATTTAGAGCTTTGAAGTGCTGGAAAAAGTTGTATAAAGCACTTAAATCTCCTTGTGCTTGAATTTTACTCTTAAAAGGTTTCTGAACCCTGAAAAGAATAATGTAAAAACATTCGCCTATTTCTGCCACAATACCATGGTTACAGTTAGCATTACTACATTAAATACATGGTGCATGTTGGTGATTTGTGGACTGAAAAGCCTTCTATAACTTGTTCATTCATTGCACAATGTTTGTGCTGGCTTCTACGTCAGCGCTGTTTGATCTGATATCAATGGTTGCTTTATAACAGAGAATTCTGCGCCGAATTTGAATGCTATTCACTTGATCTCCAGTGCTTTGTAGCAACAGTGTCGCATGATCGAGATCAGCCCGCGAGTAAAACTGCTCTGACCTCTCGCTGCTCTGTCTATTACTGCTCCGAGCTGATAAACTGCCTGCGCTGCGCAGCTCAAACGACTAGCGCCGTTTCATTCCACTTTTGTTTCGTTTGCCATTTGATGTTTCTCATATTCAACAGAAATGGTAGCTCTTATCAGTTGGGCAATGTGGTGGTGGCACCACTGTGACCTCTAACAAAATTGTGTCACACAAGTAGGGAAAAAAAGAGCCCTGACTATAGTTTGCTGGTTCTATAATGTTTTTGCCATTAGTTTAACATGGCATAGATGAATCTCTCCGTGGAAGCTACATATTCCGGTTTGTTTGTTTGTTTATGAACACAAGGCTGTCCTGTATTTGTTCTCATTTGGGAGCTACGTTCAGACCATTGTTTGATAAATGAACCTCATAGGGAAGTGCCACCAGGGAACGGAACTGTCTTGGACAAACCACTGTATTTGTGCTCGTCTATGTTTTTATTACAGAGGAGTTGTACTACTGCAGAAACAAAGACACTAAACCAGAGTGTGACAACAAATATGGCCAAAAGAACTGATTGGCACTAAGAGGTAAATTAGCTTGAATTGCCCCCCCCCCCCCCATTAGTGTTTTAAATGAAGATGCTAGCAGTCTCATTCCCACACATAACACCACAGAGACATTAGATTGCTTTTCAAACAATGCATCCTACGTTAGCAAACCTTGTCATGAGCCCACGGATCTGTGTTCCATAGGAGGGTCCAAAACCTCATTTTCAGTAATTGCTGGAGCTGCACCTACACATTCAGACAACCAGTTCACTGGATGAACCCTAGAGGATACATATACTTATTGAAACTGTTGCAATTGTTTGTGTGGGTGTTTGTGCTTGTCGATTCCAATTATGCCTTCAGTTCCTCTTATGACTTGAGTTTTAAACTCCTCCCACACACACAAACAAACACTCTCTTACTAGTAGCAAACTCATTATTGGCTCTCTGTTGCAACCTCTAGTGTGCTTTGAGACTATAAGAAGGATATGAGCCTAATTCTGTCTCTCTCCTTAAGATTACACAAGATTTTTGTAGATATTGGCTGCATTTCTAAACCTAGAAGCTTCATTTGTTTAAAAAATTTTGGCCCATGATGACCAAAAATAATAGATGTATTATTATTTATTATTATAAATTAAAAAATGAAATTAATTTTAACATATTTTTAATAGTAATATTTAATAAATTAAAATATTGATATTAAAAATATTTTTAAACATGACATTTAAAAATTTTAAAGTTTAAATTTGTTTTTCTCATCAGCTCTGCCTCTGAACTGTGAGAACACCCGCTCTTTTCTCTGCGCCGTGCCATAGGATGTCCCGTAGCCCTGAGGTGAAGGAGGACCCCATGGAGTGCCCACTGTGCATGGAACCATTGGAGATTGACGACGTCAATTTCTTCCCCTGCACCTGCGGCTACCAGATCTGTCGCTTCTGCTGGCATCGCATACGCACAGACGAGAATGGCCTTTGCCCGGCCTGCAGAAAGGTAACCAATAAGCTGAAGGAACCTGTGGCACATTAATTTGTTTCTAAGAAATTGCTCCATTGGGGAGCTTGAGGAGATGAGATGTTTTAATGGCTAGTATTCAGCATCCCATGGAACTTGGCTGGAATAATTCATGCTCCTGCTGTTGCCTCAGGTTCTGCATGATATTATCATTGCTGTACAGCTGTGTGGAGGGAACATAAGCAACACAACAGACCTCCAGTGCTTGTATTCTTTTTATAAACACTCCCAGCCAATCGCTAAAAGCAGTCCCTGTAGTGTCCAGTTTACTGCAGCTCCTTAACCTTAATGTGCATAATGCACATCATTATTTCCATGTTTATTGCAGCATATTTCATACAAGATCATTATCATTCCAGTGGGTGATTTTAAAGATAACTCTAAAGTGTCTGCTGATCTTTAATCAGGGGGCATATTAAATAAATTTGCATTTCAAAATTAAACACTGTAAAGTCTTGAATAACACATTTATTAACTTCAATATTGCTGTTTATTAATTTGTTACATATAATATTGTTACATATAAAAATGATTCACTTGGGTAATTTCAGCATTTCTTTCAGATATTAAACTGAAAGATTTTGATTAAGATTTAAGACATTTAATTATGTGTTGTATGTATTTATTTATTTATTTATTTTGTTTTTTTTTATGCCATGAATGTAGCCTTTGATTCTAATATGGCAATAAAATAATCTTAAAGAAATAATAATATTCTGTCATAACCTGATTTAGTGAAACAAGATCCCTCTTCTGTAGTTAAGTCATCTCACGTCTAGAATCTTCTGTTTGGTTCAGCCCTATCCAGAAGACCCTGCGGTGTACAAACCTCTCTCTCAAGAGGAACTTCAGAGGATAAAGAACGAGAAGAAGCAGAAGCAGAATGAGCGAAAGCAGAAGATCACAGAGAACCGCAAGCACCTCTCCAGTGTGCGAGTAGTCCAGAGAAACCTGGTGTTTGTGGTGGGCCTTTCACAGAGACTCGCCGACCCCGAGGTGATTCAGCAAAATGCAATGCTTTCCTGACCTCTGTGTAACTGATGTCGTTCACACTCGATATAAACAACTCAGGAAGTCCATATTCAAACACCAAAACTTAATATTCATCTTGGTGGTTTTTTGTAGTAAGCTCTCAAAATTCACCCACATATGATTTCCATGTTTAATAACAGCTTCACTGCAAGCAAGATATAGAAAGATACACATTTTTGCATTTTCTCTTCTGTTTCCCATCAAGGCTGTTTAAGTGTTGAAAAAATGAAGGTTAAGTGAAGGTTTCAATTTACAGATGGTAAATGACACAAGCACAATTTCTGTAATTAAATTTATATTTATTTTACATAATATTTACTAAAATAATTTGAAGATTATAAAAAAGAACTTGAACATGATAAAAAAAAAAAAGGGGTTAAATAAACAGATTTATATAATACCAAATTCTTGATTATTCTAGTCCTATTATTGCATTTTCAGATATAAAGAAATTGTTAAAAACATGAATAAAAAACAATAACAGTGCACTCAATCTGGAAAGTCAGTGTGCTCTGGGAATCATATTAAAGTAATTTTACATACAGTACACAGTATATAATGTTTAAATGCATATTTTCTGAATGCAAATGGTATATTAAAATACATTTGCCTTTCTATTATTAGAGAAAACTGAGAGAACAAAGACAGTAACCTAATGAAGACTGAGAATTGAAGCTTCTGTGTGCTCAGGTACTGGGTTCTCAGCGCTGTTAAAATAAAAGTCCTGCTTACGACGTATTGGCTAATGCTGATAATTAAAAAATGCCAAATATCGGCCAATATCTCGGCCATGGCAATATATATCAACCGACCACTAGTAGTTACTGGTGTCAACAAGTTAAAATGTGCCTTGTGGCATTACTCTCACTTTATACTTTGTGTCAGATATGAAAAATTATAACTTCTGGTGCTTCCAAAGTGTCTTGGCCATCGGAAAGCACCCGTTATGTTCAGAAAATCTACTATTACCCATTTTTATGGCTGTTCTTTTGATGTTGTACAGGATTGCTTCCATCTAGCTGCAAGAAATTCCTTGAAGATGTGAAGATTTGATTTTATGCCACATGTCATCAAATGGAAATAAAACATGAGACTAAATTGTTTCCTGGGGAAAAGCTACCTGCCCACTAGCTGCACTTAGCCTGCATTACCAGCCCACAAAAAACAGCTTTCACTCTCTTTTCGCTCCCTTCTTTCTGATGCTCTTTCTCTCCATCTATTTGCCATCACAGCTGACGTCATGTACCCTGAATAGCTCTCAGCAGTGAACAAGTTATTCAGTGAGAGAAAGTGAGAACATGTCTTCTAATTCCGGTCCAAATGATATTAGAAGCACGAAGCTTAAAAAAAACATCTATATTAGTCACAGTGTTTTTCAGAGGGTCTTTGATTTATGGAATTTGTCTGAATTTACTTTCTGTACCGATCGTTCCTTAACATATATCAGTCTTTGTGCCTTTGTTTATTTCACACTGAGGGTGTGAAAAAGTGAAAAAAAAGAGAGAAAAAAACTGAAAGCGAGTGAAGCTGCTTTACTCAAACAAAGACTGCAAAGAGACATCCGGACTGCTTTCACAGTTCAAGAGTGACCAGAATCTCAAAAGCACCATGCCATCGAGGCAAAGCCCTCCGCCAATGAACTGTCAGTTACCCGCTAGAGACCTACTTGTGTGCCACACTTTGTTTTCAGTGTTGATTAGGCTGAACATTGTGGACATCCTATTGATAGTGTTTAGGTCGTCAGTTCTCAATACAGTTTGTCATTCACACAAATCCTGTTTTTATCTTGTCCTCAAAAGCCTTGTTGCATAAAATGGTTTACTTGCGTAAGGTTTTATTAGTAGAAATGATCTTTGTTAGTGTAAAAATGTGGTTTAAATTGTTAAATGATATTTGCCACAGTGCTGATGGTGTATATTGAGTTCCTAACTTAGATTTTAATATGGCGCTCTCTTGTAATAAATGGTGATTGAGTCACATCCTTCCGATGAATCATGATAATCAGGTATGCTCTCTCCCTGTGTGACTCAACTAAACAAACTGCATTTGCATGTACTGTTGATGATCTGCAAACAGCAATCAGGTCTTTTTAAATATATAATTGATGTTTGATTGCAGGTCTTAAAAAGGCCGGAATACTTCGGGAAGTTTGGAAAGATCCACAAAGTGGTCATCAATAACAGCACTTCTTATGCTGGCTCACAGGTGAGCTTCGCTTTCTTCTCGGTCAACCTCTTGCCTGCTCAAATATTTTGCATAATGAATATTTTAATGAAAAGCCTGTCATTTGTCTTTTTTTTTTTTTTTTTTTTTTTAACTACTACACCAAATAAATACTGATTTGTTTTGCTGATCTTCATTTCTCTGTTTTGTCTGATTTAATCATCTAATATGCTCTGATTTTTGTCCCCAGGGTCCTAGCGCCAGTGCCTACGTCACTTACATTCGATCAGAAGATGCCCTCAGAGCTATACAATGCGTTAACAATGTTGTAGTAGACGGCAGAACACTTAAGGTAAACTATTATGAAGAACAATTTACTTTCAGTAAATTACTTTTCAGCTTTTGATTCGATATAGATTAATTGGAGCCTATCAGGTACAGTATGTGGCAAATCTCTCAACTAATGATGTAAATTATACAGGGAACCCCAGTTGTTACATCACTATAATATTAAAGATTAAAATGAACTGATTTGAATGGGGAAAAAAAACATTTTAAATGGTGATCATTAAAAACATGAAACATTTAATACTGATAACAGGTTAAGAGAAAATACAATGAATATGCAATATAGTGCATATATTTAACAAAATATTCCTCTAGAGTTCATTTTTCTAGCTTACTAATGGGTTTATGGTCATTGAAAGGGTTTTCTGAGGTAAATGTAACTTTATTTGACATTGTTTACAAGCTGTTTTGACATCTTTCGGCGGTTGAAACTGATTGATTACATGTGATATGATAGATTTTGGTAAGTTGTAGTGTATCTTTCAACATGCCTTCTGATGTTCATTCATGTTTATTTTGTGCTGTAACTAGTAGTTATGCGGTAGAGATGATCAGTCACATGGGCTCCGATTCTTGATATTAAGATTCTTCAATATAAGAATCGATTGAAAGCAAGAAATCTGTATTTTTTTTTTTTTTTTTTAACCCAGCCCTACTTTCAGTACTTGTACAATATATCTAAATACTACTTTTTTTTTTTTTTTTCTTTTTTTTTCATGCAGGCTTCTTTAGGTACAACAAAATACTGCAGTTACTTTCTAAAAAGCATGCAGTGTCCCAAACCAGACTGCATGTATCTTCACGAGCTGGGAGACGAAGCTGCTAGTTTCACAAAAGAAGAAATGCAGGTAACGTTGCAGCCTCCTGCAACCTCTTTACTGATGTTGACGGACTTTCATCTGAACTCTTAACATTTGACATTGCAGGCAGGGAAACATCAGGAATATGAACAGAAACTCTTACAGGAGCTCTACAAAACAAACCCCAACTTCCTGCAGAACTCAGCAGGGGAGAAGACAAAGGGCAAATCAGGCACATCACAGAGGTTTGTACTCAATCATACCACAGCAGCGCCAATTAAAAAAAAGTATTCATTTCTATGTTTATTTATTCAGAAATAACATGCATTGACATATGGGAATTTTTTTTCATTATTTTAAAATGTAGAAAATTATGATAAAGAATTAGTATGTGTTCAAACTTTATTATAATTAAAATAATCATTATAACTGAAAAAAATTCATTATAATCTAGTCATTAATGTTTTAATTAAGGATTGAAAAGTATCCAAAAAGCATAAAAACATTTTCTTTGTTTCCTCCTTTATGTTCAAAGTTTTTATATTGCGTTAAGTAGATGGAGCATCTTATTGTTTTGTTAATCTTGCATTTGTATCCTGACCCACAGTTCCAACAGTAACAACAAAGAGGCGTGGCCTTCGTTACAAACCACAGGGAAGACGCCCAATGGGATTCCAGAACACCATAAGACCCCATCCCTAGATGGCGGCTCGGACTCTGAAAACATGACTCCAGACGGTCCGGACACAGAGCTGGGCCTTGGCCCCATCGCTGGGCTGCCCCCCTTCACATCAAACTGTGACCCTGTCAGGTAGCCAGCCTGTGAACTTCTGCCCTGTTCCTTATTCTGTCAGCCTTTTTCTTTGCCAAATTGTCTGAAACATTTCATCATCTTATTCTCAAAGACTAAAAGGCACCAAGGTTACAGTGTTCAAGACATTTTTGGATGGTAGTACAAACGCTAAATACTCTAGAAAGAGAATGTTTAAAACAGTACACTGAATCCCACAAAAACCTTTTCAAAATGAAAAGAAAAAATTAAGCATTTAATTTGTTTGTAAAATTACACCTTTTTTTTCTTTGACATTTATGACAATTAAGAATGGTTTCTTCCAAACATCTTAAAGGGTTAGTCCACTCAAAAAGACCATCATTTACGCAACCTCATGTTGTTCCAAACCTGTAAGAATTTCCTGCATCTTCGGAACACAAATGATGATATTTTTAATGAAATCTGAGATATTTCTGTCCCTCTATTGACAGTCTACACAAGTGACACTTTGACGCTTCAAAAAGTTCATAAAGAGATCGTAAAACTAATCCATATGAATTAAGTGGTTTAGTCTAAATTTCCTGAAGAGACTCGATCGCTTTATGATGAACAGATTGAATTTAGGCTTTTATTCACATATAAACATTCATCAACTCACACATCAGATATGGTATATGGAAGCTCAAGCATGTTTGCTTGACGTGTGAGAACCAATGAGGTTCATTCTCGTGTGTTACGCAGCACATTTGAGCTTCCGCGAGAGGTTTGTCCTCGTGTGACAAGCAAGTATGGTTGAGCTTCTGGTTATGTTCGCTGATCAGTGTTTATATGTGAATAAAAGCCTAAAATTCATTCTGTTAATCATATAAAGCAATTGTGTCTCTTCAGAAAATTTTGACTAAACCTCTCAAATCATATAGACTAGTTTTATGATTTATTTATGAACATTTTGAAGCGTCAAAGTGGTAGTTGCGTAAACTATCAACAGAGGGACAGAAATCTCTTAGATTTCATTAAAAATATCTTCATTTGTGTTCCAAAGATGAACGAAAGTCTTGTGGGTTTGGAATGACGTGAGGGTGAGTTCATGATGTCTGAATTTTCATTTTTAGGGTGATCTAACCCTTTAAGGCATTTTTATTTTTTAACAAAAAGTTTGTCTTTCTAATTAATCTCATTGGTATAGTGCTTGTAGTATATGAATGTGATTGATTCTTATGTTTTTATTGTTTTTCTGCAGCCCGAGTAACAAACCTTCAGATTGCTTCAGTATAAGTAACGGAGAAACATCACAAGTAAGTTCCTGATTGCCTGTTCGTTCTTTACCTTTTAGAATGGCAAGCTGTACACCTAAATAATGTTATCTGAATTGCATTTCTTTTATTAGGGCTGTTATTAATGTTTTAACATGAGGTAAAAACACATCATGATGAATTTTTTTTTTTTTTTTTTTTTTTTTTTCTCCTTCTCCCTTCCTGAAACTCTTCAGATTCCTGGCAACGACTCTCCATCGCCCCCTCCTGGCCTGACCAAGCCATCTCTAGTGGTGCCTATTTGTGTAGCAGGGCTGACAGTACGGTCGCCTTTCGAAGGAGCAGCAGCCGAGTCACAATCACTCTTTTCAGACAACAGCAACTTCCGGCACCCCAATCCCATCCCCAGTGGCCTGCCCAGCTTTTCCAATTCCCTTCACAGCAACTCTGATTGGCCCACTGCCCCAGAACCACAGAGCCTCTTCACATCAGGTACACAGACCCGTATAGACTTACTCATTCACATGTACGAGCAAAATAAGAAATGTACACTTACTTGTCTTCATTCTGACAGATACCATACCAGTGTCGTCCTCTACGGACTGGCAAGCGGCCTTCGGTTTCGGCTCTTCGACCAAGCAGCAGGATGACGACCTAGGCTTTGACCCCTTTGACGTCACCCGTAAGGCACTGGCTGACCTTATAGAGAAAGAGCTCTCAGTGCAGGATAACGCCTCCTTGCCTATGACCGCCACAAAGTCAGCGCCAGTCTTCCCCCATGGGCCTTTACTCGGCCCGCTCCACAACGCCCCCTCCATGAAAAGCCCACTTCAGCCTCCTACGGCCTCACACTTTGCCCCAAACTCCAGCCTGCCCTCACGAGGCTTCTCCCAGATCCCACACCGTGCCGTCTTCAACTCCTTCAGCTTTCCCGGCCAGACCCAGACCTCTCGCCACAGTTGGATGGGCATGCCCATGCGCAATAACCTCCCGCATTTGAATCACACCGGGCCCCCTTCTGCTGCCCAGCATAGCAGCTTTTTGGACTTGAACTTGGCGCAACAACATCACAGTACAGGGCTTGGAGGTATCCATATGACGGGTAAGTGTAAACCGGTGCTGGGATCTGTGTGCGCGTGCATATCAGTTACAAATTTATAGTGTTATGTGTGTGTATTTTTTATATATATATATATATATATATATATATATATATATATATATATATATATATATATATATATATATATATATATATATATATATATATATATATATTATGAAATTTAATGTTTTTAAAAGAAGTTTCATTTGCTCACCAAGACTGCACTTATTTAATTAAAAATACAGTAAAAACAGTAATATTGTGAAATATTATTACAGTTTAAAATAACTGTTTTCTGTTTGAATATATTTTATAAAGTAATTTATTCCTGTGATCAAAGCTGAATTTTCAGCATCATTACTCCAGTCTTCAGTGTCACATGATCCTTCAGAAATCATTCTAATATGATGATTTGCTGCTCAAGAAACATTTATGATTATTATCAATGTTAAACAGTTGTGTACTTTTTTTTTTTTTTTTTTTTTTTTTTTTTTTTCAGGATTACTTGATGAATAGAAAGTTCAAAAGAACAGCATTTATCTGAAATGCAAAGCTTTTGTAACATTATACACTACCGTTCAAAAGTTTGGGGTCAGTAAGAATTTTTTTTTTTTTTTTTTTTTAAAGAAATTTAAAGAAATTAATACTTTTATTCAGCAAGGATGCATTAAATTGATAAAAAGTGACAGTAAAGACATTTATACTGTTACAAAAGATTATATTTCAAATAAATGCTGTTCTTTTAAACAATTGTACACAATAAATTTTTCTTGAGCAGCAGATCAGCATATTAGAATGATTTCTGAAGGATCATGTGACACTGAAGACTGGAGTAATGATGCTGAAAATTCAGCTTTGATCACAGGAATAAATTACTTTATAAGTAATAAATTAAATTACTTTACTCTAGTTATTTTAAATTGTAATAGTATTTCACAATATTACTGTTTTTACTGTATTACTGTTTTTAAGAAGTTTCATCTGCTCACCAAGCCTGCATTTATTTAATTTTTTTAATTAAATAAATGCAGGCTTGGTGAGCAGACGAAACTTCTTTTAAAAACATTAAAAAACTTACCGTTTCCAAACTTTTGACTGGTAGTGTGTATGTATGCATGTATGTGTGTGTGTGTGTGTGTGTGTGTGTGTGTGTGTGTATAAATAAATATAATATAATATAATATAATAAAATAAAATGTTTTTTTTTTTATTTAAAAGCATTTTAAATGAAAACAAAATAATAACAATAATACAAATTAAATAAAGTATAATAGAAATGACTAATATAAATATTACTAAAAAAATAATATATATACACTGTTGGGGAAGATACTTTTAAAAGTAATGTTACAATATTGCGTTACTCCCTGAAAAAGTAATTAATTGTTGTATTTTTCTATTTTTGTCAAATGTAAAGACCTTTTCACACCAAAAGTGAAATGAATAAGCCTCAGGCTTAAGGAAGTGCAAGCTTACTCCTGATTTCTCTCAACTTGGGTACATGATAGGTGTCAGTCTCTAAATGGGAAAACAAAGTAACTTGCAAATATTTTGTTGTAAATCTAAAAGTAATGCGTTACTTTACTAGTTAATTGGCAAAAGTAATCTCATTTCGTTACGTGTTAAAAACACTGTGTGTGTATATTTATTTATTTATGTATTTTAAATTAACTTCTAATAATATCATTGCATACATGCAAATGCTTTGTTTGCCTTATGGGTATCTGTCATTGCAAACTCAGCCTCTGGTGGGCAGTGTGGTACAATTTTCATATAATTCAGGAATGTACATCATCAGAGCTCCATCATAGAAGGTTCTGGTGATTGCCAAGGACTGTGAAACCTCATGATTTGAAGTATAGCAGTGAGATCGATGTCACATTTAGTGCTGATACAAATTGTAGAGCATGTAATCATCATCCCCTGAGGACACCTTCATGACAGGGCTGCAGTGTGCGTAATGCATGATTCTTTCTTACTGCCTACTTTCTTACCTTTATCATTTTAGGTATGTTTCTGTGGTTCATGAGCTGGACTTGTGACTTTAATAAGTGCTTTTATTTAAAGTAGCCAGTCTAACCAGATTAATTCAGTTTGACTTGAAAAAGCAGATGATTCTCCTACTCTGTGCCTAAACTAAAACAAAGATTAATGTTTACAAAGATAAATTTATGTTTTTCTGATGTGAGAACAGCCCGTAACTCTAAAGAAAATATCAAATACCATTATTATCTGTCTGAGGAGAAAGTACTCAGACAGGGGGAAGAGGTTACAGTTTGACATTTCAAGTCCTTACCTGAACCTGTCAGCTAGGAGCAAAGCTGTAAATATCAAATATCATAAAACACGTCATATTCAGTTCAGATACTATAACAACATGGACATGTAAATGTTAGGACTGAAGATGCATTTAAGGTGATATATAAAAATCAGTATTTATTAGGCAAACAAATATGCATCTCATTTGGGTTGTCAGCATTAAAGTGAACAGATGTAGCTAGTAAAACTAGAACAACTAATTTCTCTAATTTCAAAACATGTTGAACAGCTGCATTTAACTACAAACATAAAACACTGCAAGCGAATTACTGAAATCTGGTCTTATAGCATTTTTTTTTGTACTGTATGGCTGTTTGTTTGACAGAAGTAGCTTATTACTGTAAAGCAGCTGAAACTGAAAAATGCATTTACTCCCCAACTCCGTCCTGAATTGATCTTTCAGGATTTCAGTTCATTTAAATAGAAAGTGTTTCCTTGCGGTCTAGCTGTAGGGCTTTTTATGTGAAACGATCTAATCTGCTGACACTGCTGTTGAAGTGTAGCATTTTTTAACATGCTGTTTGTTTCTCAGCATGCCTCTACTTTTTAAGATTAGATGAACTTGTATTTCAGTTGGTGCAAAAATAAGGGATGGGAAATTGGAAGTGACCTCAGGCTTTCATTACTCATAAAAACAATGAATAACTAGCATGACTACTGGCTTCATTTCTGACTCCGTTGTGCTGTGCACTGTATTTTATGTTTGTTTCTTCAATATATGAGTCTCCGTGAGAGAAATGGTCTTCCCTGTTTGAAATGGTGTCCTCCAGAGGATGCAGCTGCCCAGGACCTGGGAGGAGAATGTTGCATTATTTACGAAGAAAAGTCGAGATACCAAAATAGGCTGGAGTGCCAACACATGCAGTCTCATAACTTGTTAGAAGTGTGTTTGAGTGAGAGAGAGGTTTTTTTTTTTTTTTTTTTTTGATGATTTATATATTTAATTTGCGTTAACGAAATTATAATGTACATAGTTACAGAAATTGAATATTTCATTTACTAATTTTTATTTACTTAAATTTATCCAAAAATAATTAAAAACAGATATAATAATAATAATATTCAAAAAAGTTGATAAGTTGATGCAATTATCAGCTGATATTACTAAATATCAGCATGGTCTAGAACTGGACAGTAGTGTGTGTGTGTGTGTGTGTCTTTTATTTCATAATGTTGAAACCGTTTTTGTGATGTGCATTTAGACTGCATTTATTTGATCAAAAATACAGTAAAATATGCTATATTGTGAAATTTTATTACAATTTAAAATAATTTTTCTATTTGAATACAATTTATGTAATTATCAGAAATCATTCAAATATGCATATTTTCTGTTCAAGAAACATTTCTTAGTATTATCAATGTTGAAATCAGTTGTGCTGATTTCATATTTTTGTGGAAACCTTGATACATTTTTTTTTTTTTAGAATTCTTTGAGAAAGTTTAAAAGAAAAACATTTATTTGAAATAGAAGTCTTCTTTAATATTTATAAAAGTCAATTTTTTTTAATGCATCCTTGTGGAACAAAGGTATTAAGAATAACTTTGAAACTTTTAAGTATTGTATATATAACATTTTTAATAGTTCTCATTATAATTTTATGTAGCTTGTATGACAGACTTGCGCTGCACGTTATACTTGATGACATTTTTTCTTTTTAAAGTGATTCCAATCATATTTCCAGCAATTAAAACCATCAAGGCGAACAGTGCGCATCTGAAGTGTCTCAGCTGGAGGAAATAATACATTATTTATCGGCTTTAAGATATCAACCAAATTTTCTTATCGGATCGATAACGATAACATTAAAATGAACATATATTGGCCGATTCCTATATGGTGGCCAATATATCGTGCATCCCTAATTTTTTATTGAATTTCCAGCCAAATTAACTGATATATACGTTGCCACAGTGATTTGTGCATTTTTTTTTTTTTTTTTTAATGTTTTATTAACATAACATACCCTAGCCTAGCTGATCAATTGCAAAGCAAACATTCACTTAAAGTTGAATGATGCAAAAACACCTACTCTACAACCTTTACAACCCCTCAAGAGAAATTATGTTCCTTCTCTTTGCTGCTATGAGTTTAGCTTTTGTCCCATCCACATAAATAAAACATGACACTTGTTTATCTGAGTATGCAAATGGGAACATGGGTGATTGTGTTAATGCCTCACACACTTGGCTAGACAAGCATTTTCCAATCAGAAGTAAGAACTGTGGAGGGCTTTAAAAAGAACACCTCCTTCACCCTATTCAACACCTCATTCATCTTATCTCCTTCAGAGGTGTTTCATTAAAGCCCAGTCCCCTTCAAGTGTTGATATTGAGTGTCTAGATTCTCATATTGGCTCATTCTCACACTTGACTTGACTAGGTTTGGCGGTATCGACTACAGAACCAATTCAGTGTTTCCCAAGTGAGTGTGTCACTTCCTCTGTGTTTGAGGCTTGATCACCCTTAATTTGGTGCCTGAGGAAAAAGAATTGGTCACGGAGAAAACACCTACTATATTATAATGAAGTATTTGTGATTTGTTGTGTGCAGGAAATTTTTAGCTGTGATACATACACTTGAAAGGCCAATGGAAAATCAATGGAGAAACTTCCTTTTTGAATTAATGTAGTTACTACATCTACCAGCAGGGGCTAACTGGCCATGCTAACCAGCCAAACCTTGAACCCTTGGTTGAGACCCATTAAGTCACATTTTAACTGACTAATGGAGTAATAAACACATTGCTGACTTTGCAGCATCCAAAGTTTGACCCCTGCCCAGACTCAGAGGAGGGGCTCCGTCTGCTCCTTAAATTGCCATATTGCAAAATAATGAAATTAGAAGCATGGCCTGTTTGACAGTATCAGTGCTGCTGGTGTCTTGGCCAGTTTCACCTCTATTGTCTGAAGACCTTTTAACAGCAGGCTGTCCCAGTAGACTCCATATTGCTGGTACACTTGCTGTGTGGGTTAAGGCTGGACTATAGAGCTAAAAAAAAATTTTGTGATGGCAATATTCAGAATGAATTTTCCTAAAAGGTGTATTATTTTTCTTCTCAAACAAATTGATTCCAATTACCATGTTTATTCAAAATGTTTAATGCAAGAAATATAATGCCGTTAAAAAATAATTGAAAGTGATTTTAACTAAACAGTTTAAATTTAGATACATTTTTGAATATTTTAAATTTAATTTAACTTTTTTATTTGAATGAATTTTATGAATATACAATAAAGTAAAGCACATATTTGTAATATTTACCTTAATTTATTTCTACTAAAACATTTTATTGCTATTTTGTACTTCCTTGCAGAGATTTGGAAATTTGAGTGATGCAATTAAATTTTTGAATCGGTGTTTTTAACAAAATTATTGCTCAGGACTGTTTTAAAGAAATTCCCGACCCTCTGCTTTTTTTCTAATGAGTTTAAAAAAACTGATTATAATGAATATACAGTCAAACTAAAAATTATTCAGACTTTTTTTATATATATTTTTACTAGTGGGTGCAGGACACTATAGTTCATTTATGTAAGTGAGGATAGCAAAATAAAGTAAACTGTGACATATTATACCCAACATTTCCTCATACAGGGGACTACCAGTAAAATTGATAATAATTTGGGGCCAAAAATTATTCAGACGCATTGACCTGACCATGTTTTGCTTAAGTGTTATATGACATAATTAAGATTTTTTTTTTTCTGACACAGTTTATCTCGGAGATCTTTTCATATTTTATTACCATGTTTTTAAACTATAGTGAATAAACTGTATTAATGAATGAAATGTTCAAGGTGTCTGAATAAATTTTGGTTTGACTGTATGTCTTATTTTTAAACTTTCTGGAAGTTATAAATGACAGTTGTCCCAGACAGTCGATTTTCTTTGCTGTGCCTAATTTCACGTTGTATTACTCCACAATCTTTTTTTTTTTTTTCCTCTCACATATTAAAATAACTTGCACTCAAATTAATGACAATGAATTATATAAGCCAGTCCTCGTGTTGATATTTTTATGGCCAAGTTTTCACCTCTTTATATGTTGTACAGGGAAGGAAGGCTTTGAGGGAAGCTGATTTAAAAGGTGCCCAGAGAAGTTTGCTGAGTCTTAAGTCAAGCTCAGAGGCTAAAGGCTTGTTTTTTGTTTTTTTTTTCCCTGCCAGGGTTGTTATCTTGTTCATTCCATTCCCCTGTCTTTGCAATTCTTCCTTGTTTGTCCCTCTCTCTCTCTTTCTCTCCATTTCCCCCCTTCATCATCTTTGCTGCTTGGTTTCTCCATCCCTGTGGGCAGAAGCAAACCTTAGGAGAATACTGGTCTGATTAGAGAAGAAAAGGTTTATTTTGGCCTGGGTCCAGCTGAAAGAAGCTCTGCATTACTGAAGCCGCACGTCTCTCCTCCAGTGTGACACAGAGAAAAAAATAAATGAGAAACTAATTGAATAATAACGGGACTGTAAAGAGCTTTATAATGATTGTTCCTCCATTAGAAAGGGCAAGTAGACTCAGAAGGGAGCCAAAGATCACCTTTTGTTTTTGCTGAATCAAGTATAAATCATTATTAAAGTAGCAGCTATTAATACGCAGTCTAGCTTTGATAAATGCTGTTTTTTGATGTTATATCCTGAATGAAATGCAAGAGAATTCAAATTGTGTGTGTTAGGGCTGTCAATCGATCGCCAGTCGTTGTATGCCAAATAATTAATCAGATTAATCACTTGATTTGATTGCGTCACATTGAGTCCTTTTCACAGCGTGAACCTTGCGTTTTTATTTTTGTCAGTGTAAACATAGTCCTACTTTATTGTTGCGCTCATTTCAGAGTGTTTTTGTTTTTCACAATTTGATTTGAAAATTAATCACCAAATTAACACAACTAGCAGCACTTGTTTTTGTGTTGTACAAGTAAAATGTTGAAACTGATAATTGCTTTTTCTTTCTTTTTCTCCATCTCCTGTTCATCTCTCCTTTTGTCCCCCAATCTCTTCTTTTCTGGTGCCTTTGTACACATGGGTGTTTGGATACCCTACCATTACCCTCCCAAACAGAAAACAGCGCCTCAGTAGAAAGTCTAAATGTGAAGGAGTGGCAGGACGGGCTCAGAGCGCTTTTACCCAACATCAACATCAACTTTGGTGGACTGCCCAGCTCCTCCTCATCGTCATCTTCATCATCCTCCTCCTCCTCTAGCGTGAACCACACAGGCGGCATCTCACACAGCCTTAGCTGGGACGGCACAGCCAGCTGGATGGACCCCGCTATCATCACAGGTACAGACTGCAATACACTCACAACAAAAATTTGCCTTGTAAAGTGCCCCCAAATTTTGATAGTTAATAATTATTTTCTTCTCTTTTTCACCTGTTATTCTCTTGCCTAGTTAAAGTCTATAATAAATATAAAAAATCGATTATGTAGACAAAAATACTAATATTAAATGTTAACATTTGAATATATTTCATTACTTTTCACTATTTAATATTAATAATTAAATGATGATAATACTTTTTTTTTTTTTTTTTTTTTTTTTTTTTTTTTCTCCCATCTTTTCTGATGTTGTGCGAGTAATTCTGAAGGGATTAAAATCACAAAACACATTTGTGAAACAACAAATTTACCTGACCTCCTCAGGAAAAACTAGGCTCGTTCAAATTGTGCCTTTGGGAGCTAAAATGAATAATGCATTTAGGCCTTTTAAACATTTATACTGTAACCTTTTCACTAAAAATGTCAGAGATGTAAAGCCATTCTAAGGGCCACAGAAGAGGGCACACGTTTCAGATCAGTTCGATCTCCTGCACTTTCAGGCGGTCTGAAGCATCCATGTGGACTAAATCAGACATCACACAAAAATACTGCACAAACACCAATAATCAATATACAAAGTGATTAAATACGCAATGTACATTTATAGCGTTCTTCTTTATCTTATTGTTCAAGCAACATTTTCATTTAGTCCTTGATAGACACAAACTAAATTGTGCAGATACATTTGTAATCAATACTTCAAGCAAAGTTTTGCCATTTTTCTCTCCCGGGTTGAAGGGAAATAGCAACGTCGTATCTGTTGCTCCCTAAGGTCGAAGTTGCAATCTGTATGGATGTCACGGATGTTGTCTGGGTGCTCTCAGCAGCTGCCTGCAGCATCTATCATCCACAGGGGGTTTAGAATTAATAGCTCGCAGCAGGCTGCCATGTTTTAAGTGGTGCAAAAGCACCCAAAAACACCCTGTTTCCTTATGTAATTAATCCCATTATGGCGAATGATTTAAAAATGTCCTCAATAATGTCGCCTACATGATAAATGGATTCCTACTCAACTGTAGAGCAATGGATTTGTTGACAGCAAGCAAACTGTTGCTCAGTCCTGTTTAGCACGGTATGCAGTTATGTTTGAAGTGATTTATTTATATCTGTCAGGGATATTCATGATTTATGTTTTCATAACTTTAACTGTTTGTCAATCTCTTTATTCAAAATACATTAAAATGTGATTCATTTCCCCCATGGTGTAAATAAAATAAAAAATAAAAATTCAGGGTGTCCTCATATCATAGCTTCATTAAAAGGATTAAAGAAAAATCTTAAGAAAATATGCAGTGAAGCAGTTTTGTTAAAATATTGTTAGTTTTGTAAGTCATGAAGACAATTATATTGTAGAGAGGACTCTTGCAGACCCTCCTGACTGTTTGTCAAGCTTATTAATCTCCTAAAATATCAGATAATTTGACCTTTTTAATAATAACAAGGCAAGGTTTAGCAATCCTAGGTGTATATGACTTTCTTCTTTCAGATGAACACAGTCATGGTTATTTTAATAATCCTCCTGATGCTCCAAAGCTTTATAATGGCAGTGCACAGAAACCACCAGTTTGAAGCTTGAAAAAAGTGCATCCATCCATCAAAAACGTACTCCACATGGCTCCGGGGGTTTAATAAAGGCCTTCTGAAGTAAATATATCCATATTTAACACGTTATAAAGTAAAATAACTAGCTTCCACCAGACCACCTTCTATATTCAACTTACGGAAAAGGCGTAACTGACGTCATTTCGTAAGTTGAATATGGAAGGCGTAGGACATAGCGTAAGCGCTTTGAACTGCAAGAGGCATTATGCTTAAGTTGAATATGGAAGGCGGTCTGGCAGAAGCTAGATATTTTACTTTATAACGTGTTAAATATGGATATTTACGCATCGCTTCACTTTAGTGGCCTTTATTTAAGGCCTTTATTAACCCCCCGGGTCCTTGTAGAGTACGTTTATGATGGATAAACTTTTTTGAGCTTCAAACAGGTGGTTTCCGTGTACTGCCATTAAAAGCTTGAGAGCATCAGGGTGATTATTAATATAATATAATAAACTCTGATTGTGTTCGTCTGAAAGAAGAAAGTCATATACACCTAGGATGGCTTGAGGGCGAGTAAAGCATGGGGTAATTTAAGTGAACTAATCCTTTTAATACAAAAGTTAACTTTTAATAAGATTAATTAAAAAATTTTAAATATGTTGACCCTAAATTTTCTTATCACTTTGTACCTTTCAGGTATCCCAGCATCCTCAGGCAACAGTCTGGACTCTCTGCAGGATGACAATCCTCCCCACTGGCTCAAATCCTTGCAGGCGCTCACAGAGATGGATGTCCCTTCCGGCTCCACAGTGCCCCCTCAGCCCCCACACAGCGGCCCCTTCGGAGCCCAGTACCCCCACAGAGCCGGCTGGACCCCTTATCCAACCACAGCCACGGCCAACCCCGCCACCCAGTTCCACTCACCTCCCCCAGGCTTCCAGACCGCCTTCAGAGCCTCAGCTCAGGCCTCCACAGATCTGCTACAGAGTGCCGGCATGGACCGCCATTAGGAACTGTGAAATCCTATTCCCCTTATCCGAAGAACAGCCGGCAAACACGGCAGATGAATCAGTACAAAGCTATTAACAAAATAACAAGATTATGTATTGTTTTCTCTCTTCCATCTTGCGCTCATTTTTGTCCCTTTTCCTGGATTTGTGTTTCCCCTTGGTTCAGTCTTTCTTTTTCCTTGTTGCCCTAGTGCTCTGTTCCAGCTTTCCCAATTCAAATGGTCACACAAACAAGCCAGTTGTTGCAGCAAAGCATAACAAGTAGGGTATTACAACTCCTTAGTAATACGTAACATTAACGTCAGTACATCATTTTTGGAACTCTACATACCAGTACTCAAAAACAAAAAGGCATCATCAATGATGTGTTCTCCAGAAATTCCATTGGAACCAAATGGAAAGAATCAAACAAAAAGTGTCTTGATTTAGAAAATAAGAATCTGCCTTCAAAGTTAAACCAAAAAGAACAGCACCTGTTCATCCATCTGCACAACAGAGCTACTTCCTGTGAGAGTCCTTTAAGCCATGCCGCTAAGCAATCAAGTAGATATTCAAAATCAAAACAGGGCTTCAAATTTGTTTTTTTGTTTTTTTGATCAAAGGGTACTTGACTTCCATTATTCTGACGGATCAAAGGCATAATGATGGCAAAGCAAAAAGCACTTTTACCAAGGATCTTTGGCCTTTAACTTTGTTCTACCTTTCTGCGCCCTTGTTAAAAGGGAGATGCATTTTAGGGGTCATAAACGTGGTGCCCACTCTCAACGTGGCATTTAGCTGTAGATGGATGCAGGCCTTTGCCTTTGACCCATCCGCCAAATTGCCTAGTTGGTCAGGGGGTCTTCCACTTTAGATCGCATCACCGCGGTTAACCTCTGTATCAGAGGGCGGCACGTTGCGAAATTAAGAGGAATCGAGAGCTGGGTAACACCGACCCCTTTCAAGCGCAGGGCTCGTGTAGCACACGGGACGCCACCGTGTGGTGTTTCTCATAGCTGCCTCGATGTACGTGGCCTAATCAGTGTTTACGCTCCGACTATGCTCCCTGAAGAAACTTGAAGGTGTGCGAGGTGTACAGAGTTTTAGGAAATAGATCTAGAGTCAGTGAAACAATGTTTTTAAGTGTGAATGCGTAGCGTGAAACTTTCCTCTGAGCGACAGTGGAAAACTTGCATTTGAAAATAATCAGGGTTAAAGGGCTTTTCGAAATTCATGAGGGTGATTATGTTGATGTGATTATGCCGTTTGTGTCTGTAGCAGTTACTTTGCACGTTTTTTTTTTTTTTTTTTTTTCCCACAAAAGCGATAAAAGGGAAAGCTGGGATAGCGGCTCTACTGGGCAACTTAGGTTCTGGCAATACACAGGGGTCTCGTCCGGGACCGTTAACACTGTTTGTCACTTCCCCCCCCAATTACCTTCTCAGTTTTCCTTTAATGGTCTTAATCCTGTATCAGCTGTGTAGGTTACTGCCGACCGTTCGGTATTCAACAGTATTCAAGAGGAATGGATAAATTAATCTTGACAACAATGACGAAACCAGTACAGTTTAACTTTGGGTTTTACACAGTGCTAAAATGTAAGAAAAATGAAGAGCTGAAGGAAATTGTACCTCTCTACAGGTCTGGAGGAAAATAAAAACTAAATCCTAAATAAAACATGAAATGCCATGCTTGAGTCGAAGTGATCTTTCTCGTTTTTGTCTGCCAACCTTTAGCTTTCTTTCCACCCATCGCTCTGAGACGTGATGAAAGGCGGCGATGGGCTCTGTCGCACATTCTCATGCTACCCCGCAAGTGCTCGGACACATCCTCCTCATTTGCGTCAGCACTTGTCTGTGCTTGCTCCTTTGAGAGATCAGGTCTGGAAGAGGGTTTGTGGCACTTTGCTTAATTTTTTTTTTTGTTCCCTTTAGTGGGTGTCAATACCAACCTCCAGTGCGCAAGTGTTCAAATACGTTCTGTGCAGCCCAATTAACTTTATCTCAGTAGAGGCAGCGGCTCCTAGATAATGTCAAGAGTGCATTAGGCGTTTGCAGCGAGCTTACCGAGCGCTCTTGCTTTCAAACGCTCAGCAGAGCCACTCTGTCATGCTCTCATGCCTAAATTACTGCAGTGCTGATCTAATTGGCAGTGTAAGCTGCCAACAAATATGCAATACTGAAACTGCAGCAACTGGGCATGTGCTTTCTCCAGGGCCTCAGTTACAGTGACCCAAATACGTAATGTGTTTATACATAGCATAGTTGAGTCATATATATATATATATATATATATATATATATATATATATATAATATATAATAGAGACTGAATGATTGAGTGGCTCATTTCCGTTGTATCACCTTAAGATGATTTGCATATGTATAGCTGCGCTATTTAATGGTGTAATTAGGTCAATGAGGCAGGACCTGAAATCGCTCTAGTCTAGTCAAGTGGTTCTCAACTGGTTTTGCTTCCTTTTTTTTTTTTTTTTTTTAAATCATACCAGAAATATGCAGATGAAATACTGTACTAAAATACTCCTGTGCAACTTATTCAACAGCACAATCCTAAATCTACAGCACTAAAGAGAGAGCGTGACCAGTGTAGTGTGAACGAATTATTCTGTTTCTTAGTTCGATTGACTTCTAGTTCAGCTGGCTGTGAGACTTAAATTAATGTAGTTACTGACTAGTTGAACTTGGTGACAATGTATTGCTATAGATAAACATCATGCTTTTGGCCAGTAATATCTTTCTTTTAATGAATCAAATATGCTTAAGTATTTTTACTTTTTTTTATTTTTTTTTATTAACAAACAAAAATTAATAGAAATTTAAAAAAACTGTAACTAATAAAAATGACAAGCACTTTTTTTTTTTTTTTTTTTTTTTTTTTTTTTTTAACTACAATTTAAAAAAATATAGCTGCAAGCAGCAGTTAAGGGGCCAAGCACAAGGAAGGCACAGTAAGTTGTTCCAGCATGGCTGGGAGCATCAGATCAACTGCAACAATGAGCAATTATAAACATATTAAGATTATTTCAGGCAAAATGGCTGAATAATTATATATACAACCACTAGCAATATAATTTAATGGTTTATCAGTTTTGGCCAATAGGTGGCGCTGTGAACAAATTGATGTGGTGTGGTCAGAGTAAGGTGACAATGACACATGCAGAGTTTGATGTCAACTTTGCTCAATACAAAAGAATACAGCCTCAGAGTCGTTTTGGGATCATGCCATCAGATTTGTTGATGTAGTATACAAAAACGGTTTCGTATATTGACATAAAATCCACAACTTTTTCTGGCATGGGCTGAAGATGATCTAAACCAATTATGCTTAAAATTGGACCAACGGAGAGGAATTCAAAAAAGGTTTTTAAAGAAAATCAAAATGGTGGACGGGAAGTTTGTCCGACTATGGCAAAATTGGTATCTATGTTCTTGGCATGACCCAAGGAATCTAATAAGACCATTACAATAGGCAAAACTAATAAAAAGCTATTAGTATTTTTTAGAAATTTCATTATAATTTTTGACCACAATGTCTCAAAACTTTGAGTATCTTCAGTGTATGGTGCCGAAGACGTGCTAAGTTTCGTAACGATACGCCAATGTAAAATATAGCATTACATTTGTAAAATATTGCATTTTATGACAAGTTATAAGCAAAAATAGCCATTTTTCTTATCTCCTGACCACTAAGTGGCACTGCTCTGAAACTGCAGGTACCCTCAGGTCATGGTTGTCATAACATATACACCAAGGCCAGAATATGCTAAAGCATTGTGGAGATATAGCCTAAGCTATCCAGTCTTTCGGGTGTTATTAGAGAATGGCTTGATGAATTAACTTCAATTCCGTGACTTTTTGTCAGCATGGTCTGAAGATGATCTGGTTCAATTTTCGTGAAGATCAGAGCAACGGTCAATGGAAAATTAAAAATGGCGAAAAACTTTCATGATGGAAAATGACGTCATAGGGTGCAATCGAATCGGAGGAAAAAAATAATTTTGTTTCTAGAGTTATTAGCATAAACGTGAGTACAACTTTGGACAGTTGATGGCGTTGAAGGGATTGAGTTAGAGATTCAAATTTACTATGATAATTCATACCGTCCTCTATCTGTGTGTCAAATTTCATAACTTTTGGTGCTTGGCCCGTAAAACAGAAAATATATTAAAAAAAATTCAAACTAATCAAAAATATTAATAAATAAAATTGTATATAAATAATACTGGAAGTAATGCTAATCTAAATCACAACCTAATCATATTTTTGATCTGGTTCCTACGGGTCTTAAAAAGTCTTAATTGGCTCTTACACAAGTTAAGGCCTTAAAAAGGTCTTAAATCAGAGAAGAAAGACTTAAATTTATAAAGTTATGACATTAAATGTTGCATGCATTGCAAAAAAAATATCTTTTGCAGTACTTTTGTCCTGCTTTTCTAATAAAAATATCTAAACATCTTTAAATCAAGATGCATTTACTTGATGCAAATGTGAAATTAAGTCTTGAAAAACTGAACAAAAAGTTATGCTTAAAACAAGAACATTCACTTCATTTTGATCAATTTCACAGAAAACAACTTTATATTTTTAGGGCATTTTTTTTTATCTCCAGTAAATGCATCTTGATGTAAAAATCTTCAGACATTTGCAATGGAAAACAAAACAAAAATACTGAGGAATAACAGCACTTTTGCTGTGTGATCAGAAGGTACATTAAAAGATATTTCCATGTTCTAGTGGATGGGAGTGGATTCATTCAAGCTACTTTTTTGTAAAATGAATTAAAAAGTGTTGCTAATACAACTCATTGTGTTTCTCCCTAGACATTTACATTTAGAGAGCATAGTGATGTATTGTCTTTCCTTCAAATTATTCCTTAAATTTTATTTAGTTGGTCTTAAAAAGGTCTTAAATGTACCTTCATAAAACCTGCAAAAACCATATTTGATTCCTTTTCCCATTCAAAACCCATATTTTACATCAATCAACATTCGAAACGGTTGCATTTTAGTGTACAAATAGCAACACTGAAATTTTTAATGTGAAACTCAGTGTTTGGGTCTTAAATGTCTTTTTGAATATTGATAGTATTAATCTTTCAGCAACAAATAATTCACGTCATTGTGGGCAGCATGTTTTTCTTTGTTGCAAGTGAATCTTTAATTAATGTAATTGGATCATGTGGATTGTTTCCAACCTTTCCATGTTGTTGTGGACCTGACTGCAATAGAGTATGACTGGACTTCGACGTCAACAATAAAACATGTCAGAAGTGTTTTCTCTTCACTTTTAGAGCTTCATTAGCTGCATTGTATAATTAGCATTTTGCATTGTTTTTTCCCTTCAGATTAGGCCTGTGACCCATTTTGAGTCTCTATCCACAGTTGAGAAGCATTGTTCTGGCGTCTCTGAGCAGTGATCTAAATGATCTCTAGTTATAACGCTTGTGTTTCTGTCGCCCATCATAAACAGCAGGGTCGATACTCATTGTCTCAAGAGGCCTGATGGAGAACACACAGACCCATCCTAATCAGAGGTGCTTATTCATAGCAGCGCACTTGCTCTAAATGCATTCATGAAGTATTCATCAATCCTCAAACAGGCTTTTCATCTCTTTAAATGAGCCTGTAAGGTGTTTTTGTTTTGTACGTTCTTAGCCAACAATTCTAGTACAAGGGCTAGTCAGTTATTGCCTCCATCTCAGCTCTGTTATCACATTTGATGAGCTTGCCCTCTATTTTTCATCCTTGTACTTTTCTCTGGATTCATTTCAATGGTTTGCACAGCTGTTCAGATAATAACCTCATCATATTTGTTGCCATGGTGGTTTTACTTGCCTTAAATGTCAGCAAGTGAACTTCACTGATCTTTGTCTCACTAGACTGCTGTACTTACAATTATTTTTTTTCTAGTTAAGCATTTTACTTTTTTTTTTTTTGGTAACACTTTACAAAATTGTAAACATTTGTTAACATCAGTTAATGAATTAACTAAAAATAAGCAATATTTTGACTTTAGTTGTCAAAAGTACCTTCTTTGGTACCTAGTCGGTACTGAAATTTAATGTGGATTTGTAAACACCTCTGATTGGCTATTGTGTTCACGGCTCGTCTGATATGTGATTGGCTTCAGTGATCAACGCTTCAAAAACATTGTAAATAGTCATCAATGACACTCTTCACCGAGCGCTTACACAGATACACACAGGAGCGTTTGGTGTCTATCACGGACCAGTCCGTTGATAGACGCCTGCTTTCAAATGCTCCCGCTTTTAAAACGCTTTCAAATTTGAACACTTCCGTGTGCTTTCAAACGCTCCTGTGCGCTGATCATTGTAGCCAATCACAGACATATCCGATGAGTGCGAGAACACAATGGCCAATCAGAGGTGTTTACGAAACAGCGCTCAAAGAGTCAAACTTTTAAAATTTCAGTACTGACTTGGTACTGAGGTCGGTACTTTTGACATCTCTGCTAATCTAGGTTAATGTTCATATACGTTTTAACATTTAAAATTGTAGAAATTAATGTATTATGAACAAAAATGAACAGTGAAAAGTTATCAATAACTGTTATTGAATGTTTATTGTTAGTTCATGATGCCTACTGCATTAACTAATGTTAACCAATTGAACATTATTGTAAAGTGTTACCCTTTTTTTTTTTTTTTTTTGCAATATGACTTTTTGAATGCCTGGAAATATACACTCCTAAAGGTAAGTACAACACTCAGGTAAATATACAATACAAATAAACACAACAATGAGATTTTATTTTTGTAATGATATTACATTCCACAGTTTTAACATTTTCCAGGATTTATTTTCTCTCTTTTTTTCTTAAACATTTTTTTTTTTTACATTTGTATTTTTTTTTCAGGTACTCAACAGACACATTACTGATGAAAAAGACCCAATAAACCTTTAGTCTTCAGTGTCCCATTAAAAAGTTGCAGTTTCACCGATTCTGCTACTTTTTTCATTTATATTTTTACATTTTGAAGACAAAAATATTCCCACTCATGTTTCCCAACCCACCCCACTCAAAAAAACTGAACAAAGGCTGACAACTGTTGGCTGTGATGTAAACACATTTGTGTGAATAGTGTGTGGAGTGTTCATGAATAAGGGACTCTGTGATCCTGAGCCCGTTCATCACCTACATAGCCAATGCTTTGCCATCTTTCATTGAGGAGATTCCTTAAAATGCCCAGTAAGTGTTAGTTTTTTATTCATTGCCATAGTTTTTTTTTAAGACCGACTGAAATATTTCACTATAAGCATCAACAATGATCCATACGAAGCTTATGCAATGCAGTTCACTACCTGCTTTCTGCCAATTAAGGTGTAATTGAAAGTGTTAAAAGAGCTGAAAACGCTCTTTCATGTCTTGATACTGAAGAAAGGAAAAATGTTTTTAAATATTATTACATGTAATTCTCAAGTAGGACCATGCAAGGATGGCGTTTTGGTTTGAGAGAAATGTGTACAACCAGCGGCTGACCCCATTTATGTCTTCGCCTAGGAGCGTAATCCGTGGACTGAAAGAAATATTTTCCTCCTAAGTGTGTCAAGGAACACTATCTTATATAAGACCAGATGGGCTTGTTGCGAGATGCCTTTGAAAACAGATTGTTATTGTGTATTTATGCACGTTTTCTGTTGCATGCACTTGCACATTGTAATCAAGCACTGTGGAGTTTGTGGGCTGAGTTTCTTCGATTTGTCTTTGGGCTCTGGAAAGTGTGAAGAAGTGTTCTGGAGTTCTTTGAGCGTGGCTGGGTGTTTATGTAATTTCATGGCCAATTGCATTGTCAGCATGCACCAATGTCTTTTTACTTGCATACTGCTACACAATTCACCCAGAGCACCCATAAATATGTCAGAAACCTCTGAATGCTCTCAATGAAGACTTCTGAACTCATATTTCATCAATGCAGAGTGGAGGAGGAGAAATTTCAGTCAACTGTTGTTGTTCATTGCCGTGTTTTTGTCGAAAGACCCCATGAAATGGTTTGACAAGTGCAGTTTGGAAGTTGTTGGGATGTTTAATTCTGAAATGGCTTTTACAGCCTTTAGTTTGCCACAGCTCTGCAAAACCTCACTGTATCACGAATGATGTAATGAAAACACTTTCAAAATGGATGACGACTTGATGTTTCTTTTGCAACCAATTGATGGTTCTTAAAGGAACTAAAGTAGAAGCATCAACGCAAACCATGATTCTTTGTTTATTGCTATTTAGAAGCAGGTGATGTTCATGATTTAGAGGGAAGCAACATTCACGTTTAGCTCCAATCCTAATTAAAGGTGCAATGTGTAAATTTTAGGAGGATATATTAACAGAATTGCAATATAATATACATAACTATGTTTTCAGTGGTGTATAAAGACCTTAAATAATCAACCGTTATGTTTTTATTACCTTAGAATGAGCCATTTCTATCTACATACACCGCGGGTCCCCTTACATGTCAAGTCGCCATTTTGTGCCGCCATGTTTCTACAGTAGCCCTAAACGGACAAAATGCTCTAAATGCTTTACTTGCTACACTCTGCAGTCTCAGATGATCTTTGTCCTGTGTTGGCCACCGTAGCTTCTCTATGTTGCAATTCGCAACCTCACCTCTAGATGCCGCTAAAATTTACACACTGCACCTTTAAACACACCTGAAGCAGCCAATCAAGGTCTTCAGGATTACAAGCAACTTCCAAGCAGGTTTTTGGAGCAGTTAAAAGCTAAACTCTGCGGGATTGGACACCCCTGCTTTATATCCATGCGAGTGAAATGAAAGTCGGCAATATTTTGGTCTGTTATGCCAGAAGAGAGAAGATTTTAAATAGTTTTTCCACAAGTTTTGACCAATTTTCATTTCTAGTTTTCAACTTTTGTTTGGTCTTTTGTAATTTAAGGATTAAAATTATTTTTATAAAGATTGCACTCACAAAGAACGATTCATAAGCATTAAAATATTTTTTTGAGCGGAGCCTAATTGTGTGTACAGTTTTATGATTTTTTTTAAATTAATTTCATGACTATCAATTCCCTGATGATGATAATAGTGAAAACTATATGAATCTTATCATCTTTCCATTTAAATCAGTTAAATCTTGGTTTTGTCAACGATTAGGAGTCATATTCAGAAATCTGTCTCACAATTCTGACTGTCAGTAGGCCATTGTGAGCGGACATTCAGATTTTTTTCGGAGAATTGTGTGATATAAACTCTTAATGTGAGAAAAAAAGTCAGAATTATGAGATTCTCGAAGTTACCTTTATTCCTATATTCTGTGGCGGAAACAAGCTTCCATTTGAAGGAAAAATAGTTTACTCACCTTCATGTTGTTCCAAATCTGTAATCTTCTCTTGAACACAAAAGAAAATATTTTAAAGAATGTTGGTATTTTTTTTCCTACTATGGAAGTCAATGGGTGCCGTCAACTGTCTAGTTTATAACATTCTTTAAAATACCTTCTTTTGTGTTCAACAGAAGAAAGAAACTCATACAGATTTGGAACCACTTGACAGTGAGTAAGTAATGACAATTCTAATTTTTGGCTGAACTATCCCTTTAATATTGATGTCTTCAAAGCCAACTAACATATATTTGATGGGGTCTTTAAATATACAAGCATCCATTCTTACTACCACAGTAACATGACAGACTTAAACGGACACCAGGTTAACTGCTGGTTGAGCCAATGGCCATCATGCTAATGTAAGGAGCTATGAACAAGACCTGGCAGGTGTTTTGGCAAATCTCCCTTCTAGAAATCTGTAAACATGATCTTGCGGCAAAGCTAAATGTCCTAGCGTAGGTTTTTGGCATGGTTGAATGAGTGTGCCGATTCGCCAATGACCCTCGACGCGTGTCCCATCATAACACGCTGTTTATGGCTGCTCAAGTGGTTGTTTATGCGTTTGTTTCATGTGAGAAATGGATATTAAATGTTTCTGATTGCAAGAACGAATGCATGAGAAGAGAAATAATGCAAACGACTTGAGGGAACCAATCGCATATTGGCTTAGAGATTGTATTAAGCTTGTGCTTGCCGCCCGTCCTCCATTTCGAGGTCACGATTCCACAGATGTACCTCTTTTGTGCACCGCTGCTGTCTCATGTAATCAGGAGGCACTTACATACCACATCCTGTTTTGGGAGTTCCCTTTGAGTAAAGAGAAGCACAGTCAAACAGAGCAGGAAGTTAGATTCAAATGAGGATTTCTTTTGTCAGCGCATAGATGCTTTCAGAAGAGAAGTCAGCATGAGTTCCCATCAAATGGCATAAATGCCTCCTTGCAGACAAGCTTAAGGCAGTAACAGTGTGATGTTGAGTTGTCTATCTGTCTCTGTGTGTACTACATCAGTCATGTCTACAGGGACTAAGTGTTCGGCATGTTTCCTTTCCAGTAATTCTTGGTTCAACAAAAGAGCCTACCTGATTTCCCCCAAGGCAGGTTTTTGATTTTCTGTGTAATTATTATTATTTTTTTTCTTTTTCTTTTTTTTTTCTGCGTGTGTGTGGGTTGGGGGGGGGGGGGTTGTATGGAGACTACAAAACACTCACCCACACATATCGATAGTACATTTACACACGCTTCCTACACACTCATTCACACTGACGATGACTGTAATTACTAAAAAAAACTGAGAAAGAAGCACATAATAAAATTGAAAGCATGTTAGAAATGTCCACTGATACCATTTGGACATGAATAAGAAATGAATCATGGAAAATGTTCCAATGTCCCTCCCGTTCAGATTTTTTTTTTCTCTTCTGGAATATTATAGGTATTATTTTTCTCTTTACAATTTGCTGTACAGCAAGAGCAATATAACGTCACGAGCAGGCATCTCCAATTCCTGAAATCTTCCAGAGATGCTCGTTTATTCACGAGCAGATCCTTTAGCCACATCCCAAGAGGCATTGTGATAGTCTCCAGGGCCCGAGACAAATCAGAGGATTTAATCACAACAGATCCAAATCGCATCAAATTCATTGTCCTCTCATGTGAAAGAGTCCTGGTGCTCCTGATTTGTCCGAGCTCCTGGGCTTGAAACATTGGCACTGGACCTCCATACTTGAACATGGTGCCGTCCAGATACAAATACCATAGTCTCCAGGTTTGGCAGTTTTTAGGCGTCAGTCTACATGTCAATATCCATCCGTTCCGCATCGGAATGAGCAATATTGTCTGTTTTTTTTTTTCTTCACTTCATTCGTCACCGTTTTCTTGTGCTCGCTAAAGTCACAACATTGACAGAACAAACTTTTTTCTGTGCAGGATCTTGACGACGGAAAGGCCCACCGATATATTATCTTTACAATTAGTCATGGTATTTTTAATTTCTTTTAAACGATCAGGACACTCAGTTGTAAATTCACACACGTGGTTAAAAAAATGGCATTTGTGGCCTGGTTGGTGAGATTAGAAATGATTCTAAATGGATTTATGATTTTAAATCTTCAGTTATGGTCTTTTTTGATGCGTTTTGTCCCCCCATTGTCCAGCTCGGGGATTTTTCAGAGGCCGTCTCTTAACACACGGTGCCGTTTTCTTGGCGGGATTTGGGGCACGTGGAGCGAGGGATCGGCTGTACGGAGGGCGCCAGCGTGCAGAAGAAGCCGGCGATGAGGGACAGGCCCAAACCGCCCCAGGCGCAGAACATTGACCAGCCGTAACCATGACTGATGTCGTCTGGGAGGCCGTATATGTAACGAGGGTAACGGGACAGCTCGAAGTTGATGCCTGCTACACAGGTACACAAGGAAATGATGCAGAATGTGCCTGAAAAAAAGAGAGAGACAATCATCAGATTATTTCAGCAGCTTTGTTCCGAAAACCTAATGAGTTGCCTTGCTGTGTGTCCCTTCTAAGGCAGCATCCCAGCTTGAATTTAATACATTTGCTGTTTTGATTTTGAGAGAATTTTGAGTTGACAATTGAATTTTGAATTTTTGAGTTCCAGTTTTGTGGAAATCTGCAAATCTTTCTGTAGAGGTTTACATAAAATAAAATACACAGATATTAAATTTTTATGGAACTTTTTGAATGCGTTTTAGTTTATTCACCGTCTACGGACTATTCAGCAGTTAAACTTCAGCAATGTTAAAATGAGTGAATAACTATGCATCCTACTTTATTTTGGGTCTGTATTGATTTCCAATTGTCACAATTTTAGAATTGCTATGACCGCATACACAAACAAATAAATATGAATAAAATTTAGAAGACTGGAGAACAAAAACATCCCAAGTTTTTCAAATAGGCCCTACACTACCTTTCAAAAGTTTTTATTTATTTATTTTTAAAGAAATTACTTTAATTCAGCAAGGATGCATTAAATTGATCAAAAGTGACAGTAAAGACATTTATAATGTTACAAAAGATTTATATTTCAAATAAATGCAGTTCTTTTCATCTTTCTATTAATCAAAGAATCTCTTATCATGGTTTCAACAAATATTTTAAGCAGCACAACTGTTTGCAACATTAATAATAATAAGAAATGTCTCTTGAAATCTTATATACTGTATTTGTAAATGAATTAGCAAGTCATTGATTCCAGTTGGAGTATTGTTCTTATCAGTGCTGGGGAAAGTTACTTTTAAAAGTAATCCATTACAAAATTGCGTTACTCCCTAAAAAAGTAACTAATTGCGTTAGTTACTTTTTATGAAAAGTAATGTTACATTACTTTTGCGTTACTTTTTCTCACCTTGCTTGTTTGTTTTTAAAACAACAAAAAAAGTTATATTTTTGGCAAATGTAAGGCCCTTAATAAATGTGAAAAAGTAACTTGCGTAACTTAGATATTTTGTTGTAAATTGAAAAAGTAATGTGTTACTTTGCTAGTTACTTGGAAAAGTAATCTGATTATGTAACTTAAGTTACCTGTAATGCGTTATCCCCAACACTGGTTATTATGTTAATTTAACATTTTAGCTTTAGTCGTGTTATAATCTTTATGCTTCCTACTATTTGCAGTCATAATTTCTTTGGAAATACACCTTAAAATGTTGCATTGATTGGCAGTAATACTCAATATTTACTCAGAAGGTTTTGGAACAAAGCTAGTGTTACATTATATGTTATTACATAACATTGCAGTGACATAATCATGCAATAGTAAATTAGCATAGCTCTTTTTTTTCCACAAGCCTTGTTTGTTACATATATTACAAGCTGTATCCACAAAAGTCGAGCAAGTACAAGTATAGATAACGCTGTCGTAACACGCTAGTCGATAAAGAGCTCTAACAAACTCATTTTCCTGCGCCATGTGACCGAGCAAACATTCAGAGGGGATTCATCCTGCCACAATCTGACCCTCAGTGCTCCTTCTGCCTTTATAATTTAGCATCTTAATTGGCTTTTTAATTGCCATCTCATTATTCAGGCACAGGGCATCACATTAATCCAGCGCACATCTTAATTGCGTCTCCGCTTCGCTCTCTATGGTGCCACCACCACACTTATGGGAGCGGAGAGAGTGACGCAAAACAAGTCAGCCACTTCCTGTGCTCGACGGGCGTTAACAGAATATCAAAATGCACAGTAACGAGGCCACAGGCTGTGTTGATTGGTGTGAGCATCTGTGTAGTGAGGTGATGAGCTTGTGGGTGCGTTCAAAAGACGAGAGCCTCAATATTGGTTGCCGTAAAGTGAGATAAGAGATCGGGAGATAATTGAGGCTATTACATAATTGCTTTAATGCTGGCTTCCTGGCCGTCAGTCATTAATTAATGCAGTCTTGGGGTGACTTGCGTAGGAATTATTAACTGCTGCACTATATCATGTCAAGTCACCTTTATTTATATAGCACTTTATATAGTGCAGATTGTTTCAAAGCAGCTTCACAGTAATAAACAAGAAAATAACTTGATGCAAACTTCAACAAAAAAGAGACAAATTCAAATTTCACTGTAAAAGAGCTCTAAAAAGACAATGATGTCATTATTGAGCTCATTATATGGCTGACATTGGATGTTAGTACACTTGCTTTAGTGTCCTAAGAGCATTTGAGATAAACACTACATTTTACTGAGAGCATGTTTGCATATATATATATATATGACTTCATTGAAGGGCTTCAACAAACATTTAAAAGGTTAGTTCACCCAAAAAAGAAAATAGTCATTTATTACTCACCCTCATGTCGTTCTACACCCCTAAGACCTTTGTGGCTCAGTGATGCCTCTATTACCAGCAAGATAATTAACACTTTCAATGCCCAGAAAGTTACTAAAAACATAATTAAAACAGTTCATGTGAGTACAGTGGTTCAACCTTAATGTTATGCAACGACGAGAATAGTTTTTGTGCGCCAAAAAAACAAAATAACAACTTTATTCAACAATCTAGTGATGGCCGATTTCATGAAGCTTCGAAGCTTTACAAATCTTTTGTTTCGAATCAGTGGTTCAGAACGCGTATCAAACTGCCAAAGTCACGCCCCCCAGTGGCGAACCATTGAAATTTCGAAACACTTATGATGTAACAAAGCCTCGTTTACTGAAATCATGTGACTTTGGCACTCTGAACCACTGATTCGAAACAAAAGATTCATAAAGCTTTGAAGCTTCAAGAAGCAGTGTTTTGAAATCGGCCATCACTAGATATAGTTGATAAGTCGTTTTTTTTTTTTTTTTTTTTTTTTTTTTTTGGGCGCAAAAAAAGTATTCTCATTGCTTTATAATATTAAGGTTGAACCACTTTACTCACATGAGCTGTACTAAATATGTCTTTAGTAGTTTTCTGGGCATCTGAAAGTGTTAATTGTCTTGCTGACAAAAGAGGCCTCACTGAGCCATTGGATTTTATATCTTAATTTGTGTTCTGAAGATGAACGAAGGTCTTACAGGTGTGGAACAACATGAGGGTGAGTAATAAATGACAGAATTTTCATTTTTGGGTGAACTAACCCTTTAAAATCATTTGCTTCTTTGTAATATGTATATTACTCTTTATTATGTTGCTATTTTATTTAATGGATTTTATGTCCTTTAACAGATTATGTCCATTAACCTTTTTAGTCATAATAACTTGGATGAAAAAAATATTTGAGAGAGGTTTTCCCACTCAGCTAAATTAGAGCAATGTTTCCCAACCATGTTCCTGGAGGCACATCAACACTACACATTTTTTTTTCCCAAACTCTTCCTAATCAAACACACCTGATTCAACTCATCAGCTCATTAGTAGAGACTCCAAGACCTAAAACAAATGGGTCAGATAAGTAAAACATCCAAAATGTGTGCCTGCCGGAACAGAGTTGGGAAACGAGCAATGTAAAAATGCATTTTTAAGTCAATGAATACATTATTTTTAATAATAATAATACCAAATGTATTACACTTTCGTTTCTTACCCAAAAATTTGTCCCTTTTTTTAGCTGTAAGAAATCACTAATCCTACATTCCAAATCTACTTCCAGCTTGGACAAGTTTGATGGAGTAGAAGCAGGAGAAATGAAGAGTGTGTTCGAGGTGAAAAAACATTTTATTTACACTTGATTCTATATTATATTATATTATATTATATAAATTGTACCAAAATAATCTAAGCAATTATGTTGAATCTTGACCAAATATCTGATTTCTTGATGCATTGCATCATTTAATAATGAATTAATAATTTTCTTTTAAGAGGAAATGTTTACATTCCCACATTAGCAATATAATTATATACAGTAAAATGTGCTATATAACTTAAACTAGCTGCCATTTCTAAATATTTTTAAATACTGTCTCAACATCGCATTTTGACTCAGCCGTGTACATACTGTAAACTGCCTATATTGTCTGTTTGTTTTTTTTAGCTGACTTACCGCCCATGAGGAAGAGTAGGCCTGCCACATACTGCATGAGGCCACGGTCCCAACAGCACCCCAGCATCCCAATTATCCAGCCGAAGAGGATGATGGCCACCGCCATTCCCATAAATCCTGCAGTCATCCTCCGCAGATCTGTGGGCGGCGAGAAATAAGGCAAGTCAAACACATGACTCAGAGCTGATAAGGGCATGGCGTGAACACGGACGGCAAAATGATGCATTTTAATGAGCGCTTGAGGGTTTCTGTAAGCCCTGTATTATATTTTATATTATTATGTTACATTCAAGCTTCTTTTTTCAACCAGCTTGAATCATGGGATGCTTTTTAAACACTAGTGAAGGTGTTCCGGTATATGTTGGCCATGTTTTCTTGTGACAGTATTCCTTGCTTTCCTTTTGACAGGTAGCAGAACTCAAAAATTAATTAATAAAAATAAATATAACTGCAAATATAGTCCACAAAGTCCATAATTCATGCAACAATACACTGCACTTGCTTCACTGTGAGTGTATGAGAGTGCGACAGGGTTGACTCTGTGTTAGCTGGAGGGTAGGTCACAGCATTTGTGTTAGTTTGCTCTTTTTTTAATCTCACAGTTGAATTCTCACAGTTCAGGAGAGGTGGCAGGCCCAAAACGCTGGGCACGGCGGTTTATGCCAGCCAACTGTGAAAGGGTCACAAGTTCACCTCAGGGCAGACGCAACACTAGATGAGCATGCTGTAAGAGAGCTTTTATTACTTTCTAATAGAGATGGGGTGTTAAAAGCTTTTTTTTTTTCTCTCCATCAAAGTAATATCAAAAGTAAAATGTCAAATATTTATGAAAGAGCAATTCATCATTCCCACATCTCTATGGCAGGAAATTCAGCAGATGCTTGTTTATTACATGAGTGTTTCCTCTGGGTGGAAAAAAAAAAGTTTTTGTGATGTTTGCTTCTTGCAACTGTGACTTCTCAGAATGTGATTTTATTTTTTGCAATTGCAACGGTTTTGTTAGCTGCAACTTTATCTCAAAATGTGACTCTATTTGTCATATTTTTAACTTTATTTCTTACAATGCGACTCTCTTACAATTGCAACTTTGTTTCTCATAACTGTGTCATATTTTATACTTTATTTCACACAATGTGACTTTTATTTCTTACAACTGCAAGTTTGTTTCTTGTACCATAAAAGATTATTTTATGGCAGTGGCTATTTGCACTAAGTGCAATAACAATAGATGCTATTTACACAATGCAAAAGTATCAGTTCTTTGCAATAAGAGTAAATAGTAATTAGATGCTATTTATACTTTATATTGGCGGATACTATACTCAGTATTTTTGTACATTAACAGGATGCAATAATATCATTGAGTGTAAATGATTTTATTTATTAAAATTATTAAATGGATGCTGCCTTATTGGGAGAATAAAAACCCTCCCTACACCTTCCCCTATCCCTACCCAATACACACTTTTAATATTACTAAACACTCGCAGTTTATTTCCACTTTTAGAACATTTTCATTTTTGTTGAAAATGAACGCGAGCTTGGCAAGAGGTGGATTCGAACCCGCATCAATTGCATTAAAGTCAGGTCTGCAAACCTTACTCACTACTTCTGCGCCACTGAAGACATTGAATTCTGTGTGTCTTTTTTAAAACTTGAGTGGCCCAACCAGACTTTGGTGGGCGGGGTTATTGTAAATAGCGTTTGCCAACAAGGGAGGATATTTGCACTTAGTGTAAATAGACCGTTTATCTCACAATGTGATTTTATTTTGTTTCTGTTACCTGTAACTTTATATTTCTTTTATTTGGAACTTTATTTCTCACAATGCGACTGTTTCTTGCAGTTGCAACTTTGTTTCTTGTAACTGCGACTTTCTCGTATTTGCAACACAGCACAACTATTTCTCACAATTGCAACTTTGTTTTTTCATAATTACGACTAATGTGATTATTCTCATATTTGCAACTTTACTTCTCACAATTACAGTTTATATTTTAGTGTGACTTTATATCTCACAACATGACTTTTTTTAGACTTAAAAGACCATAGTAGTGCCATTTGTATCTCGTAAAATGCTTCATGAAGTGTTTCACAGACTTGTGCCATCTAAACTTTCACATTCGGTTGTATTTCTCTCACTTATAAGCTGTCTTGAAACAGTTTTACTTTGCAGTCCTTTGAGAGAGCTCAGTTATGACCCTTAGATATGGTTTACTGCAAGATTGCCACAATAAAATAGAGCAGAGCCTTCACAACATTGGAACAGTTTGGCTGAAATAAGCAAGGTCAAGTTATAAAAATTGATCCCTTTCTTATTGAAAATGAGTTTAAAGAGAAGATACAGTAGCCAGGTCATGTACTATCAAACACAGTGTGGTTTAAAAAAGCTCACAAGAGTGTTATTTAAACACTGAGTCAGGCTACAAACACTGTCAGGGAAAGATTATTTGGGAACAGCTTTATTTTAGTCTCTTACATTGGAGCCCACACAATATTTATTACATCACAATACAGGCTCTTATATTGTAAAAACTGCGTAGCATCAGTCGTGTAGGCAACTGCATGTATTCTGAAACAATAGGTGCTCAGGTATCATGTAAATTGCTATAGATAATACATAAGTTATATCCATATCAGGCAGTATGCAACGTTTTAGCTTTGTGGTCATCAATGACTTCATCTCTCCAGAGAAATGCAAGAGAAAAACCAGTTTACATAAATGCAGGAGCCTTTCTTGGTTGGATTCACATTATAAATGCTGTTTGCTATCTGAATGACAGCTTTGATTTCTCATATTGAGAGAAACATTTTATGCCCCAGAGAGCAAAGTAAATATTTTAGGGAGCCACTGGTTAAAAAAAAAAATCAAGTTAGTGCAATTTTTGTTTTGCCATTAGTGTTGCAAAATCTCAGAAATAGCCAGTGACCATATATTGTCACTATGATGTGCTGGTAGATTTAGATCATAAACATTTTCAAAACATGTTGCTGAAATATTTAAGAGTGTGAGGTGCCGTGATATGTAGTTTTAACTACACATCTAACTTTCCATTGTTTTTTTTTTTTTTTTAGAAATGATTCATGTACGTAGCAGATGTGAAAGAAGGGGAGGATGAGTGGAGATTGTGGAAGGGTTTCTTAAATCTTCTTATGCAATCTGCAGACTGATGCTAAACCAGACTGTCAACATCGATCAAAATGTATGTTAACTAGAATGGACGGCAACGAGAGTAGAAGAGCACAGAAAACTAGACAGGCAGCTCTTCTGGAAACAGGCCAGGGGAAGTCTCTGTAGTTGGCCCTCTCCTTTTGTTTGATATTCTTGTCGTTTTTGTATCTCTGTGTTTCTTAACCTGCTGGGCTTACAGATGTGTCAGGTTCTGTCAGATCTTTGTTCCCCTCACTCTCAAGTGCTGAATGAGAGAGCAGACTGTAAACGCTGTACTGCAAGCAAATGTGTGCTTTCAAAATCTCTGAGGGAAAGGGTGTATAATTATGCTTTACACAGGATCTTCGCCAATTAGATACTTTTTAATCAAGAGAGGGAAATGCATAGAGAGAATGGACTGTACTGGAGTTTGATTTCTCTGAATTCACAACCTGAAATGTCAGATCTTTCTGCAGTTTTTCCACTCTGGAATATGCCATGAATACCTAAAACTGCTCCCTTAGGGCTGGACCTGATGAGATTATGCTTCCTCAAAATGAAATGTATAGTCAGAGTTTGAAACTGTTACCCACTGTTTTAGTGGTGAATACTATAATGATATTCTTAAAGGAATTATTTACTCACTTTTTTCTGTTGTGGATCTCAGTGGAAGATATTTATAATGTTGGGATCCAATCATTGGAACCCATTGATTTCATTGTATAGACCAAAAAACAGACATTTTTTTCAAAATATCTTCTTTTGTATTCCACAGAAAAAAAAATCATTTTAGTTTGGAAAGACATAAGGGTGAGTAAATGATGCAAGTTTTGGGTTCCCCCCTTAAGTCATACTAACTCAACAAAATATCATTATAGTCAACATGAAATGGTTTTTGCGACATTTATTTCCATAATGTGATGTATTTTTGTATGAAATATTTGAATAATATAATATTAAACAATAAAAGTTGAGACCCATTGGCAAATTATGGTAAGTGTCATATCTCAATGAATCCAGGAATCATGTTGTTTCAGAGTTTTTGATAAACAGTTATTAAAACCTTTTTATTCCTTTGTAATCTGTGTATTGATTGCGCACAAAAACTTGTATAAAGAAAGTAAATGTAGTCAAATATGATTTAATGCCAACTTTAAAAAGTTAGTTCACCCAAAAATAAAATTTCTATCATTAAGTACACACCCTCATGTAGTTCCAAACCCGTAAGACCTTTGTTCATTTTCAGAACACAGATTAAGATATTTTTGATATATTACTAAAGATATCATTAAAATAGTCCATGTGACTACAGTGATTCAACCTTAATGTTACGAAGCGACGAGAATACTTTTTGTGTGCAAAAACAAAACATTTTTATTCGACAATTTCGACTATTTTAACAATGTCTTTAATACCTTTCTGGACCTCAAAAGGTGCAATGACATTGCTGCACGTGTGTGTTTTAGAAACCCTCGGATTTCATCAAAAATATCTTAATTTTTGTTCTGAAGATGAATGAAGGTCTTATGGGTTTGGGATGACATGAGGGTGAGTAATGACAGAAATTTCATTTTTGGGTGAACTAACCGTTTAAGCCTTAATTTATGATCTAAACTAATTTTCAACCCAAATATTCCACTTGGGATCACCTTGAAAATTAAGTTTATTTCTTTTTTCTCTCTCCTCCTTTTTCCCAATTTGAGTTCTGTTAGCAGGAGAGATTCTTGTTCAAATTTGTACACAATTCCCTGAATTATCCATAGACCTCATGCATAATTGCACATCCATTCCGACATCCAGATCAGACCCCTGTGCTGTCTGTAAACGTCCTGTGATAAATCACATGGCTTCCTTGACTTAAAATTTATAATCCCTCTAACAGAAGTAAATATAGACTAACTGCATGATCTAACCACATAATGGGCATACCATCAAAAGCTAATGGGAAATGTGATTGATGTTGGACTCTTCATGGTGGATGACACCGTAATCAAATTGGGAAACAAATTGTGACATAATCGAATTGGGATTACGCAGCTCTCGAAGCATTGTAGTCCAATATGTACAAACCTAGGGTCTTACAAACATATGCTAACTGAATGATGGTCGAGTAGAAAATGGCCATGTGCTCCCTTCTGACAGGAAACTAATGGTCACACCTGCTCAGGAGGAACTGATTTGCATGCCAACCATCTATAGCGTCTTGTTCAAGGTCCCAGCATGACGGAAAGGGTGAGGAAAATTAACACAAACTTTCTTGGCTAAATCCTATGGCCGTCTTAGCCAATCCAAACCCCGAGAGCCCTTGTCGGCATCCTATTTAGATGATGTCAAATGTGTCTCAAGTCATACGGCAACATTGTTTATAGGCAATCGAATCAGAGCGGAAAACACAAGCCTCTTTTCATCTCTGACCTTTTGGAGAGGGTGCTTTGGAGAGTTGCATCATTGTTAGAGGAATGCTTTTGTCTGGAAATGGGATGTGTTACAGAGAGCACATGCAAATTTGACTGCTAAGGAACAAATTAAATGATAGCGGGGATATTGCTTGAGGAATAATGCGCATCAGCTTTATTTGCACTGGTTTGACAGTTGCCATTTTTTCCCCTAGAATATGAATAGTGAGGCGTGAATCAGAGTGGATAGTGATGACGTTTATTAATTTAGAGAATCAAGTAAAAGTGAAAAGGCTGATTTGGTGGTTATTAGCCTGAATTGTTTCTGTCGCACCCTTATTTTAATTGCATTCTTCTTTGAAGTCATATCTGAAAGTGTGTTTTGGAGAATTTTTTGCTCTAATTCTTCAACATCTTTTAGTTGACAGGACAGAAGGGACGGATTGGGATGCGACATAATTCAGAATCGAACCTGCGAATCTCACATGAGCACCACAGCGTAATACTCAGCGCTAACTGCTAAGCCAAGGCACAGTTTTCTAGATTTTCTTTTCTTCTTCAATAGCATTTTGCCAATAGCTGTACAGAATGACATCAAGACACTATGTTGCTTATGTTCAGTTTCACAATAACAAAAAAAGTCAAGTTTTGCCATCAGCCACAATCTTTGCAGCTTTGTTTTTCTCTGTTTCATCTTTCTGGACAGGAGTTCCCCTCAAGTATTTATTGGAAATAAATTTCTGTTATCCTCAAAAGTGCTTGTATTTCACTGAATCTAATATGTCAAACTGATTCGGTCTATAAAAGCATGTCATGTTCTTCACTGAAATGAGTCAGCATGTTTTAGTGCAGCATGTGGTCACTTTCTCTCCTGGCTTTGGGAAGGAATAACATTTTTTTTTTTTTTGTTACTGTGTTTCTCTTTTTTTCCCTCTATGTGTGGAATGGCCCCTGAAGGTAATAGAGCTTAATTTCATTACCCCTTGTCAACCGCCACTGGGGAGAAAACAATTGCGAACTAAAATTAGATTACATAAGACAGGATGGGAGAAGCTGGAAGAACATCATACTTGTTTGCCGTATACTCAAGAGGAGCATGTGTGCGACAAGGTAAAGGGGATGTAACACTGCATGTAGTTGGCACGACTTACAAGTCTTGGGCTATGTTGGGAATAACACACATACTATTTCTGCAGTATGTGCACTGTGAGGGGCATGCAAATTTAAAATATGCAATTTACACATTTTGTGCTGGGATACAGTATTCCACAATGCAATGCACATGATTTGATCATTTCCCGTTTTATGAAGTAATCACAGCTTTGATTTTTAGGTTTGATTTATTCGTTAATCAGACTGCCAAGATTAAATTTGATTTAAAATGCAAAATAACCATATAATTTGAGAGAGCTGGATTAACTGAATTAAAAATGCAATATAATGAGGTCATGTGACAATATTGCATACTACTGTTTGAAACATTTATCATTGCATAATAAATATTTTAGATATTGTTTTTATCATAGTAGGCAGCATACAGTGCTACACAGTATTTTTGTTATGTTAATTTAGATTTTAATTTAATTCATGATTTTCTCCTAAAAGTGCATACTACACAGTTATTTGTTATTTGTTCATTTATATTTTTATTTAATTTATCATTTTTTTCCAGGGTCACATTGAGTTTCATTGGCTGCATCCGAAATCACATACTTCCCTACTATATAGTTGAAAAACAGTGTGTGAAAAAAGAAGTAGGCTATGTCTGAATTCACAGTACTCATAAAATAGTAGGCAAAAAGTGCCAGGATGACCTATTACTTTGGGCAAGATTCTTAAGTGTGCATACAACAGACATTTTACTATCCCACAAGGCCACGGGAGAGGATTTGTGAATGGCAGTGAAGTGACTCAACTGATGCTGGTAGATCACATGATAATGACAAGATGGCGAATATAGTACATCCAAATTACATTCATACTACACAGATTCATACTATATAGTACATACTTTTTTTCCTCAAAATAAGTAAGTACTCAAGATAGTTTGCAATTTCGGACACAGCCATTGTGTAGTTAATTAATATGTATCTAGTTTATTTCTCCGTGCATTTATACTGCATATGTTGTTTGGCTGGCTGTCAGTTATCATCATTGTTTAATGTGTTGCGTACGTTTATATTCTCTGAAGTATTTTGGTTTTGTGGATGAAAGACTAGTTATATTGTCATTCTGAGTCATTCGTGTTTGGGTTGCACAACGTTCCTGACTATTTTCTCCTGAAACTTTTATTCAAAGCTCAGTGGGCACTGTTTGTTTATAAAAAGAAGTGCACTGGCAAAGAGCTGACTGACATTGTCTTTCTGCTCCCCAGTGGTCAGAGTTGCCGTCAATCCTGTGGGATCTGCCAATCCGGCTGTGTAAAGCGATAGTGTCAGTGATAGGGGATGGACTGAGGCTATAGGCTGAGGGAGGTTACATCTGGACATGGCAATGTCAATAAGAGCTCACTTAGTGACCCACTGTGGGAATTGTTGAGTGACGGACAGCTGGCACTTCAGTCAAGCACCGCGCTGACGTGCCGTTATCGACTGGACATCAGCAGCATTGCAGAGCGAAGTCAACGTGTCCTTGAGGACAATGATTGTGCCTGCATAGGATAAGGCAAATAGGATGTCCTGTTCACTTTGTTGATACTGAAGGCAAATGTACAATTCAGAAACAGATTTCCAATTTTTTTTTTGTTTTGAGAGGCTGCTCACTGCAGAGCCAATGGATGGAGCTTGACGTCCACCTTCCCTATACGTAATGGGTGGAGGTCCAGCTACACCCTCACCCTAACCTTATCCTATCCCTAAACATAATTAGCTCCACCCATTATATCCAGAAAGGGGGAGCTTGGCTCTGCAGTGAGCACTACTTGGACATTTTCAGGTAGCAGGCATCATATTTTATGTTAAGCACATGGATTTTCTTATGTTTTTAATAATGCGTTTATTTCCTGAAGTAGAAATGCAACAGAACCATTACCAGTGCACCATGATGATAGATTATCAATTTCAGCTGAGGGCAAGTTCTACATTTAATGATACACTAATGCTTCCTGCTGCTTTAGCTCAGTGTTTCCAAGGCCACTTATATAAATGGGAGAAACTGTTACCCTTACCCCCAGTTTTACAGACAAGGCTTAAGCCTAGTCCCAGACTAAAATGCATGTTTGAGCTGTTTTAATATCTTAAAATATGTCAGTGCCATTGTTTTTTTTTTTTGTTTGTTTTTTTTTTTTTTTTTTCAAGATGCACACCAGTAATGTTTTTCTAAAGCACATTTTAAAAAGCTACTTAAAGGGTTAGTTTGACCAAAAATAAATATATGTAAGTGCAAGTTGCTTTCAGTTAAAAAAGCTCCAACATGCAATTTAGTCTGGGTCTAGGCTTAAACCTTGTCTGTGAAACCGGGGGTATATGTCCTAATTGAACTAAGGCCCAATCCTGGCTTAATTCTAAGCCCTGTCTGTGAAACCAGGCCTTAATATGCCATCCATAGTCCTGTTTTACAGTTAAAGAAGCCAATCACCATTTAGTTGTATACAATTTATGTTATAATTGTTATCCGACTTCATTTCTGTTTTGAAAAAAAGTTATTGAAATGTAATTTTGACAAAGTAGATAATAGATGCTTGGTAATGTAACACAAATATGGCTACCAAGTGCACTAACTTTCCTTGGAGTACCTTGGTAAGGTTCAAGTACCTTTCATTGATACCAGAATTTTTTGTCAAAATTCTCTTTTTTTTTTTTTTTTTTTTTTCAATGAACGATTTAACAGAAATGAACAGGAATACATCTGCTGTAAATCACTTTAGTTAAATGAAAAAATATCTATGGTGAAAGGCATTGTTTTGAATCAATATTCAGGCCAGGAAATAAGGTTAGTTAAGTTTATGCTCTGTCTGCTTTATAATCTCCTCCTGTTAGCTTCAGAGATAAAGATGGTATCAGCAAATAAGATCTGCTTGTTTCAGAGAAGAAAGCAGCATCTAAATTTATGCATGCTGGCTGTGTACTTTCATAAATCAGGGGTCAAATCTTACAGACCAGAAGGTTAAACTGAACAACCACAAACATGCCGTTTTGGGAGCGCAGTAAAATGATCTATCTAAATCCATATCTCGCCATCATAAAGCTTGGATATACGGTCACCGCTGGAATAAATAAGCGTAAAAATTCTGTCTGGACATAATGTCCTCTCTGACCTCAGGACTTTATGCTGCTTAAAAAAGAAAGTGATAATGCAGGAAATGCATTAAAGTGCAGATAAAAAGGACATGCGTGTATGATTAGAGGAGTCGTCTATTGAAACTGGCCTTGTGAATAAATCCCGCCGATCACCATTCGCATAGAATAGAGAGTTGAAAGAGAGACTAGCAGAGATGAAAAAAAAAATGTTTTTTAATGAAGTGTCGAGGTTGAGCGGTTTTATGGAGTCGTGCGTGTCTGATGGCGGGAGCTTGATGACAGCCTATCGTTCAGGCTGTGCCGCAGTCCTGTGCATTACATCAATAAAGTGTCGATTTGCGTGACGCCGCATGAAGGCTCTGGTGACGAAGCATCACGGGTGCTGACGGGCATTGAACACAAGGAGAGGCATGTAACTCAGCACTTTTGCGGCAGACCTTTTGATTTAATTTCCAATGCAACTCAAGAAAAGATGTGCTGTGGTTTTTTTTTATGCACTGACTGCTTTCAGCGTGGCTTGAATTTCGATCTGATTAAGTATGCTGCTTCATAAATCGTGCACAACTGGTTTAAAAGCAACATCTGGAGCATCAACTTTTTACTACTGTCACACAGCATGATTTTTGATGCTCACAGTCCAATGCACAAACATACAGCACTCTATTTTTAATTACACAACAGATTCCAAGAGTGCTGATGAAAAGGGCAACAGCACTGGGACAGTTATTTATTTATTTATTTATTTTTTATCAGTCTACTTGTCTGTGTTTGTGGTGTTCCAGACCACAGTATGTAAGTGGTCCTAAGTGGAACCAAATTTTGTATAAATATATCTGTTATTTCTCTTTACCTGAAGCAGGGTTTCTCATGGTAAAATGTAAAACCTGGATTGAAGATGGAATATAATCATAGGGGAATATAATCAGTTTCAGACCAGCTTTCAGTCAGTGTGTTGGTAGGTGAAACAAAGCCTGATGTTTTGGCTTTACTAATAGAGAGAAGAAAAAAAAATTTAACTGCCAATTTTTGTCTAAAACTTAACTTAATTGACCCTTCACCAGGAGTTTGATTGACAAGCGATCTAACCAATCATAACGCCGAATCCGCCATTTTGTCCGACAAAGCAGTCAGGAGCTAGAAGATTAACCTCGGTGGACTTGAACTTGATAAATACAATTTTTTAATACATTTTGGGGTCATGAAAATGTATTTTAGTTTGTTCAGTGTTTCCAAATTATGTTAACAACTTTTTTAATTTAATTTACAATAACACTGATCACAATTGTGATGTTCTAAATATCAGCATTACTATAAATTACCTATAGCTGAATTAGAGTCATGCTAATATTCAATACAACAGAACTCTTGCTCGTGGTATATTGCATAATCATCCAAACCTCGTCATAGGTTTGTCTGACAGCAGAATGGCACAGCTATGGAAAATGCTGAGTGGAACAGAGAAGCTTCTGCCAGCTGTCAATCACGTCATCCGTCCCTTTTTCCACACAGTCATCACAAAATAAACAACAGGGGACAGAACAGGCAAAGCAGAGCTATTTGATGTGACAGCCGTTTGACATTGCTTATGCAGATGTGAAAGCTCTGCTGCGCTCGCGTGAGCAAGGCTACGTGCTGCGACGCGCTCGCAACCGCAAACGTGTTTGCCACTAGGGGCTTAAAGGCAAATACATCCTGGTCAGTCACCTCTCCTCCTCTTTACTGCCACTCATTCCCAGTTGTCTCCCGTGATGACGGGTGAGGGAGCTGCATGCTCTTTGTTTCATGTTGGGATTATGGGACGGCGCATTTGCATGCTTCTGTCAACTGGACAGACGCGTGATCGCTCGCACACGGCAGTGGATTTGCATACTGAGCATCAGGATAAGCCGAAAGAAATGATGGGAGCGAGAGAATTATGCCAACAGAGAGATTGCTAATATCTCTACTGCTTCTAAAGGCTAAAAATGGATCAAATATATTTAACCATCTAGTGCACAATGTTGCTTTTGTGGTTTTTTTGAAGTGACAGTTCTGGCACTTCTTCCTAAGACTGAGAGTCATGATACTTTAGTGGTGTAATTTTATAGTATGCATGAGGGCCGGGTTCAAATCCTGAAATAATATATATTTTTATACTGAACCAAGCAGTTGCAACTGAACTCAACTGCTAGTTATATATACTGTAATTATTACTGCAATGTCTTCAGACCCAGTTAAAGTCCCCCTGTGGTGAAAATCAAACTTTTAATGTTGTTTATATGTCTACGTGATGTTTTTAATATGCTTTGAGACAAACCATGTGCAAATTCATAAGTCAGCAGCATTGTTGAGTATTTTCTCCTTAAAACTGCAGTGAACCAAGACAGTCTCAAAAACGTGGTACGAAATCCCTGGTGTTTCTGGTGTCACAAACTATCTTGTAACCGATCACGTCAACGTGTGATCGTCAACAAGTGGATCTGTGGATCTCCACAACAAGTGAGTGGAGGCGGGGCTAATTTGCTTATTAATAGAACCGTGTATACTAAATGAGGCAAGGGTGTAGAAATACATTTAAGCTATTTTAAAGGTGCAGTGTGTACATTTTGGGAGGATCTATTGACAGAAATGCAATATAATATACATAAATATGTTTTCAGTGGTGTATAAAGACCTTACATAATGAACCGTTCTGTTTTTATTACCTTAGAATGAGCCATTTCTATCTACATACACCGAGGGTCCCCTTACATGTCAAGTCACCATTTTGTGCCGGCATGTTTCTACAGTAGCCCTGCTCTACAGAGCACATTTGCTTGACTGGCTACTCTCTGCTGTCTCAGACGACGACATATGTGTCCTGTGTTGGCCACCGTAGCTTCTCTATATGCAATCTCACTGCTAGATGCTGCTAAAATATATACACTGCACTGCAAGGCATAAAGAATTTTTTTTTTCAAGGAAAAAATGTTTAAATATGTCATTTTGGTGATCAGAGATGAGTTTTAAGTGATAAAATTATTGACTACAGGGGGACTTTAAAAATACTTCTGAATTATAAACTGAAATGAGAACATGCATTATTAATGCCTTTACTGTTGCTATTCATGAATATTAATAATAGTCCTGCATAAATTCAGTCTTCTGCGTATACTGTAGCTTATAGAAACAAATGAATTTAAACCATCAGGACACCTGCACCATATCTCTGTGTTTGACAGCGCATTTAAATCAGAGGCTGTTCTCTGTAGTCCTTAACACGCAGCACCTGTGACAGATTTCCTAGCGCTTGTCATTTTTACAAAAGGCTGAGGTTGAAATGGATATATAATACATATCTCATTAAATGCTAAAACTCTTTGGTTTTGTTGTGCAGACAAATTAATATTGTGCAACATTTCTGACGAATTCCCCCAGCCACCTGCATGCAAAACACCTGTGTTATGCACAAATCACTTAGGCTAAATAAATGACGTATTTTGGCTTCACCAAAATTCACCAAAAGGTGACAAATTTCGTGGACCCTAATTATTGAATGTAAAATTATATTATTAAATTATGCATATATGATGGCAATCAAATAATAACATGTAAAGTGCTTTCTAGAGACACCAAATAAAACTGCATACATTATTGTTTTCAAACAGGTTTCCTGAACATAATATTACTGGAATAGATGTAGATGCATTTATCATATGGTATTTTTTTTTTTTTTTTCTCTATTATCAAATATCTTGTTTTTAAAATATTTACTTAACATTTAAAGGATCATTTCACCTGAATATGAATATTCTGTCATCATTTGCTCACCCTCATGATGCTCTAAACCCGTATGATATCAATTATTTTGTGGAGCCCAAAAGAAGATATTTAGCAAAGTGTTCAAGCTCCTCTTTTCCCATACAATGAAAGTGTAAACTCTTTTAGATAACTTCTGTTGTGTTCTACATGAGAAAGTCATATGTTAAAGGGTTAGTTCACCCAAAAATGAAAATTCAGGCATTAATTACTCACCCTCATGTCATTTCAAACCTGTAAGACATGTTCATCTTTGTAACACAAATTAAGATATTTTTGATCAAATCCAACACGGTAAGGCCTCCATTGACAGCAAATTAATTTAAACTTTCAAAGCCCAGAAAACTACTAAAAACATATTTAAAACAGTTCATGTGAGTACAGTGTTTTAACCTTAATGTTATGAAGCGACAAGAATACTTTTCGTGTGCCAAAAAAACAAAATAACGACTTTATTCAACAATATCTAGTGATGGGTGATTTCAAAACACTGCTTCATGAAGCTTCGAAGCTTTACAAATCTTTTGTTTCGAATCAGTGGTTCGGAGTGTGAAAGTCACGTAATTTCAGTAAACGGGCCTTCGTTACGTTATAAGTGTTTCCAAACTTCAATGGTTCACGTGACTTTGGCAGTTTGATACGTGCTCCGAACTACTAATTCGAAACAAAAGATTCGTAAAGCTTCGAAGCTTCATGAAGCAGTGTTTTGAAATTGCCCATCACTAGATATTGTTGATAAGTCATTATTTAGTCAGTTTTTAATGTAGTAATTGGGTCCTTGGAATAAAAGAATAAAGATTATTATAAAATATTATAAACATAAATTATACAGTACATTATCTGCCTTTTTATGTAGTAATAAGTCTCTTTTTTCAAAAAATACTTTGATTTCATAATGCGTAAAATAGACGGTTAAACCTATTAAAAGAAGGCAGATCCAAAGTGAGAGAAATATACATCAAGCTTTTACAGGTCATCTAGTCTGATCCATAAGGTTTAAATTCACCATCTGTTTTGTTTCCTTATGCAGACATGAATGAGGTTAAGCATCATGCTTAGATTTGAACCCTATTAAGATATCCTGTACTGTGTATCATGCTTGTTTAGATAGCAGATCTTGTATTGTGTGCACTGAGGCTCTGCACCATTCTGACAGTGCATCTGTTTACTAATCGTTTTAGAGAAATTGTTAGGTTAAGATGTCTGTGCATGTCACTCAACGTGTGACTTTTAACACAATGTGTCAAACTGTCAATGCAGAAAGATCAGCAAGCTCATGCAAAAACAATTTATAGGTACAAACAATGCAATGCTTTGAAACTAGATAGGCTTTATCTGGCATTCAGGCAAATGGCAGATGAACACGCACACACTCACACTCCATAGTTGAGCTAAAAGCCCAAAGGGACGATCTGCCCTGCGGTGTGTTTGGATGGCTTTGTCTCTCTCCTGTCTGTGTGCTAAACTGTCACCTCTTTTCTCAGTTGGCGTCCTCCATAGTGCAGTCTGGCTCCATACACATCACAGCACAGCTTTAAAGCAGAATGGCCAAAGCCCACAGGACCAAATGACACGAAGGGATCGAGATGGGAGGGAGGGCGGCGAACGGTGGAATCAGAGAGACAGAGCAGCTTTTACGTTTGCAAAAATTAGCATGGCGCCTTGGTTTCTGCGAGCACAGTGTGGCTGTTGACCAACCGAGGGAATCTGGTCGAGAGCCGTACGGTTTCATGCATTCACAGCTGTCAGGTGGCTCGTCTCCTTTTCTTGTGTGATCTTTTAAAGAGAGAACTGAAAGTCAATTGAATCTGCATTCCCAAAGGGGAGGGGGGAGGAGGGGGGGTTGTTTGCACATAAATTGCTCTTTCATAGCTCAGGAGACTTAAAAGATTAGTTCACCCAAAAATGAGTCATTATTTAGTCACTCCTGTCGCATGTATGCTTTTTTTTTCTGTAAAACAAAACCTACAATTTTTTTTTAAAGAATCATTTTTATTTTATATTATATTTTATATATTTTTTATTTATTTATTTATTTATTTTTATTCACCACTGTATTTGTTGCTTTTTACTATATTGGTCCTTTTCAGGATATTGTTTTGCTTGGACTAAAATCACTGAAATGAAATGCATGCAAATTCTCCTGGTCAAAATTACAAATTGGCCGTTTGATTAATGGGTATCCACTTACATGAACATCCTTGTCACCTTTCACACCTCTTAACTCTGACTCTAAACCGTCTCCGATGACCACTTGACTTACAGTCAACTATTCACCTTTAGTCAGACTTCAAAAGACCTGAGTGTGCATTGAGGTTTTTGATGCCGTTTTATTAGCTGCCTGGGCTTTGCAAATGAATTCATGTCAGGAGAGAGCAAGTGAGTGAGAGAGAGATGGGAGAGAAAGTAATTACATCTTAAGTTTTATAAAATAGATTAATGGAGCCAATTCAAGGAATTCATCTTTCAGCAATGAACTGCCATGCGACTGCGGTCTAGATGTATACAAAGGATCAGCAGACTACATTTGCGTTAGTGGTTTTGATTGTCGTTAAAAGAAAATGATTAACATCCTGTTGTGGTGCTGTATCTACCTCCCTCATATCTGATGATAAATTACAAGTGCTAATAAACATTGTTAAACGCAAATGTAATTTTGTGTGGGGAGAATTGGAAAGAGGTTTTATTTAATGGTCTGGAAGGAATATGTTGTTGGCAAAATAATTTTGACTTATCTAGGTTGTACGACAACACAGGACAAAGAGAACAATCATTTTGTCTTTACTAGGAATGTGCCAATACGATTGCATATTAATATACTGTGATACTATTTCTCATAGTATTGCATTGATGTCAAGGTACAAACTTGGTACTGGACAAGAGTGTTATTTTAGTATTATTTATATACTATTATATTATGAACTTTTGTATTAGCTTTTTATTAGCTTTTCCTTTTTAATTTAAAAAGGGAAATGACTGATTTTTAAAAAAAATGATTTAAATGAAATGATTGTACTATGTTTTTTATTTAATATTTTGTACTTTTAAAGGATTTTATGGTACTAAATTATATCTATGCAGTAGTTATAATCCATTTATTCACTTTTTGAGCATGGAGCTGAAAATAAAATTTCCAACTTAAATTGTCATAAATCTTGAATGCTTTGGAGCACAGACTTAAGTTTCTTTTTTAAGACGACACTTGGCCGATTATTGTTGAAGTGAAAAACATTCTATTTTTACATTTATTATGAAAAATGCACAAAAATTTCAATTTTTATATGAAACATGTACTTTCTAAAACACGTTTTACTCTTGTTTAGATTTAAAAGCCATAAATCTAAAGAAGCTGTGTTCCAAATTTGAGGCTGATTTCTCAAAAAATGAGCATTCAGTAAGAATTTGTTTGGGTGCAGTACCAAATGTTTCCACTAGATGAAATTCATCTCCCATTCATTTCAAATGCTGTCATTTTTAAGGACGAACAATACAAGCGTGACTATTTTTTTCAGGACCAATTAACCATTTCAAATCATGTCCATGATTTTTTTTTTTCTTCACATAGCAAGTGCCAAAACCTTTACCAGGTTTCATTCCATTCTGATGAAGTAAAAAAACAAACAAACAAACAAACAAAACGTACCTGTACCATCTGTACCTCTAATATTTCATATATTCTTAAATCTTATTTTCTTATACCTCTTATAATACCTTATATTTTTATTATTTTAGCTTGACTGGGCCTTATCTAACCACATTTGCCTTGGCTAAACCACGCAAGCAACAGGCAGTGTTGAGGATCTGTGGAATGCTATTATGTTGGCGGCTGAAGCTAAGAGAGGAACTATGGGAAGAGTGCAGGGGCAGTGTCACTCAGCTTGTCATATGTCATAACGTAGCTGAGAGACACTGACACCAGTGCGAGTGATTTGTCACCGGCTGCACAGGTGTGAAAACCCACCAGCATCCCACGACAAGTGCTATGTGGCAAAACGTCCCTCAACCCTGTAGCTGAACAGCTCTGGATTCCTCATACGACAAGACGCATTATATTATGTTTGTGAGCGGGGCCCAGACTTAAGACCACGCCCACAAGCAGTGACATCATGCACTGGAATAGGAGACGAGTGATGTTATTTTGGCTGCTTTCGTCATCATTTAAACACTTTTCTCTTTTATTTATGATTTTTTTTATTCATGCACTTTGAAGTATTGGGTACACCAGTTGGTTTGTGGCATCTCCTATGGAGTAAAGATATGTGTAGGGAACACTAGCTGCCAATAGGACATTACACATAAACTAACACATTCAGCCCTCATCTTGTCTGCAACACCTTTGCATTCATAAACAAGGAAGTGGGGTTGAATATTAAGTGGAAACTTAAAACGCATTCCCTTAGCAGTGGTGGCGCTATCAATAAAAGAAAGGAAGCATCCAAAACGCTGTTTTCTGCTGTTTCTGTTCTTTCTGAGATGCGAGGCAGCGGTGACCTTGGGCATTCCAGACTGTCCCTCGACTGCGTGCGCTGAGCTGATAAGACGCCAACCGCTAACGCTCGTTCCCCCAAACACCAGCCACAAGCTCCAGCAGAGTGAGGATATTTCCATCTCAGAGGGAAAAAGCGAGAGAGAGATGATGAAGCTGTAAGACTTCTCAACAAGATGCCAGTGGAGGCCACACAGCCTTGTCCTGCCTAAATGACTTTGTTTGGTGTCTTGCTGTTTTAACTAGGAAACTGGTCATTATCTTCAGCTCACTACGGTGAATTTATGTTTGAAACAACCTCTGTCTAGATCAAGGATGTCTGTAAAAAAGCTATCTGTTAGCTTTTCCATTCATCTCAAAGGCAGTTTCTTTGGCTTGTGTGCAACCCCCCAGAAGTTTGACAGCGGTTTACTCCAAATTTGCCCACAGGCAGTTTCTTTTGTCTTTACAAATATAAATAGCCTTGAATTTACTGAATATTATCTTGTCATTTTCATTCATATTAGTCCATTTTAGACTAAAGCTACATCAAAATTTAGTCCAAAATTAAGATTTTGTATTGATTTATTTACTATAATTGAAATTGAAATACATATTTTTTTTTATTTTTCAGCAAACATTGTTAGTGCATTGTTAATATTTTATTGTCTTTTCTTCTCAACATATTTTCATCAAACGGTATGTTTTAATTAAAATTGTTTATCATCATGATGCAATTTTTTTGTCTTGTATTTAATGTTGTTGATGAACTAAAACAAGTTTATCAATAATTTTGCTGATATCTGGGCATACTTTTTTGAATTATATATTTTTTAATTATTATACTCTATAATATGTTAAATATTTGTGATTTATGTTGCATGCACAAATTATTTTCATCGAGACTATACAGTTACTTCTGAATGGCTGTAAACTGAGAAAGACTACAGCAGAATGGTGAAGTTACTGCATCTGCCAGCAGGGGTTAACCAGGCCATGCTAACCAGCCGAACCTTAACCCATTGATCAGGACATGCAATAATATCTGTGATTAGATTTTCCATTGTTTTGTTGGGGGAAGGACAGTTTTTCAACTGTCCAAATGTGTTCCCTGTTGAATTCATCTGGGATTGGACATGTAGGTCAAAAGCCTTCATGGTTTGTCGTATGTGGCATCTGTGTTTCCGTACTATTCTCCAAGCTTAAGTCTAATAAAGACTGTGGCTTTACCATATACTGATTACCAGGAGGGATGAACCTGTAGTATATTTATTGTGAGGTGCAGGTCTTTATTCTTGTCTCCTATAGCCTCAGAAATCCTCATCATCTACCAAATGTAATCTGATTAAAATCAAACAAGTCTGTCTCTACTATATACACAAAGCATCCGTGTTTCGCATTGGTAATCTCGAGTCTCTGTGGCCTGAATCAAGCAGTCATAATCCCTAATCCAGAGATCGCTTTCTGCCAGCTATATGGACAAACAATGCATTCATATATAATAGCAGAGCAGGGAAGGGCTTTTGATAACTCATGTGGTCCAAGTGTTTTGGCACAGAGGACAAACACTAAATACACAACACATACTCGGCAGTGCTTCAAAGCCGAAACATAGTCTTTTGTTTGCACATTAGGCATGTTTTGTCTGTTAGGGGCTGTTCAAACAGAAAAAAATTCTTCAATGTCTCAAAAACAACACTCATGGTGCAAGATGATGAAAAAACATCATCAAAGGCATCAGTCTTGCATGTTTACAAGACCAACATTTTTTTTTAAAAAAATAACAAAAAGAGTGCATCCTTTGTTGAATGACCCTTTAATTTTGATTTGGTTTGCCTGTGTATATTGTTGTGTCTGTACTGCATTTGGTGTTGTGAAACACCAAAGAACTAAAGTTTTAACTTAGATGCTTAGTTCCAGCTCTGGAAGAACAGTTTTTTGTTTCTAAACCAGCCAACAAGAGTCTTTTGGGATTTAGGTACATATTTCTTTGTGAAATTGCATCATAATATTTGTCTGCTAAAAGTTTGCATGCAGATTTGCAGACACAAGCTCACATTAAATTGGGTTTGTCTGACAAATGCTTAATGACCCATTTCACTTAGTGACCCATTTCTGTTTCAATGCTGTTCAATAGACAGATGATGTGGGGAGGGGTGTACATTTAAAAAAAAAAAAAAACATTTTGAGATAACTGTTGTGGTAAAATTCTCCCTGTGTTCAGCTCTTTTCTGAGCCAGTCCGCTGTAGTCTTACCCCAGTAGCTGCTGTGAGTTCCTGTAACAAGCGTTTAGTGGCGGGGGGCCAAAAGGTGATCTCAAACAATGACCTTTGACAAGTGAGGTGGTAAAATAGGTGGTAGAAATCGGCTACTGTGACTGTATTTCCAAGCCTTGAGGATGTTAAGCTGAATAGGCTTGTTTAAGCTGCTCTCTACATCCCCTGCTATTTCATTTTATTTTTAAAAACAACCCCCAGGACACAAATTTTGAATTGATTCTATTGAATAGTCAACTCGTTTTCATTTCATAAACAGCAATAGTAATAAAACAACATTTTTTTCATTCGTTTATCAAATTTGGTCTGGTTCTCTAATTTGATTGGCCGAGCAGCATTTCAAGAATGCTGATATTTAGAAAAGTCTGGGATGTTTCACTGTTAACATCACTTTGCTTGTCTGTGTTCCCAGCCTTCCAGACCAGAGTATGTGAGTGGTATAGAGTCAATTTTGTGTGAATATTTATTTCACTTGAATTTCAATGAAGTAAACAAGTTCAATGAATTTCACTCTTGCTTGTGTTGTGTTTTAATTAAATAATCTCTCTCCTGCCTCAGTCGTCACAGCAGATATTTCTCAAATGAAGGAAGTCACAGTAGAAATGTGAACAATGCAGTTTAGTGAAATACAACACATTGGAATTTAAAACAGCATTTAATCTATATATTCATTGCATCACGATTACGACAGCCGTTGCTCCTAGGCTAAAGGTTGTTGAATTTTAATGAGCATTAATGTCAGATTAAGTAGGGTGTTGAAGTGGGTGTTTTGCACCCTGTTTAAACCTTTCAACACCGTGGCGAGTCTTCGGCAGACGCAAGCTAGTGACGGGATTTGATCTAATGACAGTAAACAACAGTGGAGCGTTACAAAACACAGTGGTGTGAAATTCTATGTGGCAGCCAGTCAAAAACCACCTCCTCTTCTTTTAAGTCTAAATTACTTTGGGATTTGCCAGGCAGTGGACAGAGAGACTGTGCAATGTGACTAACCAGATTACTGCTGCACTTTATGGGGGAAGATGGAGCCACGAGTATGACGATGATATTGCTGGAAAAAGCACCAATTGAGTGTCAATATGGAGAACTGTGTCATAATGAGGCAGGGAAAGGGAATTTATGTTCACTTTTGGGAAAGAAACTAAGCTTTATAGAGCACTGCAGGGACTTGTTTAGTCAACTCAGTCAGTGAATCCTTGAAGCCAAGGATCATATTTGTGAAAAATACAAGTTCCTTGTGATTAATATTGGAATCTTGTTGTCATTTTCGTCTTGGAGAGTTTTACATTCATATCCTTTTAGCCGATATATATATATATATATATATATATATATATATATATACATATATATATATATATATATATATATATATATATATATATATATACATATATATATATATATATATATATATATATATATATATATATATATATATATATATATATATACATATATATATATATATATATATATATATGAAAGTCTGTAGAAATCAAATAAGTATATTTGGATATTTATGCACAAGGATATATTTATTTGTGCATGCACATTTCCACTATGTTTTCCCAAATAAACACATCAGTGCAGTCATCTATCGTGAAATACGTTTTTTTTAAATAAAATATTTTATAATAAAAATATTTATTTTAAAAATACTAATCATTTGCCAATGTTAAAGTCTTTCTTTTTTTGGCAATCTTCAGTCTTTAATCTCAAATTAAATGTCCATTTTGCATACTGTATATTGTAATGTTGTGATGCCTAAATTCACTTACACAATGCTGGGTTAAAACCAACCCAAGTTGGATTAAATATGGACAAACCCAGCGATTGGGCTGTTTTGACGTAGCAATTGGGCTAAATGTTTGCCAAACCTGCTGGCTAGTTTTATTTAACTCAACTATTTATTAAAAATTACTATATGGCTGGCTTAAAATGAACCCAAAATAGGTTGGAAATTAAAAATCAGACACATAATTATAGAGGCAACAGTAATAATCAAAAGGTGAACATTTATTAAGACGCAATTTAATAAATGTTTATTATTGAATTATTATTTATTAATAAATGTTAAATTCCAACCTATTTTTGGTTAATTTTAAGTGAGCATTATAGTAATTTAAACAATAGTTGAGTTAAATAAAACTAGCCAGGAGGTTGGGTTAAACATTTAACCCAACCAATGGGTTTGTCCATATTTAACCCAACTTAGGTTACTTTTAACCCAGCATTTTTTTTTTGTAGGCCATGACAATTGTGCTTAAACAACTACAAATATTTATAGGTGTATAATATAGAGATGACATGAAATAATATAAAGAAGAGGAACTGAATGGGGTAAAGACTAAGAGACACATTTTTTAAACTTTGAACGTGCATGACGGCTCAGTGAGTCAGAAAACATGAGCTATCCAACAAAACTTTTCTATATTTTAGAAATCTGTCACAGTGGCATAGTCACATAGTCAATCTGGCTTCCGCTAAATGGTTGAGTTTGAATCTTAAAGACATTTTTTACAGCCACAGCAGGTAGAAAGCAGTCCCGGTCATTTAGAAGGACTCGCTGACAAGTGACACATTTATTGATGAGGATGATCAATAAGAGGAGATGGCCACAGCAGGATCACAACAATTGCCATCAAATATCTCATATCTAGTGTCAAATTTCTCCAAAGGGCTCCTTCACAGCACAGTACATTGTGTTCTGCCAGCCATATTCATCTCATGAATGAAAGTCATGAAGTTCAGCGAGTGAAGCGGTCACATTTTGAGAGTTGGGGATGATTCTCATAATTACTATGACAGTGTAATGGCCCTCATCTATGCTCAATTTATTATACATTCCTATACGCTATAATCAGCCTTAGTCGCAGAGCTGAAACGCATCATTAGCACCTATTTCTGTGATGGTTTAGCAACAGCTTTTCAGTGCAGAAATGAATTGCGACTCCGTCACGATAAAAATTCAGATATATATCAATTAAAACCCTTTATAGTACACCATTGTACATCTCATTTATAGAAAGGACACGTTCCTGTTAGTTGTGAGAGTGCATGAACTCTTGGTATGCCATTAGAGATAATGCACAGACATGCTTTTACATACATTTGCATTCATAGCATCAATGAACTACAGCGCTCAAAAGCATTTTTATTAATGCTACTTATGTTCATTCTGAATGTGTATTTTGATTGTTTGGACTTCTAATAAAAAGTGGACCATTTTGAGATTTCTTTTTAAACTATTAAATTAAAATTGCAGACATAAACTAGATGTTTATGTTTTGTGAAGAAAACAGTGGTGATTGCTCATGCAAAAGTCATTTCCATGATGCTAGCTGTGGGTGGTTTCCAGGATGTTGCTATGTGGTTGCTAAGATTTTTTTTGATGGTTGCTAGGATGTTGCAAAGTGGTTTCTAGTGTGTTCTTCTGAGTGATTGCTTATCAACCCAAGTCAAGTGCTCATATCTATGATATTTTAGTGTTTTGATATGGCTTGGATCCCATCTCTTATTTTCACCCATTTTAATTCCGATAATTTTTCCGAAACCAAAACAACATAAGAATATTGTCTTTCTCCATAGCTTGCAGCTTACTTCTAGTGGCTGTATAATATTTATTATAACTAATGTTTGAGAGAATTTTATTTTATTTTTTAGTCATTGTTTTGTATGTAAAAATACCGTTTCGGCTAACGAACCAAAATCTTAAGCCCGAATGAAAGTTATTATAAAGTTGATAATTACTAATAATATTTAATATAACTTTACATATTGTGTCTATTGGCAACATAATTCATGCAAGAAGATACAGTTTTAAAATAAAGTTTTAAACTTGAATATTGATGTTAATAACGCCTTTTGCATTCGTTGGCCTGCAGTGCTGTGTTGTGTTTGGCGAGTACAGTAATGTTTGTACATCTCTCTCTCTCTCTCTGTCTCTTCAGTGCTTTAAGAGAACAAGCAGTTTGGGGGTAGCTGAGCCAACACATGGCACACCTCCAACTTCCTTCTCTTACTCAGACAGTTTCAGGCATTCTACTACACACACATATTCGTGCACATGCCGGTTTCTCATCCTGCCTATCGCAGGAACATTCAAATCTGTGTGCTTCTTTCTTAGAAGGGAATGGGACTGTTGCAGCTCTGGAAAATTCAGATTAAACCGAATATTACAGCTGAATTGAGGCATGTCAAAACAAACAGGAGCATGCTTGATGGATTTTGCATCTGGGATGGAGTTACTTGTATTTAGCAGTCTGGTCCTCTCAGGAGGGCAGAGGGCTCTATTATGTGTCACATATAGGAATGGATCTTGATTTATCCTGCATGCCTTAACACAACCTTTCATGTGTCAGACCTACACTTGATCAATGCCAGGCTCCAAGGTGACAAAGGACAAAGAGTTTTTTATGAAATAATTTGATGACCATTTATTTGTTTACACTTATATTTTAAATATAATTATTTCTACATTTTATTTACTTTTTTATCCAAAACTAGTGTAATTTATTATGAAATAGTTTGATGACCATTTATTTATTTAAACTCTTAAACTCTCTCTGAGGGTACAAAAAAAATCAAAATATTGAGAAAATCACCTTTCAAGTTGTCCAAATGAAGTCCTTCCACTCACAATTTTTTTTTTTTTTTTTTTTTTTTTTTTTTTTGATATATTTACAGTAGGAAATTTACAAAATATCTTCATGGAACATGATCTTTACTTAATATCCCAATGATTTTTGGCATAAAAAAAAATCTATTAATTTTGATACAATATATTATTGGCTATTGCTACAAATATACCCGTGGGACTGGTTTTGTGGTCCAGGGTCACATTTTTATTTACCTTTTTATTCATACATACTGTATGTAGTGTGTAATTTTTCTTAATTCAGCTTTTCTCTCAAATTGTTATTCCATATAAGCAATAGAAAAATAAAATTCTTTCACTAGTGGTCTTAAGACATTTGGACCCTTCTATTGCATGCTCAGTCGTGAATTATTAATTTAGGTGACTGGGCACCCCATAGTTACTTACTCATGCTTACTAATACGTTGATTGTGACAGACAGTGTTGCTCTGGGGAGAGCAGCTTTTACTTTAATGCAGTGCTGTAAGCCTTTGTGAGATCGCCTGGCAAAGAGGGTTGAAATGTAAATCTAATGTCGAAATGCAAAGTACTGCTTGGCTTTCCAAGGAACTGTTTGCAACCGGGATGTGTAGAGATTGGATTCTCGGGCTAGTTAGTCATCGTCGTCACTACACGCTGGGAGGAATGTAGTTGGTTTCTTGCTCAGCCCCTCTGAGGCAAAGCTGAAGAGAATGAAGCTATTTTTGAGGCAGAGAGGAAACACTCATGCATAGCAAAAAGACGGATTATCCATACAGACAAATATAGAGATGTATCAGGTGGATTAACGACAGTGATTATGATGAAAATGCACTGCCAAGCACGCTGATTTGATGAAACACGTTTTTCAATCATTGTACTTTCTGATTAACAAGCAGTTCTTTAGTCTTTTTGTTCTGTATTTTCAGCCTCTTTGCATGTATTTGGTTCTGTGAGTAAAAATGGTTACAAAAAGAAGCAGAAGGGTGAGCAGAAGGATGTATCTCATGTAAACTGTCAAGAACAAAAATTCTTTTGATTTTGGTATGAAATATGGCCTTGACATGTTTCCATAAGATTCACTTAGAAATAAAAAATTGAAATCATTTTACCAATATGTCATGTATTCAAATTCAAAGTGCAACCATACTCTTAAGAATTTGGAAAATGCACCACTATGAAAGATGTGAATGGATTTTAATCAAGCCATGAATGTGGTGTACGTGTTGTGCACACCTATTTTTAGTCCAGACTCCAGTGGAGAAAATATTCTCTTAGGCCTCTGAAGTGCTCAATTCATCCCTTACTTTCCACCGCGTCAGTAGAAGGACCATTAGAGCGTTTGTCATTAAACTTCTCCCAGTGAAGCGCTTAATGAACTGAGAGCCGCAGCTCCAGTCCAGCAGTTCAACTAATCCAGGAGAGTCTCTATGGATGCCATCACCTACAGCAACAAAGCCAGAGGCTGTTCTCTAGTGAGACAGAGTAGGCATATTCACGCTCAGATATAATGTCCTCACCCATCCCTCCCCTTTTTTTTAATTGGCTACAGTCCTCTGTTCTCTGGTGTGTGCTAATCTAAAGGACAGAAAGTTTTCAAGAGGGATTCAAGAACAGTTCTTGGATCAGTAAAGGACATCATCAGTCGATTTTTTCAGCAGCGTTTGATCTGGTGTCACATCTGTTTAGGTTTTGTTCATGTTTTCATGTTCTTAGTTCATGTTTATTATAGGGGCTTTTGCACCGAATAGTTCTAGGAACAAGCCACTAGGAACTAATTTCTCCCCCGGGCCATGTTCCTGGTTGCATTCGCACCGAGAATAGGAACTCTGAAGCGGCCGACTGTGGTGTCTTTAAGCGAGGCATTTACAAACGCTAAACACCAGTGGATGGAGGATGCCGTGATTGGAGCTGTGTTTGTTGTGTGACATTGGTTTCGTGATACCAGAGACGGAATGTAAACGTATAAGTTATGCAAATGATAGAGCAAAAAGTGAGGCTAAGAGACGAAAACTCCTATGACAACTTTCAGTATTACATATCATCGAGGCGGAGAAAAGAAAACAACCCTGCAGACAACAGGTAAATGCCGTTATCGCTGTTTTCCATGTTCGTGAAGTAAATAAGTTTACAAGCAATGTTCCCTCTAAGCTGCGTGCGGCCACTGCCGCGCACTTCGGATGCCGCTGCCGCGCAGAAAGAATAAATGCCGCGCAGAGGACAGACTCAGAAGAAAAAAAAGCCATTTAATTGTAGTTTAAATGAGAAATAATTGCAGTGCTCTGGTCAACCGCTATTGAATTATTGTCGCTATAGAGTTAGTACTGGTAAATGCGGTTTACAGGTTTCATAGAAGAGAATGATGTGAACGCGTGTGAGCGGGCCTGTGTCGCAAGTAAGAATACTGTCATGTTTGCAGACTAAAATAGCTCAATACGAGAGGCAACGCAAAACGCAAAGATGTGAAATAAAACGTCATCATGTTTTAAAGAAGAGTGGGTTAAGCGGTGGAAATAACGGATGATGGGCACAGAATGCTAACAAAACTGAGATATTACGAATACACACCCATCACAGGTGTTGCGTGCAAACTCAAAATACCTCTTGTGTGAGGTGTGGGTTTCAGGGATGTTTAGATAACTATTAAAGAGTTCACATGTTAACTTTTCTTGAAAAAAATTGATCTATCATCTGTTTAAATGCTTCAGTTTGTTTTAATATTATAATAATATAATAGTAAAACAAATTGAAGCAAACTGATTTAAGATATCAGTTTAAATAGAGTTAGAACCGATATAATATATCAGTTTAAATACTTCAATTATTTTTATATTTTATGATGTAAGCCTAATAAAGCCTTGCCATTAAAAAGTTTGAAACCCACTAATATAGAAAATCTTGGAAATTTAATTTTGATGGTTTTTATTTTAATTGCTTAATAATTGACTGTACAAAAACACATTACGGTTGTCCCAAACCATCTCAGTGTAACTGCTCATATTATTATTATAAAGAACTGAACTGTCTTGTGGGAGATTTTTTTAAATAGAATTACTTGGTAAAGACTGGTACAGTTAACACAGCACTGTTTAAAAAAAAAAAAAAAAAAAAAAAAAACTCAACCTAAAATGTGCTTAATTTAGTGACTGAACTGCTTGTTTTCGAAAATGCTTTAATATATCACTAAGCTACATCAAGGGTCAAATAAAATAGAAATGGCACATTAAAGTTAAAAGTTACAATTGCATGATAAAACCATTTTTTTGTGTGTGTTTATGTACACTGTACAGGTTTGGTATAAAGAATGTTTTTGCTCAGGTGGCCAAAAATGTCCGCTCAATAGAGAAAAGTTGTGACGTATTGTCTATTTTCAGACGGAACTTACCAAACGTCCAAAACAATGCTGTGTGCTGAGGTAAATGCGCTTGTTGGTTGTGCGTAGCCTGCATATGAGGGTATTTCAGCCAGCTGGGAACTTGTGAAGTGCTTATAAAATGTGTAAAGTTGTCAAAACAGCAGCGGGAATTCCTCCGTCACACACACAAACGATCTGCTGCGTGGAGACGCACGTCTGATGCCTGTGATGGGCAAACTCGCAACTATGACGAGAAAAACCGATATGCGTGAGGATTCTGTCCTTTTTAGGGTCTCATCTTCCTGTTTTTGGTTCGTTTACATGTCATGAGGGAATAAGTAAAATTATGCGCAATACGAGCAATCCCATGCCGAAATTGAAGCCCTGTAACACCAACAATGTTCATCCGGTGCAAAAGAAACGAGTGAGTGAGGGGAGGCGGGTTTGTGTGTCATCTTGCTGTCAAAGAGATGAGAGAGTGAGATAGCACAGCTGATATCATGTATCTATTCATGTTATGGAAACATTTCAGTTATTTCAGCATCAATATGTATCGAAAAATCTATATTTTTGACCACACTACATTGCACTTAGTTTATTAATTTAGATGCCTTTTTAAAAGACAACAATTGAAAAATAAATATATTATATATAAAATTCAACCCACCAAAGTGGCTAGTAGAAGTGAATGCGTTACACGCCACTGCTGAAATCACATTTGGAGGGTTGGCGGGTGTTAATGTCAAGTCCTGACTGTAATGTACCAAAAGCATGTTGGCTATTTAAAACAAAAGATTTTAAATAGCCAATTTAATTTTATTAAAAAATTTTAATAAAGTTGAAATCACAATGACTTATGGTTTATACAGAAGCATATATCACCTAAAATATATTTTAGATCTCATGGTAGGTCTATCAGGGTTTAAATGTTATTGTTAAAAAAAATTCTCTAAGTAGAAAAATACTGTAACCCTATCATTGGGCATGTATTAATGAAGGAATGAGAATCTCAAGGATTGCATTTGAATTGAAAAGCATGATGAAAAGCAAAAGAAGCGCATGGCCAAAAAGTCAAATACTTGACCTTGATGACTCCTACTTCTAGTCCACAGAAGAGAAACAGATGCGGCCTGCAGTGTCACCATGCTTTATCTCGTCACATTGAATTCATGGCCTAATTTAATCTGCAAATACTAAACACTAAAGCTTAGAGGGGCCAGAGAATGAGTTAGTGGCCTTTGTTTGACTGAAAAAGGAAAAAACGTGCTCAATATATTTGAAAACACTATAATCTGGCCAACTTTTTTCACTGAAATATAGACAACAGCTTTTTGTGTCTGTAACATGCTACTATTATAGAAGTTATGCAAGCTTATTGCATAGTAGTTCATAGAGACATACAGACATTCTGTAATTTTTATATTAAATTGAATTGCATTTTTAGGCAGTACAAGTATTTTGCCTAAATTTTAGTATGTAGATTATTCTCTGGTTTTATTGATTTGATTCGGCTCCATCTTTTGGCACTGCAAGTGTAAACAGCACTTGCAATAATATGGCAGTTTCCTTTCCATCCGAGCTCAGAGATCAAAGTAAGCTGCTGATTCGTGGCCACTGGGCAACTTCCGCTCGGCCATCCGCAGACTAATCACTAGGCGGCCGTCTGACAGATTACAGCCCTTCTGGACACGGCGGTCACAACCAAACCCACAGGGACCTCTGGCTAATCTGAAATGCCCTGTGAGCATATGTGTAAAGTCCATCGATCTAAAGCCCTAAGCTTTGCTCGTTTTATTCCATCTTTTCCTGTTCATTTATAGTCTGTTGATTGTATTACCCATCAATCATTCAGAAACGGTGCAGTCTGCTGTTCAATTGTCTGTTGAGGATGTGGTGCATGAGTGTGGATTATTGTTAAAATGGTGCAATCGCTAAAACTGCCAAGACAAAGAACTCGCAGTTTGTAATTAATAGCAAAGGGATTATCGAATGCATACAACAAACAGGCTTGAGGATTTCTCTGCTGAAATGTTAATTTTTAAGAGACAGTTTTGTCTTGCTAGTGATAAAAATAAACTGCATTGTTTAGGTTTCTATAAACAACTCCAAAATGACCAAGGTCTTTCCTACATGCTTATGCAGACAAGGTTATCTGGTACAGAGAGGATTACGGTTGTAAATAAGGATTTGAATAATGTGAATATTACGGCAGGATGTTTGGCGCCTGATAATGTCACATTTATTTACTGCTTTCTCACGTTGAGTTGGTTTTCATCCATATAACATCCCTCCAACTTTTCAAGGTCACTTTTGCAATATTAATTGACTTCTTATTCTCATTAGCAAAGGATTTAGTCGTTATTTTGATTCAGGTGGAAGTAGTTTCTCCAAAAACTGAAAACAAATTCCCAGTGTGCTTCATCCAAGTTCTTATCCTATAACCTTAAATGTTTTTCTGTCATGTACCAATATGAAATAATCCTAACTTTTTCAGTCAACATGAAATCAAAATTTTCCCTATTTGTTTTTGTGTACATGTTCCCGGTCTTATTAAAAAAAAAAAATCTGACTTTCCACAATCCAATCAATTCCTGTTGGACAAAATCAAGTCCTGTCCCGCATTTTTTTTCTATTGAATATCTTACAAAAGTGAAATATGTCGCAAATACCATTTCATGTTGACTTCACCCTCTGCTCTGTCAACATGCAATTACATATACTGTTCTTTTGTGCATCTCTGCTCCTTGACTGTTGAATGAAAGGGGTCAACAGAAGATCAGAGTCTCTAACTGTCAGAATGGCTATTGATGGCTCACCTACCACTGAGGAAAAGGTCTCTCAGCTTTGAAAGAAAATATAATGATCATGGATGTCAAAATGCCAAATTGCAGTTGAGAAATTTCTCGACAGCCTCCTCCATTCCTCTGGTGTGCGCTGTAATAGCGTCCTTGTTAATGTCAGGCACATCATGGTTTGCATGATGACACTGTTTCCAATTTCCATTTATTAATGCCTAGACACATGTAAATATCTTATCTAGGGGAGATTAAATCAGTAGTGTACAGAGTGTGAATACTGTGGTGAGGTCACATTCAAAGTCCACTAATAAATACATAGGAGGTTAATGTTTAAGTAGTTTAAATGTAAGTGCAGAGATGATACAAATTGCTCAATCCCACCTTTGTAGTGTCTGATTACAGCAGTGACAATTAAATACAATTCATTTCCTCTGCTTATCCCACTCTGGGGTAAAGACTAAATTACCGCTTAGGATGTTAGTATGTCATTACAGGTCCTGTTTTTAGCAGGGTCCCAAGACAACAATCATCAAGCTATCCAACTAATGTTTTATGTAAGAAACGGCTTCAGTAAAGGATGTACAGTAGCTTTAAAGCATGTAATGATAAGAGCTGTCTATTTAATGTGTTCATTTAGTACAATTTAGTACACTTTCCATAAAGTCTCTTAAAATACCTTTGTCTGCCACTATAATGGCATTTTATAAAATGGTTAGTTCCTGTCCTTGATTCTGATTGGCCAATAGCTGTGTTTTATTCACAATAAAACCGCTTCACCCAACGGTTCTGTCTATGACTACACAACACCCTTAGCAACCACTCTTAGCAACGTAAACTGTATGTTCTCAGTTGATATTGTTCATTGAAGCTTACTGTATTATGTAGAAGAGTATTGTGAGAAAAAGATTGAGTGAGCGAGTTTATTACCTGCATTCAGATTTAGCATTTTCCTTCAGGTCAGTCCTATGTTCATAATAAAAAAAATCTGTTTAAATGTCCGATGTATTATCCTGTCCTTTTAGCAGTTATGGGGTTTTCCCATGACTGACAGTGCTAGTCAAAGCATCTGTCAGTTGCGTCTAGGCATGTGACGCTATCAAATTTTCATGTTGCGATTAATTGCTGAAGCTTTTATCACGGTATACGGTATTATCACGATATTTAAATAAGTTGCAAAAAAGTGTTGTCATAGTATAACAGGTTTAAGAACTCTTTTTGTAATAACAAAAAGAACTCTGAATGTTTAAATACAATAATACAATACACCAAAAATATATAAAGTAACATTTTCAAACAGATTAAAGTGCAAAAGAATTAGGCTATAAAGAACATCAGGTAACACTTTATAATAAGGTCTCATTATTTAATGCATTAACTAAGATTGAGCAATAGCTATATTTGTTACAGAAAATATTTTTTGTTAATGTTAGTTGAGAAATTGTTCAGAGAAACTGTTCATTGTTAGTTTTATCTCAGGTCCAGTCACCTTTTATATCACAGTCTTTGCTGCCATCTAATGGCGTAATAATGTAAATTCTGTTGCTGTTCATGGTTAGGGACTATTTTTTCCGGCGGAAGGAAGGCTTTTTAGTTAAAGTTTACTTTATGAAAGTTGCATTGATACATATTTTTGGCTTTAATATTTGTATTGTGTGGTAACCGTTTTATAAAAGCAATAAGGCACTCGAGGCTAGTGCTATATCGTGAATAAGTCGCAGCTGAAGGGCGTTATTGACTTATTCACGATACAGCACAGCCTCTCATACTTTGTTTACATATAAATTGGCATATGTAATCAATTTAATTAATTTGATTACTTGAACACATTTTTAATTTATTAATGTAATTAAAATCCATTTAATTTAAAATTATTGATATTACATCTCATGTAATTATTCATGTAATTGATGTCATTAACTGCATGATGTTTAATTGCAATTATTTTGATTAAGCATGTCATATTCAGCATATCATGCAATTAATTTGATTACATAAATACAATTTTTATTGTATTTATGTAATCAAATTCTTTCTTTCTTTTAATCCAATGGTTGACTCTCTTTGGTCTCTGAAGCACTAAGCAGTTTCTAAGTTGAGTGCACTGAGATCTGGAGGATTTGGAAACCAAGATCATAATTCGCCTCTTTGGGCACCTTTACGCATCACGGCAGATTATTTCCTGTCGTGTTCATTGACAGCTTCCTGCTGCTCATTTTTGGTGCTTCCTTTTGATCTTACAAAATCCCTAAGCTGCTGAAGTTACTGAACCAATGCCGTCTTCATCCAAAGACGAAGCGTCCAAAAGCATTTGCTGTGTTGAGCTGAATATACCGTCCATTGCTAAAAACAAGAGAATTCGGCTTCTGTGGAGTCTCATCTTTCGCTCTCATATTCTGCATAATAGAAGTAGTGCCTTCTTTTGAGAATTTCTTGCTGGTATAGTCAGTTTCCTAGCGTGTTGACTGACGGGTACAAATGAGTGCTGTGTATATCCCACAGCCTCCTGAAGTTTTGCTGATGTCACTCATGAACAGATAAGCATTATGAGAGCGCAGGAAATGTTCTAACCTCCCTTTGTTCAATTTCACACACTTTATGAAATGTCAGGTCTGGCTTCTCATCTGAGTGAAACACGAGCAAAAACAACTCAAACTTGAGCGTTACCTGTTCTGTTTATTCAAGGCATCACAACAAAACACAAGCTTTTTTTCCACCAGTGGCCAGACATATAGGGATCTTTTTTGGCCCCTTTTTTTTTTTTTTTTTTTTTTTTCTAGTGTTACCCAGGTTCAGACACATTTCCCAGACAGTATTAGAGTAATTTACTTCTCAGTGTCCACTAATGGAGAGTTCTTGATCTCCTGACCTCTCTCCCCAAAATCAATATGGCACTCAATGGAATCAAAGCCATAAAGGCAATGTCTTCTGTTAATTCTTTTTCTTTTTTACATTTAGGGTTTCCTCACCACAGGAAAGGACTTCATCCTACTGTTTGATTTGTTAGAGCAGCTGTGTAAGCTGTAATAAGAACATTAAACATCTCAGCCTGACCTTAAACAAGAGATTGGCTGTTCCACATCTTTCTTTACAGTATAGGTCAGAATGCTTGAATCAAATGACAGACTCATTGAACGCGCCCTGGGAGACTCTAAATACCATGTGAACATGTTCCAGTCTAAGCTGAAGTGTGTATGAGAAATATTTTAACTAGATATGCACAATATATCGGTACCATATTGATTATGAGCCAATATTAGAATGTTTTTTTATTTATTTATTGGTGCCTGTCGATATTGTCTATTTTCTTGAGCACCAAATCAGCATATTAGAATGATTTCTGAAGGATCATGTGACACTGAAGCCCGGAGTAATAATGCTAAAAAATGCCATCACAGGAATAACTTACATTTTAAAATATATCAAAATAGAAAACAGTTCTTTTAAATGGTAATAATATTTCACAATATTGCTGTTTTACTGTATTTTTGATCAAACAAATCCAGCCTTGGTGAGCATAAGAAATGTTAAAAAGTCATACAGACCCCAAACTTTTGAACAGTATCGGCCCAGATTTTAACCTAACCTCTAACTCCGTTTGCAAGGTTTAAAATGAGTACCGCAGGTCTCGGGTACATTTCTGGTATCAAAGAGTAAACTTACAAATCATAGGTTCACATGAACCAGATATTGAGCACAAAATGGAAATCGTAAGAGATCTTTCATCTGCTGCACTTGACTGCACTAAGAGCTCCGTCTCTTTCCTGCAGTGTCATTTATGCATCTCTGCTTTCATAACCCTCCATGTTGGAGCTTTGGAAAATGAGGAAAGCTAGAGAGATGGAGGTGTAGATACTGGTGGGTTGTGGTGTTAAAGGAAAGGTGTCTCTCCAGTCACCTGACAGAGGCAGATCTCTGCAGCGCAGTGGAGTGTGACCACATGACAGTTTGAGGGCATGCTGTATACCATTCTTTCTTCTGTCCGTGATACACGGCAGCTTCAAACCACAATCCCATCTCTTAAGAGGGTTTCAAAAAAGCCAGTACTCTCCAAAGAGAAGGCCTTTTGTGTAGATTTACACACTCCACACTCAGTGTAAATTTGTAAACGTTAGTGAAATCCAGTGTCACAACTGTGGCTGTCAGCCAAAAAGGAAAAGAGCAGAAGACCTTGTTGTACTGCAGGCTTCCTCAAACTAATTCTTGTTGAGCTGTTTTTAATGGGAAACAAAACTAAAATAAATGCCTAAAATAAAATGATTATTATGCATTTATTCATTTCAACTTCAGGCCTTTGCATGAAACACATATTGAATTAAACTTTTAACAGTAATATTAAGTTAAAGGATTAGTTCACTTTCAAATGAAAATTACCCCAAGCTTTACTCACCCTCAAGCCATCCTAGGTGTATATGACTTTCTTTTTTCTGATGAACACAATCGGAGATATATTAATAAATATCCTGACGCGTCCAAGCTTTATAATGGCAGTGAGTGGGATCAACGAAGCTGAAGAAAATGCCTCCATCCACATCCATCCATCATAAACGTACTCCACACGGCTTCGGGGTGTTAATAAAGGCCTTCTGAAGCGAAGCGATGCATTTGTGTAAAAAAAAAAATCCATATTTAACAAGTTATGAAGTAAAATATCTAGCTTCCGACAGATCACCTTATGTATTCTACTTACGAAGAAAGTGTCAAAACTCTCGCAGTTCAAAAAGCTTACGCTACGTCCTACGCCTTCCCTATTCAACTTTTTTTTTTTAGCAATTTGAATACAGAAGGCGGTCTGGTGGAAGCTAGATATTTTACTTCATAACTTGTTAAATACAGATATATTTTCTTACACAAACCCAACACTTCGCTTCAGAAGGCCTTTATTAACCCTCCGGAGCCGTGTAGAGTACGTTTATGATGGATGGATGTGGATGGAGGCACTTTCTTCAACTCATACACGTTGATCCCACTCACTGCCATTATAAAGCTCGGATGCGTCAGGATATTTATTAATAAATCTCTGATTGTGTTCATCAGAAAGAAGAAAGTCATATTCACCTAGGATGGCTTGAGGGTGAGTAAAGCTTGGGGTAATTTTCATTTGAAAGTGAACTAATCCTTTAACTATTTATGTCTAATATTTGTTTTACAATATTTGTTTTATTTTATTTTATTTACCAGCAAAATTGATTTATGAATAGTAAATATATCTTTAAAATCAAATCCTCAAAGGGTGGCATGTTTAAAACTTTGTGAATGATGGGCTTTACAGTTTTGCTGAGCTTCCTGTGGGTCAGATTGCATACTAATGGCCCACTCTCTGTATTAGAGCATTTTCCCATCATTTCTCTGTTAAAGCGTCTTCATAATTTCCATTTTGGGAAGGGTGGAAACAGAGCAAAAGTGGGTCAACAAGGTATATCTGACTTTGAGATATGTACCCTACTTTCTCCTTCCACAAAGCAACAACAAATCACCTCATCTATATCTTTATGTCTACTGAAAGCTTGCCCGAAATAAGTGAACAAAATTACAATGTGTTGCTTTACAACTTCCATATCTGGCTTTGAATTGATCTTTGCAAAGAGGGTCTGAGCAAATGAGATCACTAGATCGGGGATGATTACTGTTTTATTGTGCTTGTCTCGGCAGTAATGGTTAAAATATACACTGATTTATACTATGAATGTAACTTAGACAAGCTAAAATGGCAGTTTGAGATAGTAATTCTTTAGTTGTGTGTTTGTAGTCTCCCTCTAATCACAGTAGTGGCATTTCTTAAATGCATCTTCAAATGTACAAATAAAGCCATATACTCACGCAGAGAGTGCCATTCATCCTGACGTATAGTCTTAGTGATGTTGTAAGAGAGATTCTTGGGTATTGTGGCTGAGGAGTAGTGGTACTTGATATAGGAGCATCTTGCAATGGACCCTGCAAGTAGAGAAGAAGAAAAAGAAGTTTTAAGTACTAGTAAAATAAGTTTTGCTCATGGATGAGCAGACAAACCAGAAATTAATTTAGCATATGATGAAATGTTTAAATTTTAATTCAGTAGTTTAAAAAAAAGTTTGAGCAAATTAATTAAAATGAAAAGTAACTTGCATTACTTTTTTTTTTTTTTAAAGTAGCTCAAATATTAGTGGGGACATTTATAAAGTAATGTGTTACTTTACTCCTTACATCAAAATAGTAATCTGATTACATAATGCACATTACTTGTAATGTATTACCCCCAACCCTGCTGACAAATATAACAAGATTCCATCAGTCAGTTTATTGCATTTTCAAGTAGAACAACAATAGACTCTATTGATTTCAATGAAGATAATATATTTTGTCTTTATTTCCCAGAAATACATTCCACACACTCCTGCTAGAGATTTTAATGTCATTTCATTTATTTAGCATGATCAGAATACAAATGTTCACACCTTCGATTTTTGTATTTTTCTCCCTTTTCTCCTTCTCTTTGAGAAAGTACAGATCCAATTTTTTAGCATCCCAGGAGGATTTTTCAGAATTTACAAAGTTGTGCAATTGTGTTTCTCTTTGTTTCTAATCAAACAGTAGCTTCCTGTTGTGTCTCATCTGAATTCCTTCAGTTTTCTTCAGTGTATTTTGAGGCTTTTTGGTTGACAGCATATCTCTCAAGCTTTAAAGAATGAGTTATGCGGCGTCGTGTCTGAAATTATTTCATTTGGGAGCACGCTGAAGCACATTTGAGAATGATATGGCCTTTAGAATGAGGCCTTCACACATCCCCCCTTTAGACAGGAAGTTGATGTGCTCATGTGTCTTCAGAGCTCACACACATGCACTGATCAGCAGTGAAAAAGGGCTGACAAAGATAATGATACATATTTCTGTGTCCTAACGGTACACGCCAGCAATCATTCCAGCTTGCACTATTGTCCAGGATATCATTTCCTGTTGATTATGAAACTCTGCAGATAGAAAATGGCAGCCTCTATCATCCAGAAAAGAGAATTATAGTCCCAATGCTCTACTCTGTCTTCCATTATCTCATTCTTCCAGGAACCACTAGACCAGCTAAAATCTATGTTGTGTTACCTGGGGAAGTTCTAGTGTCACATTGATTAACAAATCATTAGTGTCACAAGTTGAAAATGGATACACTTGCAGTGGAACTCTACTAGTGTCCCTGGTCATAAAGTGGCGAGCCAACACGTAACCACATTTATAAAATGTGTGTGTGTGTGTGTGTGTGTGTGTATATATATTTGCAAAGATTTCAAACAAACTTTTTTCACGTCGTCATTAATGGGGTATTGTTTGTAGAATTTTGAGGAAAATAATGAATTTAATCCCTTTTGGAATAAGGCTGTAACATAACAAAAAGTGTAAAAAGTGAAGCACTGTGAATACTTTCCGGATGCACTATATATATATAATTTTTTGTTGTTTTTCTAATATATTTGTTATTTGGTATTACTATGTGTAGTGCCATAGTATTTACACCTTGTGGGAATATCAATCTACAATGAGGTGTCTTTGCATATTAAGGTGGGATAGAAAATGTTTTTTTTTTAAACTCCGCAAAAATCTCTCATTACACAGGCTTGTAAGACAGATTGTTTTTGGCCCTATGAATCCCTGTGGAGCAGAGGCTGATTGGGTCAGCGACCGAGTGTAAACCAAAACCATCTTTCTTCCAGGCTGACCAGACAGCAGTGTTCCTGGGTATAGATTTTTTGATGGCCAAAGCCTGGGAGAGTTGAATAGATTTTAAATACTCCAAAGAAATCTAAAGGCATAGCAGAATGGCAGTTTCACTGAGCGCACAGTACTTACATTATTTATTTATTTTTTTAACAGAGTAGTTATTTTTGCAAGTGTTTAATGCAATTCCTTCAACAACCTATCCTATATAATATGCACCTTCATTTTCCTTTAAAAACACATTTCGAATATTATTATATTCTGACCACTTCAAATAATTCCTGACCCCTAGAGCTATGTATGCCATATAAAAGATCTCATAACATTACAGGTTATATTACCTATTGTACAAGTCTTTTTATTGAAGGTTTAAAGTAAAACCATCTTTCTTCCAGGCTGACCAAACAGCAGTGTTCCTGGGTATAGATTTTTTGATAGCCAAAGCCTGGGAGAGTTTAATAGATTTTAAATACTCCAAAGAAATCTAAAGGCATAGCAGAATGGCAGTGTCACTATGGGAGCACAGCACTTACTTTAATTTGGATGTGTGACTCAAATACAGAGTTGCTCAGTTCAATTAGGGCCATTGACTTGTTAGCTTCCATCCCTTTTTACACCTTTAACATTGTATAAATGGTAGTGGATGCCTAATAGAGTGTTTGCTTTATGTCAAGAAAAAAAAAAAAAAAAAACATTTTAAAGAAAAATCTTCATTAATGTTAAGCTACATTCCATGCATATTCTCTGCAGTCCTACTACGAGCCAGTCAACGAAAGGTCACTTGGCTTCCCTTGACGCCTTGTGCTGTTAGCACCGGGACTGTTTTTGATCATTTTTGAGCGAGTTATTTTTTATTTATGTTTTTTAGTTCTTTGACAGCCTGACTGATTTAATTTTTTCTTCCTTGGGCATCAAAGAGTAGTTGCTGTCTATCTTCCTCTTTGTATATTAGGACTGTCAATCAATAAAAAAAAAGATTTTTAAATATTAAGATTAATCTATTTAATCTCAGATAGCAGATTTTGGCACGTTATCCTGCAGGAAGTAGCCATCAAAAGATGGGAACACTGTGGTCATAAAGGTATGGACATGGTCAGCAACAATACTCTGTGGCATTTAAACAAAGCTCAATTGGGACTAAGGGACCCAAAGTGTGCCAAGAAAATATCCTTCACACCATTACGCCACAACCAGCCTAAACTGCTGATACAAGTTTACTGTTGGTACCCCCCCCACCCCACCCCACCCCACCCCCCGCCTTCAGAAGTGACTTAATTACAATTAATAATTAAAAAACATTCAATAAATGTTTTAATATAAAGAATATATGCTTATTACCATGCTTTGTACTAATTAACTGAATTAAATAGGCAGCTCTAGTACATGTGTGTATGTATAGGGCTGCCTATTTAATTTTGTACAATTTTATATACAGTACATATAAAGAGAGACTCAGCAAGTACTATTTCTTTGGCAAACTCTCCTGTGCTGTCTGCTTTTCTGCTCATTGTACTAATCTAAAGTCTGCAGACAGGGATTTGGGAGACTGGAAGACTCTTTCTTACTTATTCATGAATCTCCAGCCTGTCTCACTTTGCTTTAACTATCATTTTCTTTTTCCTGAAGGGTGTTTTTTTTTTTTTTTTTTTTTTTTTCGCAAGGGCATTTTCAGCTGTTTACTCCAGGATTAATCACTGCCATTATCCACAACTAATGTGTCTGCTCAGCCGAATTTCAAAATAAATAAATAAATTTTAAATAATCCATTTGCAACAAGTTTCACACATTGCCAACTGAAGTGCGAAGACACCGTCACAAAATTAATCACCCTTGAATATCATCTTTGAATTTCCTCTGGATCCTTTGGAATGTCACTGCCATTTTTCCAACGTCTTTGTCAATAATTCATGAGCCCTTCACTTTACTTTTTCACTCCCTCTGGCCGATACATGCCTCCTAATGAGCAAAACCTTTCTAAGAATAAACCTCCGATACACAATATCGACAACTCAGTAAGATAGGACTGTTCAACTTGAGGAAGGACTGCATGTCAATAAGGTAACAGATTACAAATACAATAGCCTGAATTCAGACTTGCCCTGGGATCAATGATGTGTGTCCAGTGTCCTCATTACATGTAAACTGGATCAATGTTGTGTGGTGTACTATAATATCACTGAGGTATAGGCAAAGTCATCAGTGTTGCAGCTTTAATATTGCAAAGAGGATTAACTTTATCTCCTCTTCTCTCTGCAAAATATACCAATTTGAAAGTGGCACAGAGAGATTAATGTAACACATTAATTTTAGGTAATATAAGAGCAGAAGTTAATATGCTCTACAGGTAATTTTAAAACAGTAAATAACAAACCCATGTGCCATAATTAGCACAACTGTTTATATATTTAATAACTATGGATCCTTGTAAATGTGCTTTGGAAGCTATAAAATTAATCAAATTGTTTATACACATACAGGCCTATTCAAGATTTTATTTAGTTTAGTTTAGTTTAGTTTAGTTTAGTTTAGAAATAATGACCAGCTACTTACCAGATAGGTAAATAAATGGGCAAGACATTATCAGTGTTATTTTAGTATTATTGAGCTACCATTGTATTTTTTTTATTAGTTTTTATTAATATTTTGAATAGGTTTTTATTTTTATATTTTTCATTTTAATTTTAGATAAAGTTTTAATAATTTTGTTAAAATAAAGTTAAAATAAAGTTTACAAAACAATGAAAATATTTTTATTCATTTTTATTTCATTTTTACTTATTTTAGTCCATCATCTAATCTAATTGAAAATTAATTTTTTTTTTTTTTTTTTTTTTCATTTTGGTTATACACAAAATATTTTGCCACAGAAAGCAACATTTGACCAATCAGAATCAAGTATTTTATTTTATATTTTATTTTGGGGATTCAAAAATATTTTGCCACAGAAAGCCATGTTTCAGAATCAAGTATTCCAGAGACCTGTGTAATAAATTTATACAAACATTTGACATACTTAGAATATTTCATATGTAGGGTTTTGCATGAATTACTTCAATACTGCTTTATTAGAGGTTGGGCCTTCAGAGACAAAGCAAAAAACAAAAAAGAAAAAAAGGCATGTCAAATTGTAGCAGTGGATTAATCTTGAATCTTGACCTCTCTGTCAGGAGATATTTGGCGTCATAGCCGCTGACTCCAGGAGTGTAGTGCGCACACTGAACTGATCCGAGGGCAGTATCCGTTCTAGTGATGTAGCTGTTTGCTAAGCAGTAACGCAGTTGTGGAGGCGAGAGTGATCAGGTGCCGGGGCTGATGTGATGCTTTTCATATTTATTTCCATTAATCATAAACTCCCCCCTCTGCTACAGGCCTGTAGCCGTGCTGCTGCCATGTGCTGCAATTCCCTTTGTTCAGTGGTAAGCATTAGTCATCATTACGCTGTTCCTGTTGCCTTAGTGTTCGAGTCAAATACACAGCTGAAGCTGTTTCTCAGAAGAATGACAGATAGTTTTGGTGTTTGTTTCTTATTAAAGTCTATAATAATCTTCCCTTTTTTGGTGATACACTAAACAAACTGATAATACAAGTGATGGTTTTATTACATAGGCCCTCCTTTCTAATACATAAAGTCCTGTTTATACTGTGAGAACAATATTATGCAAAATATGAATTCATTGGCTTGTGTACTGTCATGGTACTAAAGCAATAAGAAATAAAATATTATCAGGAAACTTTAGATTAGGTTGACAGTCTTTTTTCAGCACTACTGAAGTAAAATTAGATGTATAAACCTACAGAGAAACATTTGTTTATGTATTTAATATTTCTGGATCCTTGTTGAACTCTCCTTTGGAGGCTAAAATGTACCAAATAGTTTATTTATGTATAATCAATACTATTTTTTATATTGTTTTATTTTATATATATTCAAGATTTTTTCTGTTTAATTGTATTTAACCATTTAACCGTTTGACCATATAGATTTATTTCCAAAATAATTTTATAATACTATATCATGTCATTATAATACTTTTCACATTAAATACTGAGCTTTACAGAGAATATTGACTTACATGTATAAACTGCAGTGAGCAAGATAAAGTTGATGAGAAACTGTGTAGAAATTATACAATATTAGCTATTCGGAAACTGTATGAAGATATTCTTTAATAAATAATTGTGATTACTCTCATTTCCAACCAGTCTTTAAAAAAGTAATGATAGTCAATTATGTAAATATTTAAACTATTTATCTATTTATTTTTGCATTTTAACTATTTTCACCTTTAGCAGTTCCTCTAATTGCATGGTGTCTTAGAAAAAGCAGAGAATGAGTGTTGCAATTCATAAGACATTGTGCACATGCAGACCTATGTGACATAGCAAAAGATCAACAGAAGGCATGATATGAATGCTTTATCAAAGCTGGAGTAAGCCATGCTTGACACTAACAGTCCCAGAGCGGCATTATCATCTAGCTGACTCATAGTGTTTGACCCGACACTCCGACAATCTAATTATAAATGTGCCTCATGGTGGTCTCTGTCCTTATGATCAAGATAAAGGCTGTTGATAAAGACTGAGAGAGGCTTTTGGCATAACTCTGTCTATGAGTCAAGATTCTGCTTCACTCCACTGTGTGCCATCACCCACATGCATATGGACTTCAAAGATCCCTGTCATCATACAATCTGTTTTTTTCCTTTGCCCCCATGCATTGGCTGACACAATGCATGTGTGGCTTTATTATTTTTCAGTTAGTAGAATTGCTGGAAAAGCATAGTGCTAATGACTGTGTTCATTCAAGTTAATTTCCCTTTGTTTTATGTTTATTACAGTTCAGTCAGTTTCTGTCCAAGCTAAGCAACACTTTCTACGGAGCCCCTAAAGGGACATAGTAAAGTAAAAAAAATATGAGATGGAGGAAAACTTATTTGTCAATGCTTTTGCATTCTCTCGCAAGAGAACGCAACATAAACCATAAGTGTTAAAGTGTATGAAATGAAATATGAATGTGTAAAATTTTATATAGTATTATTATTTCCAGAAAAGAATAATAATTTAAAAAAAAAACTTTATAGAGAGTATTACATAATAATTTATGCAAATGGAATAATGTATTAACCAAGCAGCAAATATATGTTGTATATCTGTTTGTTTGTCATAGGTTAATCAAAAATTAATATCAAAGCATTCATGAAAACCTGAAGATGATGGCATTTACTGTTACTATATAAAAAGATGTACTGTACTGGTTTACTTTTGAAAACAAACTATATATATATATATATATATACTACCAGTCAAAAGTTTGGACACGGCAATATTGTGAAATATTATTACAATTTAAAATAACTGTTTTCTGTTTGAATGTATTTTATAAAGTATTAAATAAAGTAATTTATTCCTGTGATCAAAGCTGAATTTTCAGCATCATTACTCCAGTCTTCAGTGTCACATGATCCTTCAGAAATCATTCTAATATGCTGATCTGCTGCTCAAGAAACATTTATGATTATTATCAATGTTGAAAACAGTTGTGTACTTTTTTTTCCAGGATTCCTTGATGAATAGAAAGTTCAAAAGAACAGCATTTATCTGAAATACAAAGCTTTTGTAACATTATACACTACAAAAGTTTGGGGGCAGTAAGAATTTTTATTTTAATTTTTTTGAAAAGAAATTAAAGAAATTAATACTTTTATTCAGCAAGGATGCATTAAATCGATCAAAAGTGACAGTAAAGACATTTATAATGTTACAAAAGATTATATTTCAAATAAATGCTGTTCTTTTGAACTTTCTATTCATCAAAGAATCCTAAAAAAAAAAATTATTGTACACAAATATTTTGTACTTTATAAAATATATTCAAACAGAAAACAGTTGTTTTAAATTGTAATAATAATTCACAATATTACTGTTTTTACTGTATTTTTAATTAACTAAATGCAGCCTTGGTGAGCAGATGAAACTTCTTTAAAAACATTAAAAATCTTACTGTGTCCAAACTTTTGACTGGTAGTGTATATATAATTTGTATTTAATAAATATCTTGTTTAAATATATATATTAATATATTTTATATATTAAAAATATATTTTGTTGTTGTTGATCTCCCCTGGTTTACTCTAGAAATTCAGTATTGAGGAATTTATGTGTCATTAAATTGCTTATTTATATAATTTTTTTGCTCTTTATATAATGTTTTCATAAATATTTTGTTGTTGTTGTTGTTGATGATGTTGCTGCTGTTGTTGTTTGTTTTTTTGTTTTTTCTTTTTAAGTTGACTGGTTCCCATACTGCCATCAAAAAAATAAAATAAAATAAAAATTGTATGCTTCCATACTAAAATCCAAAAGCAAAAATGTTCTCACACACTTTAGTCCAGAGCCAGGTAGCATGTCTCTTTGTGTGCCCACTCTGTTATTCCTCCAGACCTGTATATCGCTGGCAGAGACAGGCACGTGGAGCTGCCAGATGGACGCTGTGGTGCAGTACACGCCCTGGCCTCATTTATTTGGTGACCCAGATTGCGGTCCATCCCTCCCCGAACCCAAACCAGACTGGATTAACGGCGAGAAACACCAGTTAAGTGCATTGGTTGGTTGTAAGGCGGGGGTGGGGATGTTATAACGCTCATGTATTCACTGACCCAGCTGATGTGTTTCATTGTCTCCATAATTACAACACAGCACATCAGCGGAAGGTTTGTGCAGGTAGATCAGTCCGTTGCTGCAGGGAACGTGACAGATAGATCATCTCTGCTTTACAAGTGAAGTGAAATTAATTCAGAGATGCTTCATGCAGCGGCTGAGCATGACATGATGATGAATGTAATGTGCAGTTAATTTTGCCAGTGCGCAGATGTCATTGAGGACAATCTTGTTTACATTTAACAGTGGATGCTGGAGAACTGCACATGTCCTTTAAACTTACAGTATAAGCTTGAATATAGTTGATTCACTGTACTCTCAATATTCAGCTTTTGCAATCGAAGATCCATCGGAAAACAGTCAGGAGGTAATGATAGGGAACATTAAGTCTGGTTTGCCTTGGATCATGTTGAGAGTTTTACACTCGGCAGCATCATGCTGTCTTTGAAGGGCCATGAAGGCTTCCCTCAGGAGTGGCTTGTCTCTTGTAATTCGCCAGAATCAGTATGTACATGGCAAAAGCCCTCAAGCCACTGTGTTAGAGAATGAAGATGGATGAATCCGGGCTGGTGTGTGGTCTACGTCGGCCGGCTGTTCGGCTCAAACTCACAGAGGGTGGAGTAACTCACTCTGATCCACTGGAAAAATAAATAAATAGCCAATCTAATCGCTCTTCAAAGTCTGTGGGCGTGCAACAGCCCTAATCGTTTGTGCACAATATGCTAGAGCAGCATTCTTCTTCGTAATGGTATTCGTTTTATAACTAGGCTATAACTTTGTTTATCAAGTTAATTGTCACTCTCTTAAAGTCCATTTTCAGTCTTTGACAAGCTGTCAGAGGGTGTTACGAATGCCAGTCACTGTGTTTGTCTTGGTCAGTTTGCATGTGATTAAGAATGAGATGATTATGAAGAAGCATTATCATTATCTGTTGTGTGCAGGAGATGGAAGTACAGGCAGACGTTACTGACTGATAGTATCTGGACGCTGGTGCAGAGCTGCTTAATTAAAGGCCTGAAAATGGCTGCCAACACACTGTCCTTCACTCCTGTAGGAGAAAACCTCACACTGCCATTAAATATTTTTGCTGACGTGCGCAGCAATTGGTCGCAATGCTAACTTGAGTCTCCCGTGAGATGCATTTAGTTTGAGGAGCCTTTGTCTAGAGGTTGAATCTGAAAAGTTGTCACCTCTCTTCTCTACATCTCATTTTTAGAGTTAAATATACACTGAAAGATATCTAATGATTTTGGGGGGATCCAGATAGTCTTTCTGTACAAAAAAGTGAAGAAGAGGGAATGCTAATGATGCTAACAGACAATAGCATTACATTACCTTTTTTTTCCACATCAGGTGAAGATTATCAGCCACAAACTATATTTTACAGTTTTATTCATTTTCTTATGTTGATTGGGCAAAAATATTACTACTTTCAATGAAGTAAATAAATGTTGAAACTAAAATTTTTGTTAGCCAGTTTGGCTAAACAATGCTTTATAATCATCTTGTTCTTACATTTGAAGGTGAAATTTGTCTTTCATTACATTGCATTTTACACAATAAAATGAATAGTACTTTTGAGAAATATACTTGAAATTATGTACACAAGAGATTAAAGTTGCGTCCGAAATCCTGTACTGTTGGTACTACATTTGAATTTAAATTTACTTCACGACCGTTGAAAAAGTACATTCTATATAGTACGAATACGCGTATAATGAATTCGGACGTACTACATCTGCTATGTTGTTACTGTCACATGACCAACCAGCGTCAGTTACGTCCCTTCAACTCTCAAATCCTCTCCCGTGGCCTCATGGGATAGTAAAGTGTCCATCGTATGCGCACTTCAGAATCTCACCGGAAGTAGTAAGTCATCCAGGTACATTTCGCCTACTGTTTTTCGAATACTATGAATTTGGACATACTACTCTGTTTGCATACTGTTTTTCACGTACTATATTGTAGAGAAGTATTTGATTTCGGACGCAGCGTAAGACCAGCATAGAGCTGGGTTTCCTCATGTTGGCAGCCTTTTTGAGATCACATGACTAGTGGATTGCTTCTTGCTTTTTTATTTTTGTTTGTGGAATAAATTAATCAAAGTTAACAATGTCATGAACATTTTTAATTGAAAATTTGTGTTTTGTGTGATGTCGCATCTACACCTCTAGGTGTCAGTGTAAAATCCAGGAACACTCGGTGAGCGCAATATAAAAAGTAATTACTGGGTGCATCTTTAAGATTTGAACCATGTAGTAATTCCCAATAAATATACCAGCCAACTGGCCAGATTGTATTTACTCACCAAAGCCTTTTTTTAACTCTCAGGAGGTGTTTGATGAGTGTTAATTTTGTGTTCTGTTTACACGTCATGAAAAGATAGATCTGTGGAGCATGTAAATGCTGGAGAAATTCTTGAGAAGTTGAAGAAATGAAAAAAACTATTGACTGGAAACCCTTTATTATTATCGTGAGTGTAATTAAGAGGTCCAAAAATGGATTGTTTGGACAGAAGACTGTGATTTTCTTACAAAACAGCAAATAGAAAAGCTGCATATTGCCTGTAAATAATAAATGAGAATGTACACGGTAGTTCAGTGAAGTGGCGGTGAAAGTTTTTGAGACAGCAGCCTGGATTTCTGCCAAGCAGACAGGAGCATGATCTGCCACGGGCCTTAGAATCTATATGTTAAGTAGTCTATTGATGAAGCACTTTACATGGGATCTAATGATAATGCCACTTTCGGGATGCTGAGCTCAGTGTTAAGAATCAAGAGGTCAGGGGGCAGTGTTTTCTTTTTGTTGCTATCTACTTATTAAATGATCAGATGGTTATTCCTGTGGGACTCATCTTGTGGAGATCTTAATTTGAATAAACTGAATGTTTATTCAAATGGTGTCACTCTTCTAGTCACTCAGTTTCATGGATTCTTGACAGTGTTTTTGCATGCAAGGTAGTTTATGTGTGGTGGTGTTTAAAATGATGAATTTGATCTGTGGTTCACAGTAATGTGGTCTCATGTAGCCTAAAAAGCACAAGGTTTGGTCCACATTGCAGAGCAGAATCTACAGTTTTGTATATTATTGATCTAGTTAACTTACTAATAAGTGCCTCAAACTGAACACTAGATATCTTTTAAGAGTTTGATGCCAGTAACCTGACAACTTTGCACATCTATTATTTGAGCCTCAAAAGCACTCGCTTTATCAACACACCTAGCAAGCACAACTTTGTTGTGCAAAGTCAATCAGTAAGATTTGAGCTTGCCAGACTGAAAAAGTGTTTTCCATTTTTGTGTGCATGGGAAGGTCTAAGGCGGGACTAAGCCTGAGACTATAGGTAATGTTCTGCCTGCCTTCTTGGTAAAACAGTACTCTTGAATTTCAGTTTAAACTTTGAAAATCCCTGCCAGGAGTGATTATCCGCAAATTGTTAGACCTGTATTTGGCCGTGTGTAGATAAAGCAGACTCACAGGAAGTCAAATCTAATTCCAGCCAAAACCTTTCATCTCAGCTGGTCACAATAGACTCTAGGATTGCAGGACTAGCCACACTTCCAAATGCATTGAGCAGACTGAAGTGGGATATTTCATGTTTTTTTGGGATGAAAATGTCAAACCTGGCCCTTAGGTAGAGGCAACCTTTGTGTTTCGAATTACAATTCCAGATAGATGTGGGATTTGTCTGAATGAAGTTTATGGGAATAGGCAAGTGACTGCACTTTTGACCTATGGTGAGGTGTAGTTCAAGAGTCACATCAACCTGAGGCAATTTACTTCCCATAACTTTCGTTCCTGCTTTTCCAAACACCCTCATTTTTCCTATTGTGTCCATAAATATGTACAATTTACTTTGCAGTGCTTTGAGAGCGATCGAGAGAGAGAATGCAGACATTAGCTTGGTCTTTCGGGATTTTTGAGTGGGCTCTGATCCAAGAGGGTTATGAAGCGGTAGAGAGGATAAACAAATATATTCCATTCACTAGGCACACACAGATGTCATCTGAAGCAGGAAGAGAGCTGTAGGTGCATGTAGAGCAGCTGGGCAGGTGGGGGTGGATGTTTTCACGATAGTTTTGCAAGGTTGCTGAGGTGCAATCCTGCCAGAGCATTTCACTTTGACCATGTCAGTCTTGAAGTTACACCATTGCTAACGTGATGTGTCTAGAAGCCACACTTGATCTGTGGCATTGCAAAGCTAAGCCAATTTTGGAAAAAATAAACACACTACTGGGATCATTGAAGTGTAAACCCTACACAAAAGGTTGACATATAAGAGAGCTGACACATTATGACTCAAACATTAGTGCAGCACACCTAAATCAGGCAGTGAGATGAAAATCTGGGTCAGAGAAAATCAAAGGCCTCAGGATTCAGTGCTTTACCATTCCATCTGCTTACTATGGATGCTGCAAAGACAGAAACACATCTCAGTTGCTCACCCTACATTGTACACTTCCATTTCACTAGTCATCTAGAAGAATGTGTCTTGAATATCCTGAAAGCCCACTCTCTGCTCCAGGCAATCACTTGCACTGTCTCCTTGCTCTACTTTTTGGGGAGTAACTAACTAAAAAGAGTGATGGTACTAACTCTCAACTATTTTGATGGTTCTCAACTGTTTGATGGTTGTCAACTGTTTTGATCCCTGTGTAAATACACAAAGCACATTAAAAAGTCAGGAAACATACTTTTGTGGTATTACCTATATTCTCTGCATGCAAAATATGATGAAGAGATAAATGCTTGTTCATAGCATAAAATAGCACTAAATAAAAACATACACTTACCAGCTACTTTTAGGTACACTTGTTCAACTGCTTGTTAACGCAAATATCTAATCAGCCAATCACATGGCAGCAACTCAATGCATTTAGGCATGTAGACATAGTCAAGATTATCTTCTGAAGTTCAAATTGAGCATCAGAATGGGGAAGAGAGGTGATTTAAGTGACTTGAACATGGCATGTTTCAGAAATTGCTGATCTACTGGGATTTTAATGCACAACCATCTCTAGGGTTTACAGAGAATGCCCAAAAAAAGAGCAAATATCCTGCGAGTGGCAGTTCTGTAGGTGAAAATGCTTAGTTGATGCCAGAGGTCAGAAGAGAATTACCAGACTGGTTCAAGCTGATAGAAAGGCAACAGTAACTCAAATAACCAATTCTTACAACCGAGGTCTGCAGAAGAGCATCTGTGAATGCACAACACATCGAACCTTGAAGGTTTCATGAACATGCCAATGAGTTCACTACACTCAAATGGCCTCCACAGTCACCAGATCTCAATCCAATAGAGCACCTTTGGGATGTGGTGTAACGGGAGATTTGCATCATGGATGGGCAGCCAACAAATATGCAGCAACTGTTTGATGCTATCATGTTGATATGGACCAAAATCTCTGAGGAAAGTTTCCAGCACCTTGCTGAATCTATGCCAAGAAAAAAATAAGGCAGTTCTGAAGGCAAAAGTAGGTCCAACTTGGTACTAGCAAGGTGTACCTAATAAAGTGGCCAGTAAGTGTATGATTCAAGTCCCTGTGTAACATAATTTGTTCTTCTTAACAACATAATATACAGTTAATTACTGCTATTTGCTACTTTTATTTTTATATACACTTTTCTAGATCACCAATTTTTAGAGGGCATTCATAGGGTCTAAAAACACCTATGTTATCAAGTTGTTTTCACTGATACAAATAACATGAATTGATTAAGAGGAAATAAGGAGCAGCACTGGGTCAAGTCTTGTCAACATGTGTTCTCTTAGCACGGCATCTTTGCCCCTTAGTCCCACAGACAGTTTCTTGGCGTCCTTCCTAAGTACTAATACATGCCTAACATCATGGGCTGCCTCTGCACAGTGTGCCATGCTGGTGTGCCAATATATTTGCAAAAATTCCAGCAGGCCATTAAGAGAGAGTTAGCTGCGGTGTCCGAAATTAACTTTTTGCCACAATTGCCAAATGGCGGGTGAATTAAGAAAATGTACCACCTATAAATACATTTTTATCACCCATAAAAAGTGTGTTTTGTGTATTTCCTTCCATCAGGAGCAATGCCTCGAAAATGCTCGTTATGGAGGAAACTCACTAGATTTAGAAACTGAGCTTAAATCTCATATTTCCAGACAGCATGTGACCGCTGTCTACATCTGCAAGGTACCTACAGGGGCAATTTAGAGTCATTCAAATTTGGTAGCCAGAGAGAAATGAGGACATCTCTTATAAATCTTTTTCAGCCGTGTTGAAAAGAGCTTTAAGCCTAATGTGCTAAGCAAAGCACGCATATACACATTTTCCAATCGAGGCCCGTCGACCCACTGAGATCTTTAATTGATTGACTGGCTTGCAAATTTCCAGGGCAAGAGACTCGGGGAGGCCACTCGATCGATTCCTCTGCTGAGAGTCACGTTACTACAAGACTTGATGGCCAAGCTTGTCTCCTGGGAGGATCTGTCTCCAATTTTTCAGGGTCTGATTACTCTTTCAAGGAATGAGTATTCTTAAATATTCATGAAAATTAAAATTGTATTTAATAAATTTTTTTTTTTTTTTCATTATTGTAATGTTTAGTTTTATTTGTAAAAAATATTTAAAGATTAATTTCAATTAAATTATTTTTTAAATGCTAAAAATAAATACATATAATATTAATCTCTACATTTTATCGTTCAATGCCAATAAAAACCTCATGAGTGCAAGGTTGCATACATCTATAATACTGTAAGGTGTTACACAGACAGACTGAATTATGCAAAGCAAAAAGCTGTTTGAGAGTCAATAAGTATGCATAAACCCACCCTGAGCCTTTTTGCCCCACTTCCTAGAGCTTGAAAGCTTGTGTTCCCTCCTTTTTGATCTGCTCCTTTCTCACTATTTTAGTGAAGCTGGGTCGGCCAGCCGTTTAATTAATGTGAACAGAACGTTACTCTCTCCATCCGTCTTTCTCTGCGTGCTTCGCGCCGACTTTGAGTGGTACGTTATCTTCCACTTTCCCAGAGCAAACCTCGTTGTTAATTAAAAGCTGCCAAGTCCTTCTTACAGTGCAGCCATTTGAAATGAAGCCTTTCTGGGAACTACAGCCGTGCGCTTTTCCCCCTGAAGAGGACGAATAGATCCTCGGCACATCCATCTCTATCAGAGTGTGCGTGTTAGTCGCTGTAATATAAAATAACAGCTTTAAAATGGCGGTAGGGCAAAACGCCCCATAGATTATCTTTTGACTCATTTCTAGGTGAGTGGCAGCAGCAAAAATGGTGTCTGATAGCAATTAAAGCTTGAGGTACACTGAGCTGAATGTCACACGACGTGGTGAGATCATTGATATCAGTTTTCTGGCTGAACTAATTTGGGTTTATAACAAGCTAAGCTGGCCCTGAGCATAAAACAACTCAATAACAGTGAAAATCATCAGTCGATGCATGTGCAAACAAGATGAGTAAAATCCAATGCCAGTCGGTCTCTCCACAAAGCCAAGTCTTGGAAGCTAAAAAGGGGAAACAAGAAGAAATGCTGTTTGTTTTAAATACGTCATAGCCGGGGGGCTTTGGCGGACAGCAGTGCCATACATTAATCAAGTTATTTCAGTCTCGGCGTCCCTGCTGACTGCCTGAGAGGAATAGCCTTGCACCAGTCTCTAAACAGGTATGGCAGATGCTGCTGGTGCATTTCACTACAATTCTCTCATTAGATGAGAAGTACTAATTTAATCTCAGTTATTAGCATCATGAACATAATGAAATGCAAGAAGCTTTATTGAAGAGAATAAACAAAGCTTTGCGGACTGGATATCAAATCAAATGGATAAAATGAAAACTACACTTATCACAACATTTTTTCTTTTGTCAAATCAACTTAGATAATTAATGTGGTTCAGATAACATAATATTTTGAGTTTCTGTTGATTAAATCAATCACCTTCATTGTATTAACTCAAATTTTTAATTTCAATTAACTCAAAATGTTAAGGCAACCAGGTAACTTACTTTTTTAAGTTAAACCAACAATTCTTTTTAACAGTGTAGTAACAGGAAAAATTAATTTTTTTTAAAAAATCCAACTTTTGTCTTATTTTCTCACTATTTACTTGGATGATTATAGTTTCTGAAGTTAATATTATTTCTGCAGAAAATAAATGGGTATTTCTTGGGCTCTGATAATATTTCAGCTTAAGTATATAGCCTATATTAATTATTATTTTTAATTCATTTTCTGAATGAATACTGAATTTTACCTACGGCATTACTGTCTTTTAGATTATTTTCCATTTTTTGTCTTGTATCATTTATATTCAACCCCAATCATGGAAAACACCAAAGTTGAATATATTTGTCAAGATTTCTGCTTCTGTATGGCTGATTATGTGTCCTTAAAACCAAATTAATGACTAAAAATGTAAATTATATGTAAAATCTACTTTTTTCTCTATGGAAACCAGAAATGGATGATTTGTGCATCATTTGTCTCATTATAATTCTGATGGCAAATTCTTTTAATTCAGCACTTGAAAATGCACCTAACATATTGACCTCAGCAAGCATTAAATTCATAATTCCCATTTTATTTGTGCAAAGTTGTCATATTTTGAGGTTAGAGGCCTTCAGCAAATTCACGATTTGAGATGTTGAGATTAATGCCAAGAGTCATACGATTTACGGATATTAGTTATTTTAATCTATTGATAGCCATAGTTGTTACACATGCAGCAATATGCTCATATTTTTTTGCTTGGTCTTGGGCTTTCTGAGCAAGAAAGTGTAGGAATAGCAGAAAGAAAAAATGATTCATAAATACAGCGACTTTGTAGGCTGGCACCATGGTGCGTGCCATCTTTATCCACAATCTGGTATGACTGCTTCCTTCCTGTATGTCACCTCACAGATGGGCGATTACTACGGTGCTGTCAGTCCATTTGTACACTGTAACTACTTCACGGATTACCATCTCACTGAAGGCAAAAGCTGTCTGCTTGTCAAATGAAAATACATTTGGCTATGTGACTAGAAATTTGTGTTCTTACTAGCTATAGGTAGCAAATACTGCAGGATATTGTGTAATGGTGTGTTTCCAAGTTTGCATTATGTTTACATTTGTAGAGTTTTTGCAATCATTTTTATGCCTTGCAAACATAAATGTTTAGTTTTACTGTGACATATTCTATGTCGTTGTTGCAAATTCTGCCATCAAGACGAAGTGTTATCTAGCTGGCTAACATGGATGAGGTTTTTGTTGAAAATGCCTACATGATTTGTTATTATAGTCTTGAAACCATCAGTAAGAATGTGTTGGGAAAAAAAAAAACTGTGAAAATGTTGGCAGGGTGAGTTAAAAAAGCATCAAACTATGGCCCTGTTTACATCTGGTATTAAGATACCTACGACGCTAAATACAGGTGTAAACGGGGTCTAAAAAGTTTTGAGCTTGTCCACTTTGGACCACTTCCACCAGAAGTAGTCGAAAACGCATTTGACCGGATTGCTTTCGTAGTGTCGACGCTCATGTGGCTGAATGCGTTCGAACAGCCACACATGTCTCCATGCGCATTCATATGTAAATTGTGCAAGCTTATTTTATCCATTAGATTGAAAGATCTGAAAAAGCCCAAACATTTACCTGCCCATATACCCTCCCCTCAAAGAAATCAGGACAGAAGTGGTTGAAAGTGGACAAAAGAGATGGATTAAAACATCAGGTATAAACAGGTATGTTTCTCCCACATCTACTTGTCATCTGACTGACCAAAACGCATCTTAATACCAGGTGCAACTTAAATTGTTCCATTTTCTGTCAACTTTCGACATTTTTCTTCTCAAACGCTGAATTTACTGTTTATATACAATGCGCAGTGTTTCCGTGACTGTCCAAAGCATGCAAGTATGAGTACGTGATTGGTTGTCTGTTGCTAAGCGTCTAGCTGTAACATTCTAACATCGCATCATTTCACACTGTACAAGTTTGGCACTGTAATTCTAACCGCTTCTAAATTAGAAGTGTGAAATGTTCCTTTACCTGGGGTTAAAAGCAGTGTTTAGAATGACGATAACCCGGGGTTAAGCGCAGTGTAAAAAGCCCTATAGAAGCAGGAACTAAACAGAGTGTTACTGAAAGACCGGGAAGAGAGGTGCTGCAATAATGTAAAATATGTGAAAAATAATGTGTTTTTGGACATTAAAGCATGAAAACCTATTCTAGTAGACTCCAAAACAAAATCAAGACTTTGTAAAAGGGCATCTTTTTTTAAAAAAAAAAAAATTAACCTTCATGAAAATTCATATGGTTTTATAAATCTTTTCCACAGACCCCTGGTTGAAAACTCTAGAGGAAGACAGAAACCTCTAATGACTGGCCCAGAGAATGACTGAGCTGTCAATAGATGACGACAGTTGGAAACTAAGGTACAGTGCTCATGAAACCCAGAGGGAAGTTCTCAGAAATTTGAAGAATGAGATGGAGGAACAATGCTTTCCTACTTTAGGTGCTTTTCTATTAAAAAAAACAAAACATCCTCCTGTGAAGTTAATTATCTGCAATCATTCTGTACCAGATCTATGAGTTTGTATCCCACTGAAAAAGGAGACCATATTCTCTGCTCCTCTGTATCCGTCATGCGGTGTCAGTTCTGTGCTCTTCCATAACACATCTTACACACTCCAGTGTACTTCAGCTCACAGCGCACACCACATTAACACACCCCTGTACCCGCTGTTAGGAGCAGGAATTCAATTACAGACCCGATGTGGAGATGGAGAAAAAGCTGCGACCGGCTGACTGAGACTCTCTCTCGATCACTTCATACTGGGCTCAAATTAATGAATCTCATTCCTGGGGAAACTCAAGAGGTGGAAAGAAGCATTAAACACTCAACTTTTTCAGCAAGATCGGGAAAGTATGCAGCTCCTAATGACTGGAGTGCCGCCGGTAGCTGCCGACAGGATGTCGAATGTGGATTCTGTTTCAGTTGCTGTTGGAAACTATGCCAGGCTCAAGTAACCTTAAATCTATCAAGTCTGTTTTGCTCCTAGCGTAGGTCATTAACACCAGAGACCAATGGTGGAAAAAGGAAATTAGACAAGGAATGTACAGGCTGCTTGACCCGTTCACATGAAAATGCCGGCTATGAGAGATTTAGAAGGCTTCAGCTCTCTGAATATGTTGTCTGACAACTAAACAAGGTTGTTTGCTGATCATGTCACAAAAATAAGTTGAGGAGAACAAGTAACAAGGCACTTTTCCCAAAAAGCAGGTAACAAGTCACTGCTAACTTAAGTGAACATTTTAGTGAATTGTTTTGTTCAAAAAATGATTTACTGATTCATTTGAGTCCCAACATTATGGAAGCTTGTTTCCGCCATGAAATAAAAAATAAAGGTAATTGTGACTTTTTATCTCACAATTCTGACTTTTTTCTCCCAATTGCAAGTTTATATCTCATAATTCTGACTTTTTTTTAGAATTGCGAGATAAAATCACAATTGCATGAAATAGTCAGAATTGTGTGATATAAAGTCAGAATTGTTTGACAAAGTCAGAATTGCAAGTTATAAAGTCAGTATTGCGTGATATAAAGTCAGAATTATGAGTTATAATGTCAGAATTGCGTGATATAGTCAGAATTGCGAGTTATAAAGTCAGAATTGTGACTTACAAAGTCAGAATTGCGAGTCATAGAGTCAGAATTGCGTGATATAGTCAGAATTGCGACTTATAAAGTCAGAATTGCGAGTTATAAACTGAGAATTGCGTAATATAGTCAGAATTGCATGACAATCAGAATTGCATGACAGTCAGAATTGCATGACAGACAGAATTGCGAGTTATAAAGTCAGAATTGCGTAATATAGTCAGAATTGCAAGTTATAATGTCAGAATTGCGAGTTATAATGTTAGAATTATGTGATATAGTCAGAATTGCGAGTTATAATGTTAGAATTATGTGATATAATGTCAGAATTGTACATAAACTTGCAATTGCGAGTTATAATGTCCAATTGTGAGGGGAAAAAAGATCAATGGAATGTGTCCATCAGGGACCATCATCAAAATTTTGATCAATTCTCAAGTCTGTCCTCCTTCTAATTGTGTCCCCTGATTCTTTAGTCTGAACCAATGTGACTTTAATAGCGTTAATCAGGTTTGTAATGTATTGTTAGCGGAGTGAGGGACCTTGTCTGGTTTGAAGCCCAATCACCAATTGATTGAACAAAAAAGAACCAAATTGCTATCAACAGTTGCCTATTACATGCAAAATTTATGCCGCAAAACTCTTAATGGCCGTCCATAAATAATGTCCAGATTAGATAGGCAATTGTAATCTTTGATTGTTGATAATTATGGGCTTGGCACTCAGAGGGAGAGTTTGCTCATAATACGCGAGAGGTTTCCTAATGTGTTTGTGTTTTGAGTGCCTTTGCAAAATGCACTTGATGAAAGCAAAACACACAATCAGACCAAATTAGCCGAGCACTGGCAGTCTGTCGTTTCCGTTGGGCTCCACCTTGGGCTGAGCCGAGCCTGTGAATCCAAATTCATCCCATTGAAAACAGTCACTGGGCGGCTTTCCGATTTCATCTGTGCTTTGATTTTTCTGAGTTTCCGCCTACGCTTTCTCTAAATTAAATTGTCTGATTTTTCAAGCTTCCAAGAGCATTTTGTAAGCTGTAATTCTTGCTGTGAGCCTCATTAACATTGTGCCTATCACCGGCTGCCCTTGTTAGTTTTTGTTACGTGTCCTTTAACTGCTCGGTATTATATTAAAACTCTGAATATATTGCTGCCGTTACAAGTGGTTGTGTTTCAGTGTTTATGTAAGTGAGTTTTTGCACTCGTGTATATGCATGGAGAGCAGCAGAGGCATTATAGAGAGCCCTGGGGATACGCAATTACCCAGAGGGCACCCTGCTGCAGCCAGTCTCAGAGAGATACAAGCAGTCAGACAGTTATCAGCTTCTCCCCTCGTCACACCAACGGAGAGAGAACCGCCACTGTGGCAGCCTGCAAAACCTCACCCTCTCTTGAATTCTCTCGCATGACTCTCTCCTTTTTTCTCCCTGATTTCACAGGTAGATTTACAGCTGTCACAGCAGAGGTCAAAGAGAAACGACATAAAAATCAGTTTCTATACCTGACGCTCCCAGCTGATCTTGCTGGCGGTGTAATGACAGAGTATACTTAGCTGCTGATTTATCGTCATAGTGCTGAGATTTTGTAGATGGTAATGGGGGAATAGTTTAATTACTAAAGCAGAGAGCCAATGACACTAGTAAACAGCACATTCAGACTAAAATTACAACTAATTACAGTTATTTGTTTTTTTTTGTGCACTTTTAATTAACGTGTATATAGAAAATATTTAACGCAATTAACGCAGCATCTATTTTTTTCATTTGGCTGTGCTACAGTATATGATCATGCTGTAATTTATTCAAGTGCTATTGAACCATTCAAGCATGATATGACAAAAAAAAGAACTCAAATCTGTACTGGCATGTTGTCTGTGAATCGGCTCTATGAACAAACACTCGAAACGCAATCACAGAATGCCTCTTCAGACAGCACACTAGTGCCGCATTGAGTTCTCTTTCGTGCTTGAACAGACAAAAACACAAAATTATGTCAAAATTCGTAAAGAGTGTGTGTGTCTGTGCGTCAGTTTTTTTTAAAGGGAACTAATCTTGAGCCGGGGACACACTTAATGACTAGCTAAAACATTTTAAGACTGAACTCAACACACAAAGACTGTTTCCTTCGACTGAAGCAGATTTAAATACTTACACACATCATTTAAACACCAACTGAACGTAACTGGCTCCGACTCTGCACGTTTGGGCATGATCAGTCGTAAGTATCAAATTACATCCATAATCGGCCTTACAATCATTAAGTGTGTCCCTGGCTTTAAAAGATCTTAAAGAGAACCTAATAAACCGCCTGCTGTCTCATTAATGTTAATCAAATAACAAAGGATTTATCTATATTTAATTTATAATTCATGCAGTGAAGACTGTGCAGTGTTTGATTACTTAATTCAATTTCTGTATATTTCCTACCGTTTGACCAACCTTAAAATCTTAAAGCACTGTTTACAAGGTTACATGGGTCAAAAACAACGAAAACAATAGCTTTTTTGCGCTTTTTAGCAGGGGAGGTAAAATCTAAAACAGCTGTTTGTTTGTTAATGTTAGTTAATAAAAATACAGTAATTCATAGTTTGTTCATGTTAGTAGAAAGTGCATTACCTAATGTTAACAAATACAACTTTTGATTTTAATAATGCATTGGTAAATGTTATTGTTTATCATTGGTAAAAAGTATTGTTCATTGTTATTTCATGTTAACTAAAGTAGTTAACTAATGAAACCTTATTGTAAAGTGTTACCAAAACTGTAATGTTAGGTGCGATTAATTACAGAAAATGAGCGATTAATTTTTAGATTAACTTTTTTTAATTGATTGACGTGAATTGCATGTCTGGTATTTGTAGTTAAAAGGTAAAAGAGATCCTTTGGTTTATGTTATGTGCTTATAGCTGCAAACAGCAGTAATATCCCAAGGTGTTCACTGCAGGTTGACTGGCAGCCTTTAAATAAGCATTGATGAGGAGACTGCCGACCCCCTGAGACTTCAGTTTTGGGTGTGTGGATGTCACTGGTTGCCCTTCTCACGAACTTCGTTATCGTATATTCAATTATGTATCAGCTAGGGACCCGCAGAGCAAATGAGAAAGAGAGTGAGGGCACCATTTTCACTCATAATGAGGCAACAGGAAGGCTTATGTGTATGTGTGCTGTACATATGTGTGTGCAAAGACAAACATTTGAGCAATAAAGCAAAAAACATTTTTTGCCAATCTATGGAAATGCATCACTTTGCATTCCATTTACCTGGCAAAAGACAATGAGGTAAACAATACATTTTATATGGTGTTTTTATTTTTTCTTTCTGCAATGATGCTTTTAAGCTATTCAATTTTATCCATATTTTTAAACTATATTTAACCTTTATTTTATATATTATATTTTGGTGTGGTGCCTGCCTGTGCAAGCTCTCAACCACAATATGAATGTGTTATAGACGGTTGTCAGGGTGTGTCTATGCAGGTGTTCTAAGCGGTTTTAGGATGTTGCAATGTGGTTTCTGGGATGGTTCTTTGTAGCTAGTGGTTACTAGGGTGTTCTAGCTGTTGTTTGTCAAAAGATTCCACCTCCATGTCCAAAAAAGAAGATACTTTACTAGTTAAAATTAGGGGTTTTGAAAAATCACTATCCCCAAGTATGAGCAACTCACTCCATTTGAAGATTTTAGCGTATAGTGGACAGATGGAGCAGGAGGTTTGCTCTCACAAGCTGAGGAGAAACGAGCACCTAGCAACAGCAGCATGACCGCCTGCCTACAGCCCAGCGAGTTAATGGCAGTTCCCTGAGGCGAGAGAGAATTCTGTCTCCCTTCTCCAAGTATTCTCGTTTTCCTCCTCCGTCTCTCCAGGTAAAAATGGAAACATGATGCTGTGCTCTTGATTTTTATTTAGTCCACACCTTTTACGATCCTTAAATTCTGCACAGACATCTATCCTTTTGCCGCATGCGTTGTGGCGTTATTTGTCATGCCAATATCGATCCTCTGCTGTTTTCTTGTTCTCTGCTTGTCAGTTTGCCCTCTGGACAGCAGACCTTTGGGATTGTGAAAAAAAAGGTTGGTGTTCAGAGTTTCACATCCGTAAGTCCTCTGCTCATCTGAGTGATCTGCTCATTGCCTGAGGCTTTCCGTCTGATAAAGGTGTGCCGAGACATCAACTCCCTGCTGACTCCATGTCTCCATGTTCCAGAAGTTTCATCACATATTTGTTGCTACACTAATTTCTCTGTCTGGACACAGACATTTGTGCAGAACCAAGAAATTATTATGTAAGAATCCTCCCAAAAATGGGTCACTATAGGCAATTATCATATATTATTTTTAAATGTTCAAAATGTTTGTAAAGGGTTTTACATCAACAATTGCAGTATTAATATAATATAATATAATATTAGGCGCAGACAATTCGTCAAAATCAAATATCTATATGATTTTTTTTCAATATTTTACTTCAATATTTTGAAGTACTGTATTTCTGTTTATATGTCTATATCGGGATCGCACACTGTCTGAGGTGTCTTTGTGCGCACGCTTCGAAACTTTAAGTCATTCGATTTGTTTACATCAGTATGAGTTTAAAAATCACATTTCATTGGTTTAGACTCTTGTCATCAATGCTGCGCTTTAAACCGATACCAAACTTGTGCTGAGTGGTGAAGTGAGCAGAGAAAAACTGCATTTTTCATGGAGAAAGGAAAGGTACTCCTCTCAGAAAACATACAAATAAAGATACTTTTAGATGTTTAATTGCTATCTGAAGCATTTGGATCGTTAGACAAGGGCTTAACAAACTCATTTTTGCAAAAGCCTCAAATTCGACCAAAATCGACATTTTTGACTTGTTTTGCCTGTAACTCGTAATTAGCTGTGCGTAATTAGCCCGTATATATATATAGACGCCCCAGATGGTGTCGTTATGGTATCTATCACCACCAGCATGGGGCTAACTAGGTCATGCTAACTAGCTAACCTTTGACCCCTATATAAAAGGTTTAACTGAATTCCCTGCTCTTTAAATGCACACGCCTTGATTTCAGACAGCACTGGAGAAGAATCTGGGTGCTTCATTTAGATACTAGTGTTAGATTACACCACTACTGCAGTCAATATAATTTCTCACACATTTCCGCTTTTCAAGCAGTCCGTTAACAGTGTTGATAATGTCTAATACATGACACAGTCACTTTTGGCCTTGGAGGGTGGATATCAGAGGCTGACAACCTGAATTTTATGGCTTATTTATGTTACAGTAGCAGGGAGGGTTTGAGACCGGATTCTCGGCGCACTATAGCTTTGCTTAGAAGATCAAAGCCCCTCTGATCCTTAATATGTAGCTATCAGGTGCTTGCTCGCATTTAAAGGGAGTACGTGGCGTGTTCTTGGCCACATTCTTCCATAAGGAAGCTTGAAATGCTAATGCTGCTATCGCTAATGCATCAAAAAGAAACGGAAGAAAGCTGGCTTTACTTATCCAGCTTCCTGGTGTTGATTACATGGGCCTTTTCAGACAGTGAGGAGAGAAGCTTAAATGCACCCAAGTGAATAGTAAAGTCGGGTTTGTTGGCGAGCTTGCTCTCTGTTGATTCTTTTATGCTTTGACATGGGCCTAAAAGGTCTATTGCAAATTCCAGGCCAAATGTGGAATGCAGGATGTCATCTATAGTGTAGGAAACAACTGAATTATTATAATGGCAAATGGCTAACATTGTTTCACTCATGGCAACTCTCTGAAGATTTTTAGCATGGTAATGGATATGACAATGTTAATGTATTTGGTCTTGGTGGAATAGATCTGCTACGCTACTGCTGAATTGCTGCTGCTGTAGATTATTGCTGCTGTTGCTGCTGATTATTGCTGCTGCTGCAGAGCAAGTACAGGAACTTGCTACTGCCAATACATATGCCGATATGCTGCTGTGAGTAAGACATAGTGCTGCTGCACAAATAGCATATATCAGTAACCCATAGCAGATCTATACAGGTGGAGCTGGGGAAGGTAGAGGGTTTTAGAGGAACTCTGAAGCGCGCTGCAAACTGTTGTATTGAATGTAACCAACCAGCCATTTAAATGTGCGAGCAACAAGCTCATTGGCTGCTGAAGTGATATGGACCAATCAGCATGTGCCAAGTAGTTAATGCTGTAATTATCATCAGGCAGGACTTGATTTTATCCATTGGGAATTTATTGGATTGTGAAAAGTGGCCATTTCACACCAGAACTGAGTAAGTCCTGAATGCAAGTTTGCAGTCAATTGTTGAGAAAACTGAATTTGGTCCCAGGAATCAGGTTATATTTTTCTGACTCTCTATCTGTTGGGGATCAAGATTGGGATTGGGATGTAAAGGTTAAAGGTCAAGTTCACCTTATCAAAATAATGCATATTACTGCCATTCACTTTATGGCATCAACAATAACCAGTATAGAGGGCAGTATGCCGGCATATAGCGCCGTTCCGTTTCGGTCGACCCAAGTCCCAGACCTTTCCTGATCCCGTCCCCCTCTCTTTCTCTCTCTCTCTCTCTCTCCCATTTCACTACCTGTCTGCTTATGTCCTATCATAATAAAGGCAAAAACAATAAAAATAAATATTCAAAAATAATAACAATAACCAGTATGAAATTATTGCGCTAACTATTGGTACGATTTTTAAAAAGCTACATTAATACCTACAACAGCAATACCTACATAAAACAATATAGCTGTTCGGATATTGGTTAACATTAACATTAACCAATTACCTACACAGCCAAAGTGACTTCAGCCGAAATAGAAAATAGTTTGAGAGACAGAGCAAGTTATTAGATTTTGATTAAAGATTACAAAGGCATTTGAAATGATGAATACTGCACTATTAGACCAGGAACATGGGTTGAGAAAGTAAATAGGGTCAATTCTGATTTCCTGTTGACTTCAAAGTGAGAGCTGATAATTAGAAAACTCAAAGGTGTATGGATGCATTTATCAAGTGCCTTACTACAGCAGCAGATGCTGCAGCGGCTGAAAGAGTGTGAAAATGTGCTTACAAAGTCAAAATGAAAGTAAATGAAGTATAAAGGAACGTTTAAACAGTGACACGGGTGAAAAAGATTTGAGCTCTATTTTGTCAACACAGCATATTAATTTGTCTGGGGCGATTTCCCACCTCACTTCATTTTAACACCTTTTGAGCATGCAGTGATACAATAACTATAAAGAAGCAGTCGTGGATGGAGGGTGTTTTTATGAATGACTAATGTAGATTGTTCTGTTTCATTTCAGAGTAGGGATGAGTCATTATTGGACAACTAGTCAACTATCAACTTATTTAAGCAGCGCATTGTGCTTTATCTAAGTAAAATCTTCTCAGAGAAGATGATCTCAATTCATCCCCTTTGCCTATACAAATGCACACAGATTTTTTTTTTTTTTTTTTTTGACTGTTGTGTTGTGACTTTTTAACGTCAAGGTGTATTTTCACATATGCATATTCACATGCATTGTATTTATTAAAATAGATTTAGAAATTGTTATTGCATTGATTTTTTCATTTAAATAAGCATTAAAGGCAACAAAACAAATACTATATGTAAATATGTGACCCTCGACCACAAAACCAGTCATAAGTCGCACAGGTATGTTTGTAGCAATAGCCAACAATACACTGCATGGGTCAAAATTACCTTTTTTTTTTTAATGCCAAAAATCATTAAGTTGATGTTAAGTAAAGGTCATGTTCCATGAAGATATTTTGTAAATTTCCTATCGTAAATATATCTCAAATTTATTTTTGTAAGTAATATGCATTGCTAAGGACTTCATTTGGACAACTTTAAAGGCAATTTTTTCAATATTTAGATTTTTTTTGCACCCTCAGATTCCAGATTTTAAAATAGTTGTATCTCGGCCAAATATTGTCCTATCCTAACAAACCATACATCAATGGAAGGCTTATTTAAAGCACTATTAACTAGTTGTTTATTAGCATGCATATTACCAGGATATTGGTAAAGTTGTAGTTAAACAGTAATCTAGTGAGAATTGTAGTGAGAATTGTAATCTAATCTAAAGTGTGACCAAAAATCATAATGGGCTTAAAATAAGCTTAATTTTCTTTAAGCAAAAACTTATCTTGTGTCTTTCTTGTAATTTTGAGGTGAAATATGACCCAGACCTGCTCTTGACAGGTTTCATAAGATTCACCCACACAGTAAAAACATAGTAGGCGACGTGTATCATCTTAAAAAAAGAAATGTTTGAAAGTAGTTGGTGGTATGACTTCCCATTTCTGAGGTAATGCACTGATAGCGCAACAATCAAACTCATGTATTCAGGTAGATGTTTGGCCTTTCATGAGAAAAGTAAACGCACACGCACATCTTTTTCTGTCTCACCAGGCCCATTCTGCAAATACCAAAGCAATTAGAAAGGAAGAAGGGGGGAAAAAACAAACACTTGCATCAGAGAGCAGAATAGCATTTGTCAGGTGTCTTCACGTTGCCACGACAACAGAAGCAAGAGAATTATTCCACACATCTTGACAGATGACGTCACTCAACCTTCTGCTTGTGCCTTATCTGTCGGCCTCAGCGAGGAAAGAAAAACAAACAACTGCCTCCATCCATCACTCACAGCGGTAAAACACCTTAACACGACTCACACGGTCCACGGGACGAGCTGAGACACCTCGCATGCCCTTCACACACTCGGCCCGAGAGGCAGAAGCAGCTGTGCGATTCCTCCGTGTGCCATAATTCTTACTTTGTCGACTTCCTGAAAGCTCTCATTCAACCCAGCAGCTGCGGTGGACGTGGTTCTCATTAGAATCGGCCTGCTCTCTCCCACAGAGCTTTTAACAAGCGTCTTGTCTTTCTCAGGCCTGAATGGATTGCTGATTGGTGTCATTGCACCATGAGCTGAACCCAAGTGAAGTCCAGCCCTTCTGATGAACCATTGATCAAAGAGAGGATGTGAGGAAGAGGGGGTGAGAAAGAGGAAGGGCGTCCACCAGGAGGAGGGAGAGCTTATCCATCAGAGATCAGGTCTGGATTCCAGCTTTCGCTCAATCGACCCTATTTAGACTCATAGCCAATAACAGGAAGTATAGATCGAGAAGTGCAAAAACACTTTCTTAATCAGTGTTTTTATCTGCACATTCTTAAAATGGAGAATTAAAACAGCATAAGATATGAGGATGAGAAGTTTATTTTTCTTGCCCCATTAGCAAGTTGATTTATATTGTTTTTAGCATAAATTCAACAAGATTTATTGAAGTTTGTGCTTAAAATACTTAATATGAAAAATAAAATCAAGATTCTTTGAAAACAAACAAGAAGTCTTATTCATAATACTTCTTATTCATAAAGTTTTGCTTCTAAAGCAAATTTGTCTTGTTTTAATGATGTTTTACTTTACTGGTAAATAAAATACTTAAGAAAATGAAGATGATGATTAATTGTGTGCACATAGAGATTAGAGATTAATTATAGTTGTCTCTGCATATTAAGTTAGAAAAAATACACAATTAACTCTATACTGACTTCTTAGTGTAACCGTACTAGTGTTTGCTGTTATTCTGCTAGAGATGTTAAAAGTAACAATACTTCAATACCAAGTCGATTCAAACATTTTTTCTTCAGTATCTGTATTACCTGCAGCTGTCTATATGTGTTTGAAGGGATAGTTCAACCAAAAATGAAAATTCTGTCATCATTTATTCACCCTCAAGTTGTTCCAAACCTGTATGAGTTTCTTTCTTCTGCTGAACACAAAAGAAGATATTTTGAAGAAAGCTGCATTGGCACTTTTTAACTGTATGATACGGCTCGGTAAGGCTCACTTTTTGGCACTTTTCCACTGCATGGTACCGCTCGGCACGGTACGGCTAGCTTAAATAGTACCACCTTGGTTCCGGTTCCAAGCGAGCCATATCGATACTAAAATGTGACGTGTAAACACTTCAGATCACTGATCAGAGAAACCAAACCCGCTAATAGTCAGTAACAGCCACTGCAGTATCATTTGTTCGCATGACTTTTTAAAATGACACAACTATAATAATCAGTCTATAACAATCCCACCTACTTTGAAGCAGTATTAAACTGCAGTGGAAGAGTAAAGAGAGTAAGAGCCGTACTGTGCCGTGCGAGCAGAGTCGTACCATGCAGTGGAAAAGCGCCAAAACAGTTGATGGTAGCCATTCACTTCCATACTAGGAAAAAAAAATACTATGGAAGTCAATGGCTACCATCAATCATCTGGTTACCAACATTCTTTAAAATATCTTCTTTTGTGCTCAACAGATTAAATAAACTCATACAGGTTTGGAACAATATGAGGGTGAGTAAATGATGACAAAATTTTCATTTTTGGATGAAATATCCCTTTAATATTATTATCAAAAGAAAAATACCAGTTACTTGTGTAATTAATCGAAACACTTGAAGCAATACTTACCTTTTTGAAAATACTCAAAGGCGACATTTGCTTTAATTTGTTAAATAAATCAGTCAATAAATAAATATTTTACTTTTTAAATAGAGGGTATGTTCAATAGCATATTAGTTTTTGCTGTGGTTTTAAAATTGATACAAGGGTAAAAATTTACTAGTATGAACAACTGAAATGGTATCTTGACAATCCAACTGCTAGGTAAGTTAAGGTGTAGGTTCCCACAGTTTTGTTAATCATATTCAAATGACCTATTTTGCATTGCCATTGTAGGGTTTTATACATTTTAGATAGACAAAAATATTATTTGCATTTTCATTTTCATATTATATATCTAAATGCATGAGATCGGCCTGGACTTTTTCCGGCTTTAAACTGCACCAAGGCTTTTCGCTTTGGCATTGACCCTCTCATATTGAATGAAGATCATCCGGTGTTTATCACACTCTCCCAAATTCAATGGCAAACTAATGAGCAACTAAATGGATCAATGTCTGTCTCACCATTTCAAATGCATTACTTGTCTTATGGCTCAGCTTACAAAGATTCCCTATGATTGATCTGCTCCAAAAAACATTTCCCACAGACAGCAAATCCAAACTAGCAACTAAACACCACAAAGATGGCATGATTTAGGAGTGAAATAGCAGCAGAAAGTGTTTTGAAAAATTGAGCCATTCTTGATGACTTAAACTCCAAATACTGTGAATGAGGAGGGAGTAAAACACAATCATTTTGGTCATTCTTTTACCTCATTCCATCTTTCACTTCACTGCAGTGTGCAATCCTTTGGTGGTGAAATCATCAGCACTCCATTTTCAGGAGACTAATCTGCGTGCCAGAATATAAATTGGGCTGCAAGAAGGAGGGAGACGAATCGAACGAGGGGGGAGGGGCGAGGGAAGACAGAGTGTCATTTCCTCTTGACTAACAGCCCTCGCCGTCTATTCTTTATCCCTCCGCTTCTGCTTGTAATTGCACAAAGCAGCCGCATTCATCTGACTGGACATTTTACCAACAGTTCCACTGCAATTCTCTCACATCTGTTCTCTGTCTTTCAGGTGCAGCATTACTACTGGTATTTTAATCAGTGTCTCAGCTGCCTCCAACCATCCTCCTCCACTTCCCTGCACGGCAATCCCCACGCCTCCGCTTTGTTCACCTCGCAGGGCTGATTGTGAGAAGGAGACCTATGCCAGGCTTCATCAGGGAAAACAGCAAGACAAACAACAGGGCTCACAATGACTTGAGGTCGCAAAACATTCGCCGATATTAATTCTGCGGTGCGGTGCCACGTGAAACGCCGACATTTATCAGTCCCGTGGAAACACAGACGGCTGTCAGCTGAATATTAGAAGCAGAGCTTGTGCTTTCTAGCATTCAGGGACAAATTATAACAGCCCTACAGCAGTGTGACAGGAAAATAATTATACGTTTTAATTAGGAAGAAGTATTCTGGTGGCTTACTTCCAGAGTGATTTCCAGGCATGGTTCTAAAATTACAGATTTATCAAGGAATTGTTTTCAAGTCAGCCTAAAATGACATTCGCAAATCTTTTTTACATTATCAGGTGAATTTGTTTTTTGGTTTTTGGTTTTTTATTGGCAAATGAGTGGATTGTAAGAAGTAGGCATTATGTGGCAGATTATAAAATGGTTAGTTCCTGTCCTTGATTCTGATTGGTCAATAGCTGTGTTTTATTCACGATAAAACACGGCTATGCGGTTCACCCAACGGTTCTGTGTATCACTACACAACACTCACACATTTAGCAACGAGTCTTAGCAACGTAAACTGTATGTTCTCAATTGATATTGTTCATTGAAGCTTACTGTATTATGCAGAAGAGTATTGTGAGAAAGAGATCGAGTGAGCAAGTTTTTTACCTGCATTCAGATTTAGCATTTTCCTTCAGGTCAGTCCTATGTTCATAATAAAAAATCTGTTTAAATGTCTGATGTATTATCCTGTTCTTTTAACAGTTAAGGGGTTTTCCCGTGACTGACAGCGCTAGTCAAAGCATTTGTCAGTTGCGTCTTGTTCTGTTTTCACAACAATTCAGTCTTTTCAATGTAAAAGTCTTTGCTACTGACTGACACACTCATAAAGACAGTCTTTGCCGCCATCTAATGGTGTAATTATGTAACTTCTGTTGCTGTTTATGGTCAGGGACTATTTTTTTCCGGCGGAAGGAAGGCTTTAGTGAAAGTTTACTTGAAGAAAGTTGCATTGATACATATTTTTGGCTTTAATATTTGTATTGTGTGGTAACCGTTTTACAAAAGCAATAAGGTACTCGAGGCTAGTGCTGTATCGTGATTAAGTCATGGCTGAAGGGGTTGCAGGCACTCACAGCCTCTTGTACCTTTTTGCTTACATATTGCCAGATTTTTGGAGGATAGAGGGTTCAAATAAAAACAAAAGTCTTTGGTGACATCACCTGAAGACGAAAGTTGTTTCAGAGGCATTATATAGCAGAATATATAATGATGAATTGCATAATACGACCAGGAACATGGATTAAGAACATAAAAAAGTGTAGATTTTGATTTAATGCTGACTTTAGTGACATCTTAATTGGTTTTAAAACCATGTGATTTATGTTTAGATAGAAGCTGTCTCATTTCAAAGGCTAGAGGTCACATTTGTCGGATGCATATGCCATTGAGGCTGCCTCATTTCAGTAAAGTAACCCTTACATTCCAAAGTCATAAAGAAATTACAACTATTTTATAATAGTTACTTTTATGAAATGAATCAACCTTTTAAATATTAACCTATTAAAAATGTGTTAAATAATAAAAACATATTTATACAATAACTTGAAAACTTAAGGAGCATTTACATGACACTGTTTTCAACTAAAAACGGAAAACTTTTTATGTGTTTTGGCCATTCATTTACACGGCAACAGCGCTTTGGAGGCCTGAAAACTTTTGAAAACAGGTTTCAAAGTAAAAGTTTTTGAAAATGATACTGTTATCATCTCTGTGTAAACTATACAAATGCAAATTTGTGAAAACGCTGATGTCATGCGCATGCGTATTACTTGTTCAGTCTATAGGCACATAGTTTTTCTTTCAAAAGTATCACCAATTAGTGGCCTGGCATGAATAAAAGTGTTTTTAGTTGTTTTAACGGATTTGTGTGAAAGGGGATCGTTTTGACAACGTTGTTGTCTGTACGTGAATCTTTTCAACAATGCAAAGGAAAAGCTTTTCTGTTTTTAGTACACCGTTTTGTGCAAGCGTACCCTTAAATTACTTTCTTGATGCATTGATGTCCATCAAGTTATTCTTAATATCCCCTTTTTCTGTTTTTTCAACAAGTTAATAATTTTGTTGTCGTCATAACATATATCAATCTAGATGTGTATTTCATGTTACATTACCCCAAATGTTGCATTTTGTGATGTTAAAAATAGCCTTGAATAGAAAAATGAGCCATTTTAAAGCATAATTAGACTATTCCTTTAGCTAAAACCAAGTAATAAACCCAAAAAATGTCTCAGATTAGTGCACACACTCGACACAAAACCTCAGCATAAGCACATATTATTCATTGAAGAACCATGTGACATCTACCCAGTCGAAGAGCTTTCATGGTGAGATGAAAATGTCGATATCAGCCGCTGTGGTAGCCAATGATCATATTAGCATAATTTCAAACAGCAGGGGAAAGTGATATAACTCAAGCTGTTATCAAGCAGGGTGCTAATTTCAAGTTTGTCATATCTTAAATGCACAATTGTACGCCTTATTCGAACTAAGCGAGAAATATTCTCCCCGCACTAATGAGGGTGCTTTACACACTTTGAGGCCAAATCATAATCTGCTGGTCGTGGGCTGAGTCCAGGCACTCTGTCAAGTCACATTCCACTATACGGATATTTGTTGGAAATGAAAGCCATAACAGAAAATGAAAAGGAAGGTTATTGGATACCTCATTTATTTCAGCGTAGTTCCTCCAAAGATTTTGAATGCCTCCTGGCCTTGAAAATTACTGAACGCTTTTCCCTTTCTCTACAATTTATTGAAAGTCACACCCAATTTCTGTGATATAATATGCCTTGGAATAAAATCATTGTAAGAGGAAATTCAAAGCAATAAAATCTCCATTGCACAGTCTATTCCTTGTTCCCAGGAGATGTACCCAGCATCCCACCCCAACACCTGTGTATTTGATTAGTGTCAGCGCTCGAGTCCCGGTGCGGTTTACTGTTTGAACCGTGAAGGTGTGGCATCTTCCTCCCATGGCATCCAATTTAAACACTGAAAACAAGGAAGCCAGATCCTTTGAGAACTCAAGTACAATCCAATCCTTGTATTTGCTCTAGCTTGCTAACTAAGAATGGATTTGGAGGGCCTTTCTTTTAATAAGATGAGATTTATTGTCTAAACGTGCAAAATATAGTCTCATTTGAGATCTAAAGGTCACACTGGCCTGGTCCGTAATCTGTTTTTGTTGCTAACTGCATATGTGTTGTGGTTTCTCCCATCTCTGTTCTCTCTCTTTCTCACCCTACGGTTAGGTTTGCCTGTATTGATGGTGGAAGGTTGGATCCCATTCTCCTGTCGCTATGATTGTGTTCTAGGTCTAAAATGTCTTCATCATCCCTGATGGGTGTCCCTCTGGGAGGCAGGGACAGATGGTGGACAATGAGATGGGTTGGCTGTTTCTGCATGATCTCACCCTCCTCTCACGCTCTCACTCAGACTCAGACTTTTTCAATTTTCCACAAACTCCAGATGCCGCCATCTTTCGCATCATTTCCTATTTCTGTTCGCTCTTTCCATTGTGCAGGTTTGTCTTTCTACAAACTACTAACATAAATCATTTCTTCTGTGCTGCAATATGTTGCTACAATGTTAAATCTTCAAGAATAATATCAGTGATAAAAGTAACATACTAGCACAGTGCTAATCAATTCTTAAAGGTGAAATCACACACTTCCAGGGGTCCTGCAAAACCTGAGCAACTGCTATTCTAAGAATTTATTTATTTATTTATTTATTTGCTTTTTAAAAGAGGACAATGCACATTAATTAACACAAGTAACAAGTATCCTATGTAAATGTGCCAGATTTAGCCATTCTGGCTAATTTTCATCTGCAGTCCCTAAGAGTGCTAGTCGTTTTTTTTTTAAATTACATTTTAGTAATTGAAAGTGCAAAATTGAATGAAATATTCAAACATTTTGTATATTAAATATTTTTAAAACACATTTTTTAATTAAAGTTTTATACTGACTAAAACTAATTTCAGTCACCAAAAACTACATTTTAGTTGACAAGAAAGTGCAAAATTATACAAAATATTCAAACATTTCGTATATTCATTTCACCATCAACATTTAAAGGGATAGTTCACCTAAAAATGAAAATTCTATCATCATTTACTCACCCTCATGTCGTTCCAAACCCGTGAGACTTTTGTTTTGTCTCTTCAGAACACAAATGAAGCTCTTTTTGATGAAATCTGAGAGCTTTCTGTCCCTCCATAGACAGCAAGGCAACTGACACTTTGATGCTTCAAAAGGTTCATAAAGAGATCGTAAAACTAATCCATATGAATTGAGCGGTTTAGTCCAAATTTTCTGAAGAGACTCGATCACTTTATATGATGAACAGATTTAGTTTATTCACATATAAACATTGATCAGCAAATATAAACAGAAGCTCAACCAAACCTGCTTGACACCCGCAAACAAACCTCTTGCAGAAGCTGAAACGTGCTGTGTAACACACAAGAATAAACCTCATTGTTTCTCGCACATCAAGCAAACATGCTTGAGCTTTTCTGTTTACCACAACTGATCTGTGAGTTGATGAATGTTTATTTGTGAATAAAAGCCTAAATTCAATCTGTTCATCATATAAAGCGATCGAGTCTCTTCAGGAAATTGGGAATAAACCGCTCAATTCATATGGATTAGTTTTACGATCTCTTTATGAAATTTCTGAATTGTCAAAGTGTCATTTGCGTAGCTGTCTATAAAGGGACAGAAAGCTCTCAGATTTAATCAAAAAGATCTTCATTTGTGTTCTGAAAATGAACAAAAGTGACATGAGAGTGAGTAAATAAAATTTTTGCATGAACTAACCCTTTAACAAAACGATATTAAAACATGCATTCGTTTTTTCATTGTGTTTTAGTGCATTGTTATGGAAAGATTCACAATGTGACATTTTATATTAATATATATTTTTTAAATATACATTTACTTGGCTTTAAAAAGTTTTTCTTGTCATATTTTCGAAAATAGATTAAAATTATCAACTAGATGTGCATTTTTTTCTCATCTTCGTTATTGCTGATAAAAGTTTAAAAAAACTGTCAATGAACATGTTTTTAGACAAAATTAACTAGAATCATCCTTTGAATGGCTTACTTTTTAGTTATCTTTGCTAATTAAGCTGGAGTCTGTGAAAAAAATTAATTTAAATTCCCACAAAAAAATACAATAGCAAGCTTAAATGGAGCATGTTTCATTCCCAATGAATGACTTTTCCCCTCTTTAAGCCTTTAAGTTTTGACCCCTTATCTGTGCACTACTGTTTTGCTCTCTCATATATCATTCTATTCCTCCTTCTCTCTCCCAAGAGAGGATCCTGGGTAGAGACAGAGAATAAGCTTCCTCTGAGAGATTGGCAATGCCATTATGAGCGCAGTCAGCACATTTCATAAAACGATGTGCTTGCAACCCAGATAATGATATGAATTATCATAAAAAAAGAAATGTAACGGTAGCATTCACACATTTATTTATAGAGACACATGGCTATTGACTAATATTTACCAAACAAAGCACGCACAGATAAAGAAACAGCTGTTTATCTGAGCAATACATGTTTTCAACTAAAAAAGTCAGCTAATGACAAATTGTTCTTCATTCTTCATTATATCTCAGACGCACAGGCAAACTGTTTCTTGCATCATCACCCATCGCCCAAGGTGAATGGCAGAGATGGTGTAGAATAACACTGCATAATTCTATCAATGCAACCCCCACCCCAAATCAGCACGCAGTATGTGGTTGGCAGGTGCCCCAGAGAGTTAAATGAGCCTTTGCTGATGGTGCAATACACAATCGGCTGGTACTGCACACAGTCATAACACACAGCACTACAGGGGCACCTCTTCACCACAAAATCCGTTACGTAATCGCACACACACATTAGGCACAGGTACCAGCGGAGGTGACACGATCCAAATAAGCAGAATTAAGCTTGTTTTTATTTTAGAGGGCATTTTGTGCTGCAACTTTTCCAAACACACGCACATTTGCAGACAGAGGTTAGCGTGTAACCGGAGAGTATGCGAGTCTCAGCAACTCTGGGCCTATTGTTTTGGTGTGTCTTGACTGAAGCACAGCCTACGGTGTTTGGGCTGACATAGTTTGAGGCACGAGATATATTTATAGACATCCTTGTGTGTGTGAGTGTGTGTGTAGCTATTAATATATTCATTACATATGCCTCTAACCATTGAGGAGTAAATTAACTTAGTTTGGTGGAAGATAATAAGTCCCAGAATGTGAGACTAGCCATAGGGCTTCACACCTTCATATGCAAGGGACTCATCACCCCAGCTAATACTCAATTTTTTTTTACATGAATGGGGGCATTGTCTATAGTGTGGGCCTCCAGTTTAGAAGGCTGTCATCAATTTGTGTATGTCTAGAGTTTATGAAAATGTTTCAGTGTTTTAGTAAATATTGCACTGCAAAGAGATATGCACTAGATTTGCTGTTCCTGAAGTAATATAAGTGCTTGCAGGATAGCAAAGAGTAGTGCTAAAGTTTTAAACTTTCAAGCTGCCACTTTATATTTGTTGGCTATGGATGGTCAAATAAATGCGTGACCACAATTCAGAATGCAAACATTATGATACCATCACAGCTGTTGCATTTTGAATGCTGAATATTCAGACATATTTGATTCACTCAGTGTACGTCAATGGCAAATTTGAAAACTTAAGTGAAAATTTGTTTAAAAAAGCTAATATTGTTTTTTATGACCAATACAGATACAGATAGTTTCTAAAAGACAATTTGTCAAGTGAACGATAACAATTTGCAAAACCGATTTTTTTATTTCTTTAAACAAAAATGATAATAACTAGGTAATTTTTAGAATTTAGTAGAATATATACATAATGACTATATTAACCAATATAATCATATAATAATATCAATAATAACAGGTTCTTTGGGTCAACCGATAATTAATTAATCATTATTTTATGTAACAGACATTCATGCTGAAGTTGTTGCTGTTATTATTATAATTGTTGTTGTTGACTTATGAATGGCTGTTATGTAAAATGTTGATTGATTAGGCTAATTATCGGTTGACCCCATAACTGAGTTATGTAGAAAATTGTGAATATATGCTAAAAACATCCTATTGGTTTATCTTAAAAGATATGCTGTTTATAAATCAAAAATAGATAGCAATATTCAGTAGTTTAAATAGTCTTTTAAGCGATGCAGGTTGAATTTATTTCTTAAAGGATTAGTTCACTTTCAAATGAAAATTACCCCAAGCTTTACTCACCCTCAAGCCATCCTAGGTGAATATGACTTTCTTCTTTCTGATGAACACAATCGGAGATATATATTAATAAATATCATCTACTTATGACGAAAGTGTAAAACTCTCGCAGTTCAAAAAGCTTACGCTACGTCCTACGCCTTTCCATTCAACTTACGGAATACAGAAGGCAGTCACCGGAAGCTAGATATTATACTTCATAATTTGTTAAATATGTTTATATATATATATATATATATATATATATATATATATATATATATATATATATATATACAAATGCATCGCTCCCCCGGCGCCGTGTGGAGTATGTTTATGATGGATGGATGTGGATGGAGACATTTTCTTCAGCTCATACTCGTTGGTATCGCTAACTGCCATTATAAAGCTCGGATGCGTCAGGATATTTATTAATATATCTCCGATTGTGTTCATCAGAAATAATTAAGTCATTTACACCATGGCTTGAGGGTGAGTAAAGCTTGGGGTAATTTTCATTTGAAATTGCGCTAATACTTTAAGTTTTATTGTTAGGGTTTCGGAATGAACCTTAATCAGAATTTACACTGCTACCTTGCAAACACTAAGAATATAAGATTGATATCACGTCTGCATTGCACACTGATAGACACAAAACATCACTGTCCTACCTTTTCGAATGAGGTCCTCGATATCTTGATCAAATCCAAGCCGATGGCATTTGCTCCACAGCCCCATGTTGGTGGAGTTATACTGCCTGCTGCACTCATCGGCGGCGCTCATGGCGAACAGCTGCCGTCTGTTCCGCGCCAGCAGCAGCTTTTCCTCCCAGCGGTCCAGGCGCGAGCGGCTCGCCCGCAGAGGGAGGCTGTTGTTGGGGATGTAAATAAAGCCCGGGTCCTTCCGGCGGCTGGAGAAACTTCGGCACCTCTCTCGGTACCTCCGGGCGTCCGTCTCGTACCAGTGGTCGGAGCAGATAGCCACGGCCAGCATCCCGAGCGCGCAGAGGGACAGAGACAGACCGGCGTAGAGCAGCAACTTCCCAGCAGCCATGCTCGCTTTCGCTCAGAGCCGCGTCAGCACCACAACAGCTTGGAGAGCTCCTTGACGTGCACCCGCATCCCGCCGGGCACGCGGACAGAGAGAACTGATATCAGTCGGTGCAGTGGAATTTGTTTGTATTGAAGACCTCGAGCTGAAGCCCAACAGAAAATATAAGCCTTATTTAACGTCCATCAGTAGCCCTTCCCATTCCAGTGAATGAAACCATACGAGACGATTCAGTCCAGTCCTCGTTCACGCGAACCAAACCTTTCAAAATAAATAAATAAATAAAAATAACCAATGTTATAGCCTACTAAAGCTGACATGACACTCTCTACTTGAGCTTCGAATCAGTCAAAACCTTATTACGCAATATCCCAACATACCATTGCGTCACCTAAAGATTTCGATCATCTATAAGTATGCTGCATATTAAAGACAGAATGCTATTCATTTTGGGGGGTCTGACCCGAGATTTGAACCCCCCAAAGGAAATCAGAAAATGTGTTTGTGTGTGGATATTCGAGTATCAGTTGCGTTTGAAAACGTTTCAGTAACCTCAAAAGTCAGATTACAAGTTTGTCACAGCGCGGAATTTCATCTGTGGCCAAACAGACGCTAGAGAAATCGCGGTAACCATAGCAACAGTTATGCGCTTTCTGTTGCAATCATCTAAAAATGTCAAATACTACCAGTTTAGTTGGCTATTTATCGTCATTATAAATTTACATCACAAATACAGCCTAACAGAAAACGTAGGGGCCTAATTATTGTAGACTAAGGCTTTGGCATAGCTAATTGACGAATTGTTAACTGTGCTAGCTGTCAAATGACAATATGCGTTTCTCTATGCGTTGCTCTACCTATAAAATTCCTTTAAGAAGTCGACCAATGATGACCAAGTGCTTTTGATTCATTTAAAAAGAACCGAGTCATTCGTTCATGAATCGGACTAGAATGATCACGCTGTATGTTTTCAATTCACTAAAAAGAACCAGCTCATAAAGGCTCATTAGTTCGGGAGTTGGACTACGCTTGTGTTGTACCTAATGTTTTTAATTCACTAAAATGAACCGGCTCCTAAGAGTGATTCTCGCGCACAGGTCGCGCGCAGATTCGGTAAATTCAGCGAATATTAGTAGCCTAATGCGGGAAACTGTCTGTCAGAGGCTGAAGATTAATTAACGACCTTAATTATTTAATTTTAATGACGTTAAATGCTGAAGGATCGTTAAAAGAACAGAATTGGATGAAAATGGTCCGGGTTCCGGTTTTAAATAAATGAAACCGGTTCTGAATAAGAACAGGTTTTCGGTTCCCAACCCTTCCCATCACATTTAGGCTACTGGCGCTGTGACAGACTAGAGATTTTTTGCTTTTCCGGTTTATGTTACATATCTACTTCATAGAAATACACCATCGCAGTCAGATTCATTTTCTCATACATTCTCTCTGGAATATGTAAGATGCATTGAACAAAACATTTATATTGCTGGCTGTTAAAGAGAAAATGTAGCCTATTAAGATGACTCGACATTAATTAACTAACTAAGCGTTATTTAAATCAAATTTATAGTAATTATGATCACAATAGTAGATCATTGCTGTAAAGGAATGTTTAAGAATAATAAGGTACAGCTATGCTCTTCTAGCATCCATTGCACGGGCCCCGTTTCTAAGACTGATAAAGTAAATTAAATTCTGCACTCACCCCAATTAAAGCTGACAAAACGGGTTCACTCCACTCCAATAATGCATCTCCAGCCCATTTTCCGTTTGCAGTCACTGTATGATACGCTATACAGGATATGCACTCCCAAATAAATCCTATTTAACAGCGACACACATTTAAGCTATAAATGCTCTGCGCAGGAAATATCAAACCGTTCAACGACGCCGCATCGCAAAAGCTTCACGTTTAAATGAGTGTATCGATATTAGAACATTTGGCGGATGGTGCATCCTCCTCCTCGGACAATATGGTCCCAACATCCTCCGTGCATGTTGCCTCTGTCTGGGAAAAACAGCGGTGATGTCATGCTGTCAATATGAGATGTTCATTGTTTATTAAAGCGGCTTCTTAAAGGAGTCGCACTACTGCTCTTGGTTCCGTGTCGAACTGTAACTGGAGTTGCATTGCTGGCATTCTCTCTTAGATTTACACTTACTGAAGTAAACTTGTGTCTTTCATGAATAAATAATCAAAGGTTTTGTAGAATCTTTCATATTGTCATTCTGCATAATCAGAGCTATAAAATGATACTACACCAGACCAAAAGCCTTCCATAAAGCTTTGTTATTTGAAACCACTATGCACTGTCCAGAACCAACAGCAGTCAGGTATATTGCTGAATAATGAATGAGAGTGGTGGCATCTGTGCAGGCAGTGGGGCCATTGTAAGCGTTTTCTGTTTTATTGATGCCCACGCAGCCTTCAGATAATGTTGGGACTCATGTACATGCGTGTAGGTGTATATATACAGTGTATATATATATATATATATATATATATATATATATATATATAGTTCACCCAAAAATTAAATTTCTACCATTAATTACTCACCCTCATGTCGTTCCACACCCGTAAGACCTTCGTTCATCTTCGGAACACAAATTAAGATATTTTTGATGAAATCCGAGGGTTTCTGAACCACACATAGGCCACCTTTTGAAGTCCAGAAAGGTAGTAAAGACATCGTTAAAATAGTCTACGCAAAACAAAACAAAAATAATGACTTTATTCAACAAATTCGTCATCCTATTTATGCTATTTTATGCTATGCTATTTTCGTTGCAAAGCTTCAATGTTTATATCCAAACGGCTCCAAATTGGCGTGAGCCCGCGTTCAGACATAAACACTGAAGCTCTGCAGCGAAAATAGCGTAGCAGTCTGACAGGGGACAGACGAATTTGTTGAATTAAGTCATTATTTTTGTTTTGTTTTTTTGCACGCAAAAAGTATTTTCATTGCTTCATAACATTAAGGTTGAACCACTGTAGGCTCGTCGACCGTTTTAACAATGTCTTTAGTACCTTTCTGGACCTCAAAGGGTGCAATGTCATTGCTGCCTGTGTGGATCAGATACCCTCGGATTTCATCAAAAATGTCTTAATTTGTGTTCAGAAGACAAACGAAGGTCTTACGGGTGTGGAACGACATGAGGGTGAGTAATTAATAACAGAAATTTCATTTTTGGGTGAACTAACCCTTTAATATAGCCTATATAAGCCTATACAAAGATGCAGTTATAATGGAACATCAACACTTAGCAGGCCATTTATTAAATGTATGTAGGCCTAAATGTTTTAGATGCACTGTTCACATTTGATATGCAATTTCTTGGTTATAATGTTTTGGTAACACTTTACAATAAGGTTCAATTTCTTACATTAATTGACATAAACTAACAATGAAAAACATTGTTTCTTAATTTGTTTCTTAAATTTCTTAATTTCAGTTAATGTTAATCTCAACATTTACTAATAAATTATTAAAATCAAATGTTGCATATGTTCATATTAGTTAATGGACTTGAACTAACCTGAACTAATAATGAACAGTTTGATAAGAATGTTTATTAACAAATATGAATAAATACTGAACAAATTTATTTCTCATTGTTAATGTTAATTAATGCATTAACTAATGTTAACTAATGGGACCTTATTTGTAATTTTACATGTTTTCTTACTAAAACAACATGCAATAAAGTTAACAAAGAGAATATAGCATTATTTTGCATGACAAACAAATATATAGACTGTGAAACATAAAACTTGAGATGTTCTGTATTTAAAACTCAAGAATTTGTCCTTCTATGTAGAAGTGAACAGAATTGAGGAAAACTATTTAAGTGGATCTTTATGCCACGGTCTAGGCGATAGCTGCTATTGACAAATATTGAATGTGACATAATTTGCAAAATGGGTCTGAAACTGCATAATATTGTCTTGAATTGGATTGACTATTATTACATATTCCAAGATGTCTTTTCTTTATTGAGTTCTGTCGCATTGTAATTGTCTCTGGAACAGTATGAATGACAGCTTGACAGCTAAATTTTAATTACATTTTAAGAGAGGCAAAGTTTGTTTGGAACTTATTTGCAGCTAACGGTGAAAACTGAACAATGTAATCTGAAAAATGCAGCCGATACACAAGGCAATTTGTCTTGTGCTATTTGAGGATGTGTTATCTTGTTCCTTTTTTGTCCCCAGAATTGTGTTAATAGATACATTCTCTGGAAGGAAAAGAAAAACGTGATTGTCATGCTAATCCAGAGAGCTGTCCATCAATTTATTTATTTATATTATATGTCTGTTTCAGTGCTTCTTTCTTTTTTAATGTCTTTAATGCATATATCGCCATCTAGTGAACAAATATATCACAGCAAATCTATAGTGTACGTCACACAGCCCTTGGTTGGATTTAAATAAATAATAATTTTAAACATTTTTTGATAAATTTAAATATAATAATAATTGTATTGTGCTGAATACTTCACATAGTCTAATGATAATGGTTTTAGGTAGAAGAACGTGTTACACATTTAATAAAGAAATTGTGTATCCCTTCATGTTAAATTTAAATAAAAATAAAAGAAAAGTTATTTTAAATTATAAAATGATTGCATAACATAATAATAAACTTTGATTATGTAAAGCAGTTACCAAGACAGAACTTTTATCTTGTCAAATATTCGCATACGGAATAAATACGCAGGCGTACAACTTCCTGTGATGCACAAGACCTTTTTTTACAGTAAAGAGGCTACTAAAAAAGGTATTGCAACCCTATTAAATTTAATATTTAGTTATGTTAAGATTAAGTCACGAATCACTGACTGACTACACGAAATCTCATATATTTTGTAATGAAATGTCGTCAATGTCCAGGTCCTTTAAGCAGTAGTTTTTACAAATAAAAAAAATCTGTAGCACCAATAAGTCATATTATTACAAAAAGGTCTTCTCATTAGCTGTGTAATATTTAACCCGGGGGAAAATAGAAGTGAGTAAAATAAAAGTTACTTGCTATATTAAATGACATGTAACATATTACTGTTTTTAAGGACCTGAGAGACTGTAGGATAAGAGGAAGCGCTTGTCCTGCTCTGCGCATGCGCGTCGTTCATGTTCCCCAATGTGTGTTTGAGCGTATGAAGGTTGAACTGTCAACTAACCATAAACGAGTATTTAAAACTAGTTACTGAGTAGTCTGAATTGTTCAGTACCTAATGCCCACATGCCTTTATAATAAAGTCTATATTTTTGGACATCACCTGCTTCGTTCGGGATTTTATTAAAGGGTAAGTAGACAACATTTGGATAAATTATCTGCCAGGTATCTACAAAACAACTACAGACTCATTAATACATTTGTCTGTGTCTGTCTATTTATCTATAATAATGCATGCGCGAGTCATTTAACTTATGCATTTATCTGTGTATTCTCTGTTAGGTGAAGATGGCAGGTCTTTCTAACTATGCCCTGCGCATGGCCCGTCTGAGCGCCCGAATATTTGGAGATGTGTCCCGTCACACAGACTCCAAGTCTATGAGAGTGGTAGGGTTTTTTAAAGAGCCCCCTCTAGCCCAGAGAACAGAAGTGTATGACTGGTACCCCCCGCACAAGATTTACTATTCAATGACCCAGAAGCTCAGATATTTGGGGCTTTTCAGGTAGGCTCTGTCATAAGATTAAAGTGCACCTATGAACCTATCTTCAGATTCTTCTGTTTTTGTAGATGACATTTTTCTGGTATTGTTTTAGGGATGAGCACCAGGATTTCAAGGAGGAAATGAGACGCTTGAGGAAACTACGGGGGAAAGGAAAACCTAAGAAGGGAGAAGGGAAGAGAGCCACAAAGAAGAAATAGACCAACGCATTTCAGCTATTTATGAACGGACACTTAAAAAACTGAGCTAAATACCTGTATGGACAACAGGACAATGTTTATGACAGTGGCAACATTACATCAGCAGAGATTATGGTGAAACAAAAAACAAACAAAACAAACATGATGTCTGTGATGGAAATTAAATATGAATTTTTGCACAATTTGCATCTTCATTTAGCCTTTATATATATATATATATATATATATATATATATATATATATATATATATATATATATATATATATATATAATTTTTTTTTTTTTTTTTTTTTTTTTTTTTAATTACATGGTTCTCATGCTTTTCTGCAGTTGCCAGTTTTCCATCTTGGAAAATCCTCAGATTACCTCACCAACACCTTTTAGGTGTTTTTCTAAGACTGCACTGAAAGAAAATAATTATTTAAAGGGATAGTTCACCCAAAAATGATAATTTTGTCATCATTTACTCACCCTCAAGTTGTTCCAAACCTGTATGAGTTTCATTCTTCTGCTGAACACAAAAGATATTTTGAAGAATATGGGAACCAAACAGTATGGGGGAAATTCTTCAAAATATCTTTTGTGTTCAGCAGAAGAAAGAAATTCATACAGGTTTGGAACATTGTGAGGGTGAGTAAATGATGACAGAATTTTAATTTATGGGTGAACTATCCTTTTCTGAAAGGTTTAATAAACCATTAGCGCACAAGCATGAAGTTTTTTCTTCTTCTTTGTTTTGTTACAGATGCATGTTAAAACGCCATTGCGTAGCATCATGGATTCAGACAATTTTCCTGGATTCAGATTATCGACTGAAAAGCCAATTCCTTGACTACATATGTAAAATAATTCCTATTCAATTGTTACATTTGTGCCCACAAATCAATACGCTACATACTGTTATTGACCCATAATGGAAATTTTGCAGGACCATGTTAGAAATGGTGCATTTATGTAGCAACAACGTTGATTGTGGATGACATGCCATATTGTGAACCCGTCTATATTGGGAAATTTTTTTTATCCCAAATATGATAAAGATGATAAAATTGCATCTTTAAAAAATAATCACATCTTTCTCTAAGAATAACAGGAACAAGAGGGTCATCAGTTCCTTAATCACTAATTCTGTCAAATTAATTAATTTATATAAAGGCTTACATTATACACAATGTACATTTGATGATGATACTGCATAAACAAAAACAAAACAGAAGCAACATTCGAATACTACAATAATTGAGAATGACAACAAGCTTCACAAATAATGAGAAAACAGTACTTCGTTACTTAAGTATTATTTTTGGATATTTGTAATTTACTCATGCAGTATTGAAACTAAATATACTTCCTATTCTGTACAGTTTCATATAGACCTCCAAAGTACATTTTTGCAGGTCATCATGACATACAACTTTCTGTCTATTTTACTAATCAAATTACTCTCCTTGCTGAACTTTTCAGCCAATAACATTTTTTTCGGTGTGAACTATATTTGGACACAACTATGGTCATAATTTTGGTTCTTGGGAACAGACATCTTAGTCACCACAACACAGTCTTTGACTTAAAATCTTTGTCTTAAATATAGATGATCTTGAATCAGTGTGTGAACATAGTTGGTGATGAGTCTATAAATGACTATAAAAACAACTGCAGCATTTAAGGTTTAACAATTTCATGTAATCTCTGATGTGTCCTTACATTGTCAGGACATTGATCCTGAAGCTGCTGTGTTTAGGTATTAATCAAACTTTTCATATGCATGTGAACATGGTCATTGAGAACTTAACTCTTGATTTTGTCAGTGAATTAAAAAAAAAAATACTACAAATTATTACACTCAAGGAGAAAAACCTCAGTTTTATTCTGAGGCCCAAACTGAACAAAAAAAATATTTAATTTGATGCAGCTGTTGTTATTTATTCTTTATATGAAATTCTGATAGCTAGTAAGGTAAATCAGTTAGATTTTTATAACAATGTAGCAGTCTACTACATAAAATGTATATAAGTATCAGTTGTCACTCTCTATCTCCCAATAATAAATTATATTTAAATGCTTAGTTTTATGATCAAAGCATTGTAGTTTTAAATGTGGGGGCAAAACATAATGTATTGCAATACAATCATGATTAAGAGAAACAAATGAATGTTTCTCAAAAGCCTATTGTATCATATTTGATAGGCTACTTATATTTTCAAATATATATGTTTATTTATTTTTTTAAATGATACTAAAAGACCTTTTACTTATACTAAAAAAGTATGAACTACCAGTCAGAGGTCATGTAGAAGATTGTGAACAACAGGTTTGATGATGTTGATATTAGAGGTCTTAGAAATTTGTGTATGAAATATGATACAGAATGCTTTCTCAGTACTTTGTACACATCTGGCCAAATGACAGTCATGTTGGATAAACTCTGTTTAGTCTTTATAGGTAATATAAATAAATATTAAAGTTTATATGCAGAGCTTTTGGTTAAAGTCAGTTACTAGATGAAACAGCTGCCTTTAAGTGGTCTATTAGATAAACTACCTGTAATATAAGATAGGATAATTTAAGTAGAATGAAAGACATGGCAGAAACAAAATTGTGACTTATTCGTTTTAGAATTTACACTTTAATATTAGAGCATTGTATCCCCATTTACCCCTCCACGGGTTTACATTTGGTGAATCTGTCTCCCCCTCCTGTCTCTGTTTCTTTCCTCTATTATTTTCCACTCAGTTTCTCGTGGTTTAAAATGGCGGCGTTGAGCAGCGCCGAGTCCCCACCGCCCGTCTTCAACGGAGACAGCATGAACCGCGATCCGGAGCGGGACCCGGGACTAGACGAGCTGGGCGCGGGGCTCGAATCCGCCTGTCCCGGAGGAGCGGCAAACCCCGAATGTCAACAGGACATTCCCGAGGAGGTACAATGGGGGAGTCAGGGTTGAAGGAGAGCTCGGCTGTTGAGCGGAGCTGGGCTGGATGGAGATGTTCAGGAAACACCGGCTGTAATACGGATTGTGGGGGGATGCAATGCATTGCAGGGGCGCGAGATGATGCACAAATACATAAGTCGACCAAATCTTATATCGTGCGCTTATGCATTTTCGCAAGGTGCATTTCCGAATGACGCCATTTATAATTCTCTCATTGCAGTTCTCTGAGCCAATGTTTATCAGAAGGCCTGTTCGTGTTTCATTGGCTTTATTTTCCCCCCAGACCCCGCTGCATCGCATGCATGCTACGTATCTCACCTTGGGATGCATCGTATTAATGGGAAACTACAGATGTAACGGGGAATATATTAACTGCTCGCGTGCATTGTTTTATCTCCTTTGTGTCACCAGCTGGCGCGTTCTGCGAGTCTGCGTTCGAATGCATTTACATTTACATTTAAATCTGCAGTGATGTCATTGTGCTCGTGCATTGAGCCCTGCGAAAGTTCTATATTCATTTTTGATCCCGTGCAAATTTATTGCATTGTGTTTCTTTCTTCTAAGCTGTCAACAGTCTGTCTGCACAAATCACCTATGCTGCTGCTATAAGGGGCCTTTGCTGTTAGATTTACACACTGGGGTATTCGTGGGTACATTCTGCACCTTGCAGGAATATCCAGCTTAAGTTAGTAGCTGTGTTTAGAAACATGGTCCAAGCTGGTTATTAGCTGGTCGACCATCCACAATGTTCCAGAAACCAGCTCAAGCTGGTATTATCAGCTGGTAGTTGGTTTGTTGGCTGTTTACAAACTAGAACCCAACTACAATGTTCCAAAAACAGTTTGACTAACTGGTAGCTGTTTTTTTTTTTTTTTTTTTTGAAACATTTCAGCTGTTTTCTGTCTTTCTATACCATCTACCTTGCTTCAAAACACTGCTACCAACTTGAGATGGATTTACCAGCAGGGCATCCATTCATTCTGTTTAATTTGGAAAGTAAAAAAAAAAGTTTACACCGTCATGGAACAGGTCACAAACCTGGTTATTCAGGAAACAGCTTACCTATTTTGCTGGCAGACTTGTTGGATTAAAGGGAAGCTTGTGTAAGTTATCATTATAGGAGCGCTTAATGGTAATTAGATTAATTTTACTGCTGGCTGCTGTAACAGGGTTATATCTGATTATACACGGGTCTTGCTTTTTTTTTTTATAAAAGTAGCTATATATTTACTTTATTGTCAACCGTCCATAAACCTAGTTACCAGTTTTATTGATGGTCAGTGCCATAACCACGAAGTGTACACCATATGTTTTCCCAATAGTTAGATGGGTTATGCTGTGGCAGTTTCTTCAAACTTTTACATTGACCTAGAATCTGTCTGGCTACAAATTTGTTTTCAGCAAGTTTTCACATGAATGTTGAAGGAATAATTCACCCAAAAATGTGAATGATAAAATCTTCAATGGGCTATTAACTGTCACAACTGGTTTGAATTGAACTTGAGAAATGGATCAATCATTAATTTATGAATCATCCAAATTTCAGTGAGTAACGATTTCATTTTCTGTCTGTTCTTTATACAGGGCTATCATATGGCTTTAGAAGCCTTGGAATATAATATGGTGTTTGTGTAAATTTAGAAATTATAGTTCCCTTCTATTAAATTTTATGGGGAATAAAACCAGAGTACAGTCTTTAAAAAAATCTGCTTCTGTGTTCTTTCACAGCTCTGTGAAAGAAATTAATACAGGTTTGAAACGACATGAGGATGAGTTAATAATAATAGAATTTTCATTTTTGGGTGAACTGTTCCTTTGTAGAGAAGCTGTGGTTGCCTGCAAGTATTTCACATGTATTGAGCTATTTTAAACTGTCTTTGTTATGTTGCATCATGTTAGAAACACGGAGTATATTACCACATGGGGTTAGCTGCTTTAAAAGAAAGGCTTGTAACAAATGTCTGTTTAAGAAGCTGTCAGCAATCTTTGTTTGTCAGGAGTTTATACTGGCAAGACTACTGAGAAAGTCCCTTGTCACAGGTGCCTTTTAGCTATTTCTTGCACTAATTTGACTAGTAGAGCCAGTTTATCTGCACAGTTGATTAGGAATCAAGTGGCAGCTTGACTCTCGGAATGCAGGATTTTTAATCAGAACTAAAGTTAGATGCACTTAAATGTGCTATTCCAAGTTTCTTGACAGTCTGCTGGAAAATTGTTTCTCCAAATGGTGATCATAATAAAGTTTACTTGTAAAGCTTTGTACACTGTCAGATTGTGTTCACTTGGCTGGGAAGTTTTCCAGAGAACTTGGAGTATTTTATGATGCTGCTTGTATTGCTTGGCAAATTTGAAAAATGTTTATTGGATTTTGGAACAGTACTTTGCTTTGATGTTTCCTTGAGCAAATGCTTGGAACCCATTGCAAAATAGGCTATAATTTTGTAGTACTTTGAGTTAAGAGAGAAACGCTTATAATATTGGATATAGTAGTACTTTTTTTTTATTTCAAATTGCAGTTTATTCCATGAACTTATGCACAAAAAAGTTGGAATATTGTATAAAAAATTTGCGAATAAATCACCTTTCGATCCCATCAGCTCAAACACTTGGCCAATCAGTAGAACCTTCTCGTAAAAATTGATCCACTGGTTAGTCCAGTTATCCAATCACATCCTCTGTTCAGGCAAAGTCACACAAGTTTTTTTTTTTTTTGCACATTTTTAGAATTTATGCACGTCTTAGTGTTTTCATCCAGCACTTTTTTTTTTCCTGCAATATACCAAAATTCTCATAAAAATAGGTGGTTTGGAAACAAAGCTAATCATGACCTTATGCACTCCAGTTGTTCTAAAAATGTGCTATAATTAAAATGTATAAAATCTTCAACAACTAAAAATTTTAGATTATCCATCTCCTGTCAAATAGTCTCACGAAACAGAATAGGAAAAAAAAGAAGAAGAAGAAGAAAAATGGGTTTCCTGAATATCTCCCCTGCTTCCATAGGTTGGAAACAAGGATAGCCCCACCCCCAAATGCACACCATTGGTTGAGCCAGTGTTGTTTTGTCAGGTTGTTTGTGATGCTCAAACAAACAGAGTTAAAGGCATGTTCACACAAAGGATGACAACTATAAAGATATAGTTTTAAAAATCATTTTAAAGAATAGCAGTCCACACCACAACTATAATGATAACTTCAGAGAAACAATATTGTTGGAATCACTTCCAGAACAATTTTTTTCTAGCTGATGAACGATAAAAACATTGACAACTAATCAGAATCGATTCTGCAGCATGCACTTATCATAAACCGATATCGTGCGTTGGTGCGGACGCTAATATAGTTATCGTTCTTTGGGTGAACTGGCATTTAGATAGTGCCATGTTGTGCAGTGCAGTGTTCATGCTTTTTGGGAAAATAAAACTATAAAAGGCATTAAATTGTCTCAGCAAATTAAGTTAAGGACTGGACAAAGTATTTAACAAAATGTAATACACTCTTCAGTTGAAGCAAGCTGATGCATTTTGAAGTGGTTTCTTTGTTAGAGCTCACTGTCTATATTTCACTTACTTCACACCTCAGACTTAATTAATATTGCACATTTTCTGTGGGCAGGGCCAGAGACAGCCATCGAGTGTCAGTTTTTACAGCTTAGTGAAGACAAGCAAGTGATTCTGAGTTTATTAGATTTAGCACAGTTGTAAGGGTCTTCATTCAAAGGCGTCAGCTCAGACACTTGACCAATCAGTAGAACCTTCTCATAAAAAGGAAGCTGGGAAATTCTGGTTTGATAACTGTCATTTTCTTTGCAGATATGGAACATCAAACAGATGATTAAGTTAACGCAGGAGCACCTAGAAGCCCTTTTAGATAAGTTTGGAGGAGAACACAATCCGCCATCTATATACCTGGAGGTGAGTTGGCCTGACAAAGAGTTGCTGTCATGGGTGTGATGTGAAAGGTGTTTTACTATACCAAGAAAGTTCATTTTGATGTTCTAAATGAAGGATATAATAAATTAAGTGATATTTTGATACCATCTTCTATAGTTAACTTTTGGGCAGCATTTTAAGGCATCAGGCACACTTCCAACACAAAGGCTGTTTTAAAAGTTAAGCATCTTTAAGATGTCTTGTTTGGTCAAATTCCATGCAGAAATCCATGCAAGTTGGTGGACAGAAATGATCTGAAATATAATTCAATAGTTATATTAAAAAAAATGCACTTTTTCCTAATATTTACTTTTTATGCTTATTAGA
>CM075495.1:5130000-5320000 GCA_037950675.1 Hypophthalmichthys molitrix | reverse complement strand
GAAGTTAAAGTGATGTGATCCCACAAATGATAACTGCAGCGTGAATTACAAACCAAAAACTTTGGTTTAAATGACTGTAGGAAAGGGCACTATTTTCCAGACTCCCAGAACGACTCTGGCAGAACGTTTCCCCTACTTTTTGGTAAGTAATCATAACATTTTGCTTGGTAGCGGTGCGATGGTAAGAAATTGTAGCCAGGCATGTAAAAAGATGTCTTTAGAAACCAAGAAGAAGCTGTTGTATTGAATGTCGTCCCTTATTAATATTCATGACCAATGTGATAATGTTTCCGCCCACTTTTCAGATCTTTCATATTCAAATGTTTGCACTTGAGCAAGCCATTTTAAAGGGATAGTTCACCATAAAAAGTGAAAATTCTGCCATCATTTACTCACCCTCTTGTCGTTCCAGACCTGTACAATTTCTTAACACTATGTAACTTAAAAGAAGTTTTTGCTCATATAATGAAAGTCAATGGGGTCCAAAACAATGACTTTCCTTGCATGCAACTGTTTCATTGTTTTGAGTTTTATGATCTTATTTCTTTTAATTTAGATGAACTTAAGTTTAACTGAAACTGGGCTGGGATTATTATTTCCCAGCATGCTTCGCCCATGGCAGTCAAAAGGGTGAGTAAATGCTGAAATTAAGTGTTATATAATGTTTTCTGTGCAAGATTAATGTTTAGTGGGAGATTTAGTGGTGATTAATGTTTTGTTATGCTAATTTAGAAGAGTTTCTGTTAATGTAGGTTTTTGGAGAGTTATCATCATGGTGACAAGTGGCACATGCTGCTTGGTTTGAGAACAAGTATGTCAAATGCTTTATATTGCTATATTCATTCAGCAAGTGCTATTTCATGCTCTTGTTACCATGTTAGCAAATTATCAAGTTAGCATGTTCTGAATTAGCTTGTTATAACTAGATAATTTTACACTAATAAAATTGTTTACATTGGGGTTACATGATAATTTTAGGTTAAATGTATAAGTGTACTCAGTGGCGTAACATAGTAATGACGGGCACCCTGGGCTGCACAGCAGCATACAAGCACATATACGTGCTTGTCTAGAAGGGAACCTTATATACGCAAATTTGTGTCTAACTTAGAATTTAGACCAGCTAAAATATATTGTCAGTCCAACAATATCTTATCAATTAATTAAGTAATAAAGACATGTATTTAAGAAATTTAATAAAAACAGAAAGACATCTCTTGCTTCAGCCTTATTCAAAGGCCGTGGAAACATGGGATCGTTTATGCATTTCAATTCATTCCACACCCGACGTTTTTGGTTTTCTTCCTATTTATTAAATATAGGCAATTGGTTGATGAAACTTTGATTGAAATTAAGATATTTCTACAAAACGAAATTCACTTTAAAGAAAGACTTACTATAAAACAAAACTTAATGAAGTGGTCAAACTCATGTCTGACCCGCTGCATGTCTCCCGACATTGCAATGTGCATCCGTCATGCTATTCACTTTTCATAATCAACATAGGTGAAATTTAAAAAATAATATCAGGCTATAGCCTAATATTTAAATATAAATATGAAACTAAATTGGCTACATTTTTATCCCTCTGGCCGACGAACACGCCGGCGCGTTCTGATAGATATTTTCCTCATGACGGATGAAACAACTTAAAATAGGCCTTCCGTCATTTTTGGCGATAGCCTACAGATTAGACTACAAATGGTCTACTTTTATTTGTGTACGCTCACAATAACAACAAAACCTTGAAACGAATGTCTCAAAAATAAACTTAAACTCAGCGAATAATTGTACCTAAAAGAAAGAAACATCTCCATTCGATAAGAAATTCGTAGGTCTGTGTTAAATAAGAGGCGATCTATCCGCCGGAATGTGTTGTTTTTGAAATCATGGCCAGTGCTTGTTGCTGCTGTTATCAATTCTCTTGGCACTCGTGCACATGCGCAGTCTTCACACAGACAATCGAGCGCTTCGTTCTGGTAAAAGCACAAAACAAAATGCACACAACGTGTCCTTGCTTTTGATGCACAACCACTGATGAACACCTTTGGTTTTAATGAGAAAAAAAAAAAAAAATGACATGAGGGGGGATTAGAACTCAGAACCTCAGAAATGCTTGCCAAAAAGTTCTACCACTAGACCATTGCAGAACACAAACAGATCATGCAAATTTATGTATTTATTCACTACTGTGAAGAATCTTGGCACTAATTATTATTCTATTATTAATATTTATATTTATCTTAATATTTATATTAATATAGTCACTGCTGCACTGGCTGTAGTTACGCCACTGAGTGTACTCAAACCTTTTAAGTTAAGAACAATTAAAATGTAATGAGTAGTACAAAATAAAAACCTGCCAGTTCTGCTTAATTAAACTTTTAATTTCTTAGCTTAAAATTTTTGAGGCAACTGACTGATTTGTTTTCGTTGTTGTTGTTGTTGATTTTTTTTTTTGTTTTTGTTTTTTTAGTTTTGCCAACCTATTCGGAATTAGAGTGTAGACAAAAGAAAATCAAAATATCTCCTTTTTGTTACACAGAAGAAAGAAAATCACATTTTAATTTTTGCATGTCCCTTTAAGTTCCTTGAGATGAGCTTTATTATCCATGCTAGTAAATTCTCTTGACTTTAGCATTAGCCATCTAGCGAAGACTCATCGATTCCAGCCTTTCCAGCGAAAACAGATAATCACCGAATCCTAACCACTCCATCATACCTGACCTAACATTTGCGAAAAGCGTTTGCTACTTGCCTCATTTTAGCCTTTTAAAGTGGCTCTGCACTTGAGAGATGTTAATCGCATGCGTCTCTCTAGTTGGTCGTTATCAGCGGTCTTGAACAGGACGTTAACATTGATCTGTTCAGGAAGCTTGGAAATTAACATTTACTTCACCCTGGTGTGCACTGCAATTATAAAGCGCCAAATACGGCATGTTTACGTCTTCCTGGAGAAGAGACTTTAAAGTGGATGTCACAAGGCGGGAAAACTGACCAATTAGTGTACTGTAATGATAAGTTGCGTTGTGTGATGTGACTTCATTTCCTGCTTTAGAGTGAGTGGCACAGGATGGTGGGTAATTGCTCAATATAACTAGAAGAGTGCTTTAATACTGCTCAGCTTCAAACAATGTGAATGGCAAATTTGTTTGGAGGAGGTAATTTGGGCCAGACGTTGCTGCAGGCTTGTGTTCATTTCCACATTTGAGTCTTATGATAGTCATGCTTGTCCTCTTTCTTCTGATCTGTTCACCCAGCATTGAGATTCAGGGCAGAGGTGAAATGGCTGCTGGGATTGTGTATAGCAGATGCATTGAGGACATTCAGGTAGGTAAATAGGTTGTTGATGTTTGTCCTTCAGAAGCAGTTTGCGTGACATTTTCTTTATCGCTGTTTTTACTGCATCCAGCGCAATGCTAAAGGAGAGACCCTGTAAATCAAAGAAATGGCAAGTAACAGTTATTTCAAAGTGCTGTGCCTTTAAATAGTTTATTTTGGGTGAAGTTGAGTTAGAGGGGAATCTGAGGCTGTACCGTCTGAATACAAACTTTATTGCTCTTTTCATCTTATGCTTTTAGGTCCAAACACGATACGTTTGTCAACATGATGAGTATCACTGTGAGTACTAGGCCCTGTTCACACCTGGTATTAAGATGCATTTTGGTCGATCGGATCACAAGTAGACGAGTGACACATTCTCTCTTGCCTACTTTCAACCATGTCTGTCCTGATTTTTTTCTAGGGGAGGGTCTATGGGCAGGTAAATGTATGGGTTTTTTTCAGATCTTTCGATCTAATGGACAAAATAAGCTTGTGCAATTTACATATGAACGCGATTGGAGACAACTAAAAAAAGAACAGAGCAGCAGCTTTTGTTTCTGCTGTGACAGCCGCAAGACCACGCCGAACACAATGTGTGTGTTAGAAATCAGGAATGGTGAGAGAACATTGTGCTTGTTACATTTTTCATCTTCAAACCAAACTTGGGTCTTCAGCCGACAAAGTTTAAATCCCGTCTGACTAGCATGTTTCCGTTCCATAGCGTGTTTTTTTTTTCATGGTTTAAGGGTGTGTGGGGTGGTTGAGGTGTGTCTTCAGCTACTTCTTGAAATATGTGATGGTCTCAGCAGTTCAGGTGGAGGTTGACAGCTCATCATTCAGCGACCTTAGCTGGAGGGATGGAGCGTTCACTTGTAGGAGTGAATTGATGTAGTGAGGTGCAGTTCCAGTGGCAGTACTGAAAGCCAATGTCACAGCCTTAAATTTGATTCTGGCCAAAACAAGGCTAGTGGAGTGAGATCAGGAGGGGTGTGATATGGGCTGCGTCCAAAATCTTAAAAATGCTGCCTTCAGAGGATGCATTCCAAGGCAGGAAGTCATCAAGGCATGTCTGAATCCAATTTTAGCTTCACTTCCTGTCCCCTGAGATACCTGATCGATTTTTGAAGGCAGCATAGATGTATCCTTCGCTGCCTTTGATATCCCACATCCCTGACAGAAAAGAAAAAAGAAAGATGGTGTCTGAAAGTTGTGGATGGTGGTCAGTTTCTGTGTAAATGTACATTTTTGACCAACGTTTTCCACTTTTGATGTCATTTTTAGTGAGAAATTGCTATTTGCTTAGTTTTCACCAAACCTCTCTCTATTTGACTGTAGATCATTAAACCGTTACACTGCCTCAGAAGTCTGTCTGAAATCAGTTTCGTGAGGTACCTTCATGCACAACCGTTGCTTGCAAAGTCATTGCCGGTAGGGCAGTTTTCGGACGCAGCCATTGGTTCTCTTTGGCTGACTGAAGATCAGGTGTGCTGCTGCATTCTAGATCATTTGCACATGCTGGTAGGCCTGTCAGTAGAGCATTTCAGTAATCCAGTCTTGAAATGACAAGAGCTTGGACAATTGTGCTAATACTCTGACAGGAAGGGTCTGATTTTCCTATCTTTTCTTTTTCACAAGACTGGACATTGTACTTGTTTGTTCCTCTTTCCTCTTATCATCCATGTTTGAGTGAGTTTCGGAGTTGGGGAACAGGCTGGATCCGTGTCCCCGCTCAGCAACCTACACCCTTGAGTAATGGAGGCCATCTGCTTCCAAAGAGCTCCGTCAGCAAAACGGAGTCAGCCGAAAAGATTTCAATTATCAATATACCATTTAATACATCGCCCGCAGGCCAAACAGTCTGGCGTGCAGACAGCGCGAGATGGAGGATGTTATTCCTCAGCTACATGGCTGAATTCTGCAACGCGGCAAATCAAGGTTCAGAGCTGACTCGCATCTATCATGCAATGGATAAATGATCATGTCTGAGGAGAAGCAAACAACTCTGCGCCTTAGCGGACCAGTTAGTGCAACACTGTTTACTCACACAACAAACCAAGCTGTTTTTGATCATGACAAGGCAGAACATGCTAGATACAGAGACATGAAACTGAACACTGAAAGTAGAGTTTGATATGTAAAGTAGAACCAGTTAGAGGCTCTATAATGGCGCACCAAACATCTTTTAATGTTTTTGTACCTTTCTAAACAGAGCTCCTCTAAACACTTGCTGAGATGAACAAAAGCTCTACAGAGAAATATAAATACACTGTTTTTTAAGATTACATTTGCATACTTTTTCAAGATTACATTTGCATACGGAATGCTAGGTGATGTCTAATAATGGTAGATTCCCTTTTTCCTTCTCCACTTTTTCCTTCTCTTGGCTTTTATGAGCCAGAGTGAGAAAGCAACCTAATTACACAAATGACCGAAGACGACAAAGTGCCATTTAGAGAGTGTTAGCGCTGTGTGAGACACAATGACATTCTTGGAACTGTTTCACTGTTTACTAGGATAGCAGCAACAAGCCATTTTTCTATCATTGTCAAATGTGAAAATGGAAATCACAGCCAATCAGAAAAGTTATTTCGGCAGTATATGGCTTAATGTACTAGTATACACACACTACCCACTCCTTCAAAGTTTTCAGTAAGATTTTCTGAGAGACTAATTAATACTTAAAGGGGACATATTATGCAAAATTCACTTGAACATAAATGTGTGTTGGCAGTTTGTGTACACAACCACCCATCCTTTTTTTAATCACCATAAAACCTCAACAGTCTCAGAAAACAACCTGTTTTGATTTTCTGTATAATGTGATGTCACATTGTACAGGTCCCGCCCACAACTGCTGATGGACTCTGCCGTATTAGCATAGTTTCAACCCTGAACGAGTTGTACACTGTTCGCCATTGTCTCAACGCCGCATTTGAGGTGTTTTGTTTGCAAGAATGAACATTCTTCATTTACTTCCAACATCTGAGCCGCTGAGGACGCAGTGGATTCGTTTTGTTTTTGAAGGGAATGCGCCACATATACACATGTGATTTCTGTCCCTGCTGTTTATGTTCACAGACATAACCAACTTTTTGACATAACAGTTAGTTAAATCCTCACGAGACGTGCCGTCTGATAGCCAGCTTTCTGTGCGTGTGCTTCAGATGTGTGCACTCAAATGATAAATTAGAAGTTTAAACTGATATAGCTTTAAAACGCATGGAAATAATAAACTTCCAAATCAAATCCAAGAAGATGTTTTGTTATTTGACAGAGTATCTGATGCAGGCAGAAGCTGTTGAAGGAAGCGCTATTCTGGAAAGGGGGTGGGGAGCAGCAACTCATTTGCCTTTGAAGACACATTCATGAAAAAAAAGCATGTTTTTGCATGCACTCAAAAATGGGTATTTACAACATGGTATAATAAATGATCTGTGAGGTATTTTGAGCTGAAGCTTTACAGATGCATTCTGGGGACACCTAAAACTTAAATTACAGGAATATAGGGAATAGGTCCCTTTTAAATTGATCGAAATTGATGGTAAAGACATTTAAAATGTTACACAATAAATGATTAAATTTTATTTTAAAATGTATAATACATCAAAGAATCTTGAAAATTATGTATCACCGTTCCACAAAATATTAAACAGTAAAACTGTTTTTAACATTGATAATAATAAGAACTGTTTCTTGATCAGCAAATCAGCATATTAAAATGATTTCTGATGGATCATGTTACACTGAAGACTGGAGTAATGATGCTGAAAATTCAGCTTTGCCATCACAAGAATAAATTACATTTCAAAATATATTCAAATAGAAAACAGTTATTTTGAATTGTATTATTTCACAATATAAATGCAGCCTTGGTAAGCATAAAAAACAATAATAAAAACAATTTAAAAAATCTTACCGACCGCAAACTTTTGACGGGTAATATGTGTGTGTATTTATGTATTTCTCTTTAATATTTATATTTTAAGTGACAATAAACTGGAGATGAATACAAAATATATACCGAACTGTGGGTGGTGAACTGTATGGTTCTTTTTCACCCGTAGTATATATGATGAAATATAGAGATGGAGTCTGAATGGAAATGTGGGTATTGACACTTGGCCCTGTGCCATTCTATAATAGTCAGCTGTGCTGCTGTTTTGAATGTTTGTTTTTTTTGTTTTTTTTGCATTGGATCTGTCATTATCCATCTATCACGTCTCTGGCATTGAGGGGAGGTTTCACCTTCACAGTGAATATACTCAAGGAGTCTATTTAAGTCTGATATTGCACACACCAACTGAGATATAAAGCAGAGATTTACTCTTGCTGCTGTCCTTCAATCAGCTTTTTTCAGTGTTTCATGTGACCAACATTAATGCATATGGAATTCATGGCTCATATGTATTACAATATATATCATAATTTCTACTCTTTGCACAAGATTATGTTTACACCTGAATGCCTCCTTTTCAGTACGAGAATGTCCATTAAAAATGCATTGTTTTCAGCTGAAATTGTCAGTTGAAAGCCGTAATAACGTGACATGAAATTTTAACATCCAACAATAAAAAAAACACCCTCTGGTAAGGTTTATTAAAAATTCACAACGTATAGACCTGTACGCCTCACTCTTACTGCCACCAAAGAATCTTATTTGTTGCTACATGTAGATGCCATGCTGCATGTACATCATATTTCAACAGTGGCTTTGATCAGGTTTTCTCCAGTATTTTCTATTTTCTATAGGTTTCTCCAGTAAGATACTTTTATTAAAATACTTTACAGTAAATAACATTTTATAATTTTTATAATTACTGGTATATTCGTAATATACAATAAAAACAATGCATTAAAGATTACCCAGAATGCATAGTTTTTACAGTATATTACTGTTTCAATGGAAAACGTTATTTTACTGTGTACATTTTTTTAAGTAAGTTATTTTTAGAGTATATATATATATATATATATATGTATATATATTTACAAAGTAAATGTTAGAGGCAATTAATCGCGATTAATCAATTTGACAGCACTAAATAAGATATGTTTTTGAGCACCAGATGAGCATATTAGAATGATTCAAAAAATCACATTATATTAAAAATTCACAATATATCCACTTTATTTTTAATGAACAGCTGGTTCGGCCATTTGTAAATTGAATGTGTTTGGCTGCTTGTGTCCTCCTCTTCCAGTTATTTTTAGCTGTACAAAACAGCTTGTTATGCTGCTTGATAATGCAAACTGTCTTTCTTACCATATTATTTTAATGTATTGTCATCATTATAAAGAGACTGGTTTGTAGTACAAATATTTTTACTGTTTACTGCACTCTGTTATTCTTCTAGTTATTTACCTATACCAGCTAATGGATCGGAAGTCTCGCACATTCACAGAAAATAGCTTACTTCCGCATTGCAAAAAAAGGTGGATATGGACCTGTACGCTTCATTCTTATCACAGAGAAGAAAAAAAAAAACGTTTTCTGGTTGATGCCGTACTTCATGTGCTTCATCTTTCCAAGGCAGCTATGATCAGGTTTTCTCCAGTATTTTCTATTCCAACATCTGCTCCAGAGCCTCAAGGTTAGATTTGCCTCTAGGGTGTCCGGAATTGTTCACAGCATATGTTGTTTATGAGCAGCTTCAAAACCAGCTGCCCTTTCCCTGGAACAAAGCCGTAAAGTTTAGGGATTCGGTTTTGATCAGAGATACAGAAATGTCAAAGTCAACAGTGCACAACTGTATTGCAACAACATTGTTGGGCTTTTATTTAAGACTTGCTCCTTTTGGATGATATTTCCAGCAAATCTCCCATGCGTTTCTGTACAAAATGAGGCACGTTGCATAATGGCCATATTATAAACAGCCTCCTGTTTGCCTTTTCAAGACAAAATGATGGACTGTTCTGGTCTTTAAACTACTGTCAGATAACTGTAAACACTGCGTCCTGTGGGACATAAGGGACATGTTTCTAATATACTATATGCCAATTTGACTTTCTTCTCCTCCCAAGGACAGACTACCTAAAAAAAAAAAATCCTATTTTATGCACATGTTTATGGACACCTGGACTCGGGAGACAAGCCTGATTGATGGCTGAGAGCTCTAGGGAAAAAGCCGCCCTACCCACAGACACGCCTCTGGATCCATTTATCACAATCACTCTCTGAGAGAAAGATGGAGGCACCGGCAGAAAAAAAAAAAAAAGAGAGATGGTGCTCTACGGACAAAACTGTGACTGGTCGGCAGGCGTGCATCACAGAGGGAGGCTGGGAGATAATTGGACAGTTGGTGGAAGAAAACACTCCATCGGAAAGACAGCTTGGACAGGGAACACGGATGGACAGATGGATGGAGAGGAAAACTAGCAGATGAAGAGCATCAGAAGGGCTGGAAGCCTGCGACGTCACTCCCTGGAGAGATGGAGGAGTCTCCAGTACTTTGGGTCGTAGCGGTGACCTACGGCCTGCTGGATTCTCTCTTCTTTTCTCCTTCTCGTGTTCAGATGTCGTTTATGAAGGTGAGCTGAACGCTTTCCGACGCGTCTGAGCATTTTGATAGTTTTGTCTCTTGGACATTCCGATCGTTCGAAATGCAATTATGCTAATGGAAGTGGAGTTGAGGGTCAGCGCGGCACTACTCCACGAACGCTCTTCACCCTTGGAGTAATGAGGCTTAAAAGCATATCATCCCTGCTCTTTAATAGATGCAAGGTGGACAGTTAGGAAGGCTTGGATAAAGAGCTCTTGAAAATGTTTACCAGTCCGAGGTCTCTCTGGGATGAGAGAGAGAGGTCAAATACACACTCTTTCTCTCTCACTTTTATTGTCTCTTTTTAGAATAAGTGTACTAAAAAGGCATATGTTTGTTTAAATTGTTGTTCCCACCTCAGATATTTATATTTTTCAGGGAAATCAATCTGGCATACGTAAAATTTTTTTAACATAGACAAAATTGCACACTTCATGTTTAAATGGTGACACATTCTACACTTTTTACACTTCATTTTTTCCTCCTAAAGTCTATGCGTAATATTAGGTATGGTTTCATGCACAAACAGCTGTAATTTAGAGTTACATGACCATTTCCCACAGATATTAAAATGGACCCACTTATTCAGGCCACAGTTATTATTATAGTTTTGCTTTTTTTTGTAAATACAAATAAAGTATGAATTTGTATGACGTCACTCATACGAATTCATATGATTTGTCTAAACCCCAGTGACGGGGTAGGTTTAGGGGTGGGGTTAGGGGTAAGTCATTCGTACTCATAAATACGTACGATTTAACAAAAAAGGTCACACAAATTTACACCTTGTAAAATACGTACGAATTGCTGTGAGATCGGGTTATCACAGCTCGATTAGTCTCTTGTCATGTCAAAAGTGATAAGTCTCTCACACCTGTAAGTAAATGCGGTTGTCGATCCCAAAAACTGACACTGTGAACGTAGCCTTACATTTGCTAAAAGCTTTAGGCCAGAGACATACAAACTAGCACCCCTTGTGGCCATGCAGAGAATGCACTGCATTATGAACTGCAATCAGGCACATTTAAAATGCAGTGCAGCACAAAAATTAGCTTCCATAACTAGAAGGGTATGTTTCAGGCCTTAACACTTTTATAAAAAAATTACCTCTTTTATGATTGGTTGTTCCCATTTGTATGCGAAATGAGCAACACCCTCGCTATAATGCATGGAATTTATTCCATGTTTATAAAGCCAATAAATTAACTGGTCAATGTATGTCTAATTTTCACATTTAAATTATGGTTTTACCTTACATTATGTTTTGCGTTTGTTGAGCTCCAATAACATTGCAAATGCTGTTAAAATGCATTACTAATTTCTCTCGTTTTATAACCTGCTTTGTCTTGTGCTTTGATTAATTGGTTACAGTAAGTGTGAGCGAACAAATATTTACCCCTTTCATTTCAGTGCTCTGCTCGCCTGTGGCCCAGTTTGGCTGTGCTGAGCATCACAAAATACTGCTGCTCTGTATCGGAGTGTCAGTTCTTTAGAGATTAGCTGTAGCCTTCCTCTACATTACTCACACATCTAAAGTAGAGGAACCGGCCCCCTTAGGGCCCACTGTGCTCACACAGCGATAATTAGCTTCAAGTGTTCTATTCTGGGATAATAGAGCAGCGTGTCACACCAGACAAACCTCCACAGCCAGCCAAAACCGCACCCCCTATCTCTGTTTGAGTCCTAGCGTGTTGAAATATATGGGTACAACACAGCAGGCTGCGTTTGAGCTCTTGGCGTCGAGTTTTTCCTGCTAAGTCAACTGAGGTCGATTCTGAAATGATGTTTAATTGTTCACCCCTGAAGGATGTTAATTAAAGAATTTAATTTGATATGATATCCACAACCCTGAAAGCAGGCCAAAAGTCGAATGCTTGTGAATTTTCCTGCGAGAGAGGCAGGATGCGGCATATCACGGTCCGATCGAACGGTATTCTAATGAGGCCCAAAAAGGCAGATGGCGACAATTAAAAGACAGCGCTAGCTTTTGTCATCGAATCAACCGCCTGACAAGACTGGGAGTGATGTTAGATCAGGATTTCAAACGTCATGTGATCATCTTTGAAGGTTTACACAGAGTTGCAATACTGTAGATTTCTCTGTGAGTTGAAGTGGAGGAAGCTTGTGTGCCCTTGGTCAAGCTCTTTTGCTGGGTGTACCGAGAGCATGATGGCATCTGGAGATGCGAGGACTGATAATTTGGGTGGCCAAAGCATAATCAGAATGATGATAATGATCCATCCATCAAACACAGTCTGGCTGTGATGTCAGCTCTTGCCTAGTTGTTAGTTCCAGTAGAGAGCTTCTAAACGCCATGACACACCAAGCCGACGGTCGGCCGTCGTTGAGCATCGGACGGCCCAGTTTTTGCAGTGTGTTCTGCATCATCTGCACTAGTTGGACATTGTTGAGGCTATTTTGGCCGATTTAGCATTTTGAATTGGCATGCGTCAGCTCCGTTGGTGAGAGAGAGAACTCTGATTGGCTGTTCAGCTTAGCAAGAATCTCTAACTCTGCGTCCTATAATACAGCTCCTTCTGTAGATGTAAATTTTAAAATTTTTACAAATTGTACAAACATGTCTACAAATATATACATCCATACATACATACATTTGTTCAGGTGTGTTCAAGCGCAGCTTTTTGGCCCAGATGCGGCTGGCGTGAGGCGACAACACAGTAAGCTTTCGTCGGCCTTAAAGGGTTAGTTCACCCAAAAATGAAACTTATCCCATAATTTACTCACCATCAAGCCATCCTAGGAGTATATGACTTTCTTCTTTCAGCCAAACACAGAGTTATATTTAAAAAATATCCTGGCTCTTCCCAGCATTATAATGAGATTGAATGGTAACTGAGATTTTGAAGCCCAAAAAAGTGCATCCATCCATTATAAAAGTAATCCATACAGCTCCAGGGGATTAATAAAGGCCTTCTGAAGTGAAGCGATGGGTTTTTGTAAGAAAAATATCCATAATTCTAACTTTATAAACTGTAATCACTAGCCTCTGGTGATGTCCATCCACGCGTTCATGAGTTAGTCGAGTTCTGGCGTATGACATAGGATGTAGGAGTAGCGTAAAGTGAGAGTAGACGCCTCTCGCCATTCAAACAAATAGGGCTGGGCAAAAAAACTCAAGCTCCTCTGATATTTCTCTTTAAAAATTCTCATTTTAGACTTCTAATTTGTGACCAGAGTTTTGTTTTGAAATATCTATGCACTTCCGTGTTCGTCAATACATCATGCGTTGGGTCAAAATTCACTCTTCCACCGTAACGGCGTACGGAAGCCAGTGATTCTAGTTTATATAGTTATAAATATGGATATTTTTCTCACAAAAATGCATCGCTTTGATTCAGAAGGCCTTTATTAACCCCATGGAGCCTTATGGATTACTTTTATGATGGATGGATGTGCTTTCTTGGGCTTCAAAATCCCAACTTGCCTCAACACACCTAACTGGAAGTTTCTAGTATGCCTAATTAGACCTTGATTAGCTGGTTCAGGTGTGTTTAGTTGGGGTTGGAGCTAAACTCTGCTGGACAGTGGCCCTCCAGGAGCAGGATTGGACACCCCTGGTATAAATAATTTGATTTAGATTGCCAGTTTCTTCAGAAGTAACACTTCAGACAATCTAATAACTATAAGTAACTTTGCAACTACATGTCAGCTTACTTTCATTAGAGTATTAGCAGACTCTCTGATTAATTTCTGCTAAAACTTTATTGTGATGGTCCCCAAACAGACATTCTGCTGACTATAAGTAACTTTGCAACAAAGCTGTACTGCAAGCAACATGACATCTTTAGAGGTATTGTCATTACATGCAGTTTTTGTTTGGGAACAAACACTTGTCAAAAAACACTTTGAATAAAAATACTTAGCACTGCTGTCCTGGAAGAGAGAGAAAGTGATAGTCAGAAAGCGACATGAAAGTAACTGTTGTGTCACTTTCCATTAAAAGTACCAACATAATATAATTACACTCAAATGGTAAGTATGTCAAATTATGATTTTAATTATAATTATAATCATAATTAATTAAAACGTTTCTTCACTTTTTACAAGCATGCTCTTTCAGAGATACAGTACCATCAGCCATAACGCTGAGGACGTTGGAAGGACATCTCAAAGCGTGATTCTCAGTTTATGACGGTCATTTCTTGATCTTTCTCTTCCTCTCTCTCTCTTTGTATTTTATATATAGGTGCACTGTACTTCTGCCTCAGTGAAGACTGTAAGATGTGATCTAGTATTTGATGAGGGAAGCTCAGATAAAATCTTATTAGCACAGTCGTCCTCACTTTACCCTCAATAGAAGTGACATTGCTGGGAGGAAGTGAAACACAGGTCAGTATCCTGCAGCAGGAATTGGCCATTAATCCCCAGCAGCCAATGAGAAACAGCTTAACTTTACAAGACTCAACTTTTACACTCACTGATTAGGCGGAGGTAATGAGATCCAGAAACTTGGGTAACTGCAACGGCCACTTAACTTGATTCCATCTTACGTCACTTTCATCTCAGCTGTCTGTTCTGCCTGGCTTGGCTTGCTGATATGAAGTTTAGCATTGCGGGTGGGCAGGATAAATTGCAGTGCAAGAAATGAGTTGTCTTTTATTTTGCTTTGATTAAAATTGCCCCTGGCGCCGCTGTGCTCATTTAATTTGGGCAAAAGTAACTAGTTAATTCTTACGTCTTCAAGTATGTGCTTTCACAGCAGTTGTCCGATTTTTCTCACATGTAATTATTGTGCTAATAATTTACAGTTTACTTCAGTTGTCAATCAACATCTGGAGTTTATCAGCTATGAATTAGCCATGTTTTTAGCTTGTGTATTAAATTCAAAAATGCATTTAAGATAGTAAAACTTTATACAAAAAAATACAGTGGGCTGACAAAGAGTGCTTGATGTATCTGGTTCAATGAGAGCCGTTTTCTGAACTCAAGTCCAGTTGAAAAGGTGAAGTTTTGATGAATATAATTAGCAATTAGCACAATCAACTTAGCTTCTCTTGCAGAGCATCTGCGGCAGACAAATGCAAATGCCGTTCCCTGCATGTCAAGTTGTCATGGTAAATTTGTTTTCGTACATACAAAGGTTCTTCTCGGCGCCAATAGCCTAGTGGTTAGTGCGCCCGACATATGGTGTAAATGCACTCACGGCAACCAGAGTTCGATTCCCGCCTCGAGGTCCTTTGCCAATCCTGCCCCCCTCTCTCCACTCAATGCTTTCCTGTATGCTTTATACTGACCTCTCCAAATAAAGGCCCAAAAAAGCCCATAAATAAAAAAAATAAAGGTTCTTTATTAGCATTAATGTTTCCATGGAAACTTTCCATTGAACAAATTGTTCTTTATAGTGTTAAAAAAAAAAAGGTATTATTAAAATGTTCTTTACACTAGGGAAATAATGGTTCTTTTATGAACTGATAGGTTCTTTGGGAAACCAAAAATGTTTGTTTTTTTCTATGGGATCACTGCAAAATCCCTTTTGGAACCTTTATTTTTAAGAATGTAGGTACAATGCCGGAAGGGAGAAGTAGATGGAATTAAAGTAGTTTGGATCAGGCAACCAAGTGTGAAGTTTTTCATACGCTCTTGAAAATAAGGATTCTTTATTAGCATTGATGGTTTATTAAATAACCTCAATAGAACCTTTCCGTTGCATAAAAGGTTCTGTAGAATTAAAATGTACTTTACACAAAGAACATATTGGTTCTTTTAAGACCTGTATGGTTCTTTGGGGAGTCAAGAAACTGTTCTTCAATAGCATTGCCCTTTTGAAACCTTTATTTTTAAGAATGTAGTAGGTACAATGTGAAACAAGGCCAGTAGGGATGGAGTAGATTGAATTGAACTCTAGTTTGGACCAAGCAACCAAGTGTGAATTTACTAGACATTCTTTTGGGACTGGAAGGAACGATTTCCCTTTGCAATAGACATATGAGTGGTATTATGACCATGGCGTCCTGGGTCAGGCTGAGGGCACAGTGGTCACCCAGGGAGGGATTTAGCCACAAGCTCTCTCTCCAGCCTGCCAAGAGCCAATGGGACTTCAATATTGGGCTTCAGCACAGCTGCAGAGAGCCGAACAGCCTTTGAGAGCCCCCGAACGCTAATCCTGATGAAATCTCACTATATACTGACAGATAAATATTCTGTAATTTAATACACATAGAGAACATGGCTGTACAAGCCCATTTAACCATGACTGATTGTTATGTTTCTGTGTCAAGAGCCATTTTTTTTGTGTTACCCCCTTTATTATGTTTATGGTGAGGTAATGGACACTCAATTGCATTTGACACGGCATCATCAACGCCTAATATTACATTTGACATGCTGTAAATCAGAAAGCAACCTCCGACAAATGATGGCCATTTCCTCATCTCCAACAACCTCCATCTCTATCTCATCTGCGATGACGAGTAAGTTTAATTACCGTGATTTACGACGCAGTGTAACTCAGTCGTCATTGCGGGGTGTAAAGTCGTTAGAGGCGAAGCCATTTGGAATGAGCTGTGACCGACTCAAGTGTTAAAACATAAACTAGCAATTAGAAAAAGATAACACATGGCTCACGGGGAGCGCCAAGGAAGTCTCCAGCCATCTGGGACGAATGGAGCATTCGGGGACTGACCGTAGGAGTCTAAAATGGTGCCTTCTGGGTTTTTCGCTGGATTAGAATGGTTTGTTTTTGGAGGGAAGCACCAGTAAGCCGTGGTTAAGCCATGGAGTGGAGGGGGAAGAGCAGAGACCAACAACACAGCAACAGCTTCGATTCATAGTTTTAGTTTTCTCTCACTGAGTTAAAAACATCAAAGCTTCACACAAATCCAAGCAGCAATTTACCATTACATGCAACACAATATACACGTTTTTGAGAAAACATATCCGACTCAGAAACTCTTACAAAGCAAAAACAAACACTCATTTTGAGCCATTGCTGCATCTTTCACTTACTGTTCTGTATCTCACTGTTTGAAGAGCCCACTGTTTATTACTCATCCTTGTGTCGTTCCACATCCGTAAGACCTTCGTTCATCTTCGGAATACAAATTAAGATCTTTTTGATGAAGTCTGAGAGCTTTCTACCCCTCCATAGAAATCCAATGCAACTACCACTTTCAAGGCCCAGAAAGGTAGGAATGACATTATTAAAGTAAAGTACAAAAGTACAAAGTACAAAAATATCTGCAATGTGCATTCATGAGAGCGAGGGTGAGTAATAATAAACAGAATTTTCATTTTTGGGTGAACTAACCCTTTAATTGAGGCGTCTTCTCATAGGATAAGGACATGCAGTCTCATGAATAATTATGAGACACCGATGAGTCATTGGCGTACTTTAGTACAAGAAAACATCACATCCTGTGATGTTGACTTGAAGACGAATTGAAACCCGGAAGTTGAAAAAAAAAATTAACTAGTTTTCTCCTACAATTAAAATTAACGGATTGTAACATTGTCTTCTATCGTGTTCAACACACTTAATAATTTAGTTTAGGGTTTCATGACTCTTTAAACTCAATAGAATTCAGCTGTTTAAAGCTGTGCTGTGCATTATTTTTTCAGTTTTCCTGAACACTTCCCACTTCTGCCATTGTTCAAACAAACAGGTTGGACCATCCCAAACTAACACCATCGGTTGAGCTACTGTATTTTTTTTCCAATTCATGAATGAATCATTCAGTTTTTTGAACTGGATCAACTGACTCATTGAAAAGATCTGACTCAAGAATTATTCATTCACAAATCAGGACATTGCATGCAGTCGTTTGGGCCACTTTTATCTTTTTATGAAGTTTAAAAGCTTTGTTTTCCATTTTTTGTATTGCATTCTTCAGAATTTGTTCCCTCATGTTCCACAGAAGAAAGACAGGCATACAGGCTTGTAACTACATTCGGGTGAGTAAAAATGATGACAGAATTTTTATTTTGGGGTAACTGTTTCTTTAAGATGGAAGAGAATAACATGCATACCATGTAGCCTTGTTAGCAAGCTCCTTATGAAAGTCTTGAGCAAGGAAGTCCATATAGAATTAAAAAATAATCAAGAAGCGTTATCACAAGACCATGCAGTGGAAGAAATGAACACTAAAAGTAAGAAGAGAGAGGTTGTAGCAAGCACTTTGATTAGCACAACTAGCATGTAGCACGTAGCTAATTATCTCTTCCAGCCATGTTAGAAGCTACTGGGATTATCTTCACAGCTATTCTCTTAAAAGGAAGTGCTCACAATCTGATTTCCCATGTGTAACTGCTTAGTATTCCATCTGAGAAAGCCGTGGAATTTTAATAAAGGTGCATAGACCTATTCTAGCCTACTACCGTAATCTCTTTTTTTTTTTATTTATCGATAGGGGTTTTCAAAAGTCAGTACTGTGTGTCTTAATAGCTGCAGCTCCACTTCAGAGGTACTTCAGCAAAACCTTCTAAAACCTCTTAAGTCCCTTTTCCCTCGTGTTTGTTTTTAAGCATTGTTGCTGTCTTTGAGCGAGTTCCACGGATGTTGAGTTGACGGGATGAAAGGCCAAAACCTCAGAGAAGAGGGCTGTCTCATCCTTCAGCCCTGCAGCAATGGCTCAAAGGGAATTGTATCATTCATCTCCTAGACTTGACAACATTAATTTATCTGTCAGTCATTCTGGGAGCCCAGGCCACTTTGATGAACCCCCTGAGTCTCAAATCATTAAGGCAGTGTCACACTAAACTTTGCCGCATTTAGTGCATAACAAGAGCACATCTCTAAAGTAATTATCCTGGACTATGGCACTTTATCATGCCTTTGTGCATTCAAGCATTCAAAAACATTTAGTAGAAGGGATTTGTTGGCCCGTCCCTTCAGTGTTCACTTTTCATTGATGTTGGATATATTTGTGGCAAATATGTCAAACATATGAGAGTACTAGAAATGTAGATTATTACATTGTATAAAAAAAAGTGGTTGCTGTGTTGTAGGCGGTTGCAAGGATGTTGCTATGTGATTACTAACATGTTGCTGTGTGTTTACTGGGGTATTCTGGGTGTTTTTAGATGGTTGCTTACTGAAAGTCAAAAGATATGATATTCTGATCTTTAGATGTATGGCTAGTTACATGCTACATTTTTATTGATTTAAATTATTTTTTAAGGGCACCTATTATGCCCCTTTTCACAAGATGTAACAAGTCTCTGGTGTCCCCAGAATGTGTCTGTGAATTTCAGCTAAAAATACCCCACAGATCATTTATTATAGCTTGTCAGATTTGCCCATATTTGGGTGTGAGCAAAAACATTTTTGTGTGTCTCTTTAAATGCAAATGAGCTGCTGCTCCCGGCCTGCTTTCCAGAAGAGGGCGGAGCTTTAACAGCTCACGCTTCGGTTGCTCAACAACAACAAAGATGGAGAATCTCACGCAGCCAAAATGATGATTGTCAGTAACGGTGTTCAGCCTTACATTGTTCAAACCGGAGTCGGACACTGATGGAGAGACTCAGCAAGAAGTTACAACTTTTAGAATGCAACTGGAAGTTTCTGAATGGTTAGTGGATAAATATATGTAGTTGTTGTGGAGTTGATTCAACTCATCGACTAGCATGTGGCGTCACGTTAATCTTTTGTGCAAAACCATATGGATGCCCACTTTACATAGCGTACCTATTTCCCAAACTGAGCCATACACACCAGGCTAACGTTTATGATTGCTATCAAATGCTGTGAATGGTCTGAAACGCTTCTTTTTTAGCAATTGAGCTTGCCAGTGTCAATTTGCAGGCTATCCAAGCTAACGAGACTATTCAGTGTAGACAGCATCACTGATTACAATGGATTGTATTTGCTTTTGTCACGCCACTTGCATCTGGTGTAGTATGGAAGCTTCTTTCTGCCACTGAATATAAAATAAAAAAAGGTAATTGGAACTTTTTATCTCACTAACTTTTTTTCTTAGGAATGCGTGATGTAAACTTTCAATTGCAAGTTATAAAGTCAGAAGTGCGTGATATAAACTTGCAATTGTGAGTTTATATCATGCAATTCTGACTTTATAATTCACAATTGCAAGTTTATATCAAGCAATTCTGATGAAAATTTGCAATTACATTTTTTTTTAATTATTATTCAGTGGCGGAAACAAGCTTCCATAAGTGTAGACACAGTTTAAACTTAAGTATTTTAAATAATAACATTTATACATTTGCAAGATGTTTTTTTTTTTTTTTTTTTTTTTCAAAGTGATTAGTGATTTATCAGTCCATGCATTCCCTGGGAATCAAACCCATGACCTTGCTGTTGTTTTGCAATATTCTGTGTGGTAATAAGTTTTGCTTGAGCTAAATACTACTTAATATCGCTCTGATTACCTTTCACATTAATTAATGCCGTGCTGTTCCCTTGCATCAGTCACTGAAAAAAAGGGGGAAAGTGGAAAACTGCAGTGTGTCTCCATAAAAAGGACTTGGCATGGAAATCGGGCTCCTTTCCTCAGGGGCTCTGGCCTGTTTTAGATGATAATTGAAAATGATGTAAAAATAGTGGTCTGCAGCAGACACAGGTCATATCTCAGAAGGAAGGGTTGGCATTTGGCCCTTTCATTTGAATTTCTGTATAATTAACTAGACTTTACATTTTCTGCCCAAAATATGAGTGGCATTTGCCTGCACAGATCTCACTGCCACAGTCCTACTGTTGTGGGCAGTTGGCAGGACATTGCTTTGTGGTCACAGAGGTGTTCTGAATGGTCTTTAGCAAGTTGCTATGAGGTTGCTAAGGTGTTCTTGGAAGGTTTTTAGATGGTTGGGAGTTAAACATGAAAAACTCAAAGTATGAGCTTTAGCAAACGCCACAAATTACATTAGCATTTAATGTAGCATTTAAAATGTGTCTTGACCTCATGCTATGTTCAAGTGAATATATTTCATAACCTGTGAGGAGGACTTAAATGTGAAATCATATTTTTTCCTCTACAGTGAAAACTGACAGCTGATGTTTTCTTTCCACTTCACTGATGATAATCAATTCTCAGGTTCAAATCATGAGAGGAGTCAACGCAACATCAGAGCGCTATCACCAATCAGTTGTCAGCACTGCAGTAGATCCTATGATGTGCTTGGTTGCTATGGACACAAGAGGAAAGTGCATCGGCGTGACACATGTCAAATCTGGAGCTGTACCAACTGCACTGGCAGACCAACAGTAACGGGACTTGTTTCATCCATCATTCCGTCAGTATGCCATCAAATGATTGTTTTACACAACAATTCTTTTGATTATTTCTTAATACAGACCCCTGATCCTTTGCTTAAGGCCACGGAAAGAAAAGTCAGCTTTGATTTTTGAAATGATCAAGACAAGGTGATTGTATCAGCACGTTTGTTGGGATTAGTGGTAATGAAGAGGATCAACAAGCATGTAATCTTCTCTGTGTTGTAATTCAATGGCAAGGAAACACTTGATACAGGGATGTTGGGTTAAAGACACAATTAGCATCATGTGAGTGTCAGCTAATTTTAAATGGATTTTGATTTTATTGCTCAGATGTGGCTCTTTGAAAGCTTAGTACTTGTTATGTTACGTTTAATGGGATAGTTCTCCCAAAAATTTCCCAAAATTCCTCACCAGTATGACTATATTTTGAAAAATGTCTTATTTTTGTCCATGCAATGAATGTCATTGGAGTCCAGTGTTGTTTTGGACTCCATTGACATCCATTGTAATGGCATTTGAATGAGACAATTATTGACATATTAGGAATATAGAGCTATAAAATGGTGTATAGCTCAGATCATTTGTTCTTGGAGGAACTGAAAGAGAATTTTTTTGAGGAGAGAAATTTTATGTTTTTATTGTAGATTTTGTAGTGTTTGAGAATTATACACTCTAAAAAATGCTTGATTGTTTCAACCCAAATTTGAGTCAAAAATAGACAAACCCAACCAATGGGTTAAATTTTTAAATTAAACTTTTAACCCAATGGTTGGGTTTGTGTCCATATTTGACACAAATTTGGGTTGAAACAATCCAGCATTTTTTAGTGTGTACAAACATTATTGAGATCTCTTCTGAAACTGTAGTCTAGAGGAAACATGAGGCATATAGCAAAAATCTCAATTTGCTCTCCATTTAAAGGGTTAGTTCCACCAAAAATGAAAATTCTGTCATGAATTACTCACCCTCATGTCGTTCCAAACCCATGAGACTTTCATTCATCTTCAGATCTTTTTTATGAAATCTGGGAGCTTTCTGTCCCTCCATAGACACCCATGCACAACTGACACTTTGACTCTTCAAAAGGTTCATAAAGAGATCACAAAACTAATCCATATGAATTGAGCGGTTTAATCCAAAATTTCTGAAGAGACACAATCTCTTTATATGATGAACTGATTGAATTTAGGCTTTTATTCACATATAAACATTCATCAACTCACACATCAGTTGTGGTAAATGGAAGCTCAAGCATGTGTGCTTGATGTGCAAGAACCAGTGAGGTTCATTCTCATGTTAAGCAGCACGTTTGAGCTTCAGCAAGAACCAATGAGGTTCATTCTTGCGTGTTATGCATTAAATTTGAGCTTCCGCAAGAGGTTTTTTTCGCGCACGTCATTCAGGTTCGGTTGAGCTTCTGTTTATATTCACTGATCAATGTTTATATGTGAATTAAAGCCTTAATTAAATCTGTTCATCATATAAAGCGATCGAGTCTCTTCAGAAAATTTGGACTAAACCGCTCAATTCATATTAGTGACATTTATAGGATTAGTTTTACGATCTCTTTATGAACTTTTTAAATCTCTAAAGATTTCATCAAAAACATCTTCATTTGTGTTCTGAAGATGAACGAAAGTCTTACTGGTTTGGAAAGACATGAGGGTGAGTAATTAATGACAGAACTTTCATTTTTGGGTGAACTAACCCTTTAATCTAATTCTGTCTAGGAGAACCAGCTGAGATATTTAAGAGATTTCATTTGTAATTTTCTCTCTTTTGACAGTTTTAGCCTTCTTGTACAGATGAATTCACTGATGACAGGAGGTGCCGTTGGCATTGCATTCTACTTCTGTTCGTTGGCATTGAGGGAGGATCTACAACATTCCCGACTCTATACAACATCACTGACTCGTGGGAGTGTGAATAAGACTATTCACTGGCAAATTCTTGTCTTCTCACTCATCATTTCGCTGTTGTTTGTGAGCACAACGGTCCGTTCATAATTGTTCTCATCAAAGATGAGATGTTTGATCACGTGGGAACACCTCAAAAGAAAAGAAGGCGCAAAACCGCCTGGGACCTTACAGCCGGAGCAATCCTCTGGTGTTTCAAGAGCTTTTGAAAGTTTTTTAACAGGATGATTTCAACACTGCCAGCAAGATCAGTCAAACTTTGATGTCGGAACAGAGTATCACATCAACAAGTGCTGTAATCTCCAAATAAAACAGCTGAGGCTGACTGGGGATAAAGCCAGGAGGAATTTCTCGAACGACTCCCATTTGTCAGTCCACGCACAGTGCCAGTCACAGCAGGGACGCCCATCGAAGGAGAAGCTTCTAGACAGCAAACAGAGGGTTTGAACCACATGAATCCACATGATTATTCTTCTTCTCTCTCTTACTTAATGCAAACTTCAAAATGAATCACCTCGGGTTTCTGGATTGCTCGAGGGGCTTTCGTTCTTGTTCTGCGGTAAATTGAGTGAAATGGCAACAACAAAAGTTCTCAGAAGGGTTTCCATCGAATTCAATTAGGTGAAGTGACCTTACTGAATTCAAACGTACATGGGCATCATTTTAGTAGAAGCGTTAAGGTCAACAGTGCATCGTTTAAGCATTTTCTATTGACAGAGGCAGCCATAACATCCAAATGCAATAAAATAGCCCTTTAATTCTCAGTTAACCTGTGGGGTCGGGTTATTTATTACAAGCCATTTAGCCAAGCGCTGAAACCTCATCTATCCACAGATCATTTGATTCTGCAGTTGCTCATTAATTTGAACGTATAGCATTGTAAGCAAGTCCAACTGCGAGTAAAGCCCAGTAAATGTGATTATGGCTTGCGGGGAATGCAATAATAGCTCTTTATTTTTTATGCTCCATAACACAGAATTATGTGCTGCTTACTGAAATCATTCGCCGGTATATGAGGACATCATCTCGGCTCGGGCTGTCTCTTTGTTTCGTATTATTAATGCAAAGGTCAGAGCTGAATCCGGAAAATTGTGACAATGCCTCCATGCCGAGGTTGCGCGTGTGTATGTGTGTGCGCGCCCTGCTATTGGATTTAAGAGTGTGCTGTCGAACTGTTTGCTGGATGTGCTGTTATGAACCACAAACACTCGTAAGGCCTGGAGAGGCACAAATCAGAGATGTTGGGGAGACAGTTTTACTGCTGCAGTAAGTCACACACATCAAGCGTGAAGCCAGACCACAGCACACAAGTTGCTAGGCAACACCTTGAGGTCGCTTCCCACAGCTGCTGTACTGATTAGTTAATTGTGTAAGTAAACAAAATGTTGAGTAAAATCACCAAATCCACCATCCAACACAGAAAAATCAGGCAAATGGTACAAGCACCTGGCACTACAAACCCTTTCTGGAAGTATCCGATCACAGGAGCTGTACAGTAAAATGGCTTCATTAAAAAAAACTGAAAAGTGCCCAAAATCTCTCTAAAATCAGCCAACAAAGAAAAAGAAGCATAAAGACCATAAATATTGTGCATTATATTATTTACATGACAATTTAAGTGCATTATCCCCATATATTTGTTTATTTTCATGATTTAGAAATACTTGACAATTTTATTCATTTATTTTTTGCACATTTTGTGAATTTACTAAAATTTAAAAAATTTTGTATTATGCTTTACCCCCCACCCCCCAAAAAAATGTCTATCCATCCATCCATCTCTGTGTCTGTTGTAACTATTAGAACTCGTAGTTAAAACTTGTAACCTGGGAATTTTGTGAGAGCTTGTACCACATGACCGCTGTACCACCTGACCACTGCAGATTCATTTGGCCTTTGATTGTGTTGCCAGAGAAATGCATAATTCCAGCTTTGAGTAGAATGTCACGTATTGTCATCATGAAATTACAGTAATTACGACGCGGCATGAACGCAGCAAAAATATATCCTTCAAAATTTAATTTATATATACTTTTTTTGTGCATTTTCTTAACCTTCTGGTGCTCTTTGGTCATTTTTGACAGAAAAATTTTACATTTTGTTTTTTTAGAATTTTTTTACTTGATCGGAATGGTACAAAACTTGGTAAAGGCTGTGTGAACATGATTGGACATGATTCGAAAAGGTTAAATGGTCCTAAAAAAATAGTCACACTTGTATTGTTCGCGGTCAAAAATGACCGCATTGGAAATGAATGGTAGACGAATTTCATCTATTAGAAACGTATGGTACTACGCACAAACAAATTCTTACTGAAAGCTCATTTTTTGAGATATCAACCTCAAATTTGGAACACAGCTTGTTTAAATTTATGGCTCTAATTTTCTCACAGTTTTAGAGTGAGTTTTAAAGCTCACTTCAGCAATAATCTGCCAAGTTTTGTCTTTAAAAAGAGACTGAACTCAAGTTTGGATTTATCACAGTTTAAGTTGGAAATTTCATTTTCAGGTCCATGTTCAAAAAGTGAATAAATGGATTATAACTACTGAATAATTTAGTACCATAAAATCCCCTAAAAATTCTAAATATTAATTTAAAACATTATCGAACTAAAATATACTACAATCATTTGATTGAAATGAAAAATAAATTTGGTCATTTTTGACCGACACGCGAACAGTACCAGAAGGTTAACATAACCTCATTACCCCTAACCCGATAGGGATCATCAATATATTAGACTGCAAAACATCTTCCTGATACTAAAATAGGGTTCATTTTTGTTTTTTGTTTTTCAAAATGTGATTGCTGTTTTCTGTCTTTTGAATTTAGGGGTGAAGAAAGAATTTCAATGAATATTTTTGACATTTCTGCCTTTATTTTTATAGGACAGTTCGAGAAGAGAGACAAGAAATGACTGGAGAGGAGAAAGGGGGGAACAGCCCACGAGCCGGAATATAAACTCTGGTCGCCATATGTTGAAGTGCTGCCCAAAAAGCTATGACTGACATCTGGACATGTTCTTGACAGTCAAATTAAAAATGTACTACTCAGTCTATGCAGAGAGAGAATTTAATGACCGGTGTTATAAAGAAGAGCGCATTATCCATGTTATTTAAATCAAGCCGCTTTCAGCTGGTGCCAGCTAACAGTCCACTCCTGTAATTTCACCTGCTAAAGGTCTTGCCTGTACTGCAGCATCGCTCCCTTGAGAAGCTTCTCCATAGCAACTGGGCTTTGTTACACATAGACATGTAACTCTGTTCACAATGAGAGCAAATGAGGGATATTCAGACAGCAAAACAAGGCCAGCAACAGTTCTCCATTTTCTGATATTCACGGTCCAAGTTTAACTCCAGTTAGTGTGACTGAATCAGAGCACTGTGGTAAGAATAACTAATGGCCAGATGGAGCGGCGTTGATCATCGCAGTCTGTTCGATCCCTATCACAAAGACAAACTCTGTGCTTTCAAGTATAAATTCATTAATCACATGCAACACAAATGCTGTCGATGGAGACGTCTTCACATACCATTTCTTGATTAGATCGCAGCAGGATGGCGCTAATGAAAGCCGTGTCTCAAAGTTGCTCATGTGCGTAAGACATTATGCCTGCTGTTTGTTTGACATTATTTATATATTTGTGTTAGTGTGGATGTATGCTGTAATTTTACCTCACTGTGAGCAGGACCCTTCGTAGGAGGGTGTTAAACCCACACATTCGACTTCTTTGAAGCATTAAGTGGCTTGCAGATGGTTTATAATATGCAGTTGCAAGAACTATTGACAATCGAAGCAATTACCTTCATAGTCGCCCCATTGCAAAGTGCAGCATGGCGATCCTTTGACTTTTGCAAAGGTTAACCTTTGCTACAAAGAAATCCGAGCGAGGACTCGCCGGTAACCTAATTAATAGGAAATGTCACAGCAGTAATTATGACCCACGATGTGAATCATCAAGGGTGCGACACTGCTGTGGGGGAAAACGGGTGACTTTGAAGACTTTCTTTTATTTGGTTGTCCGAGAAAATGTAGGTTTGAGAATATAGTATGTTACAACAGATGATCTACTCAAAGGACATTTATCATTGGATTGTTGCCTAGCATAACCTCGAGTCTGATTGGACCACAGAATCACAGAAATTAAAAAGATTCAGTCCTTACAAATAAAGTACTGTGATGGCGTCTTGGTACAATGATGGCTATATTGTTGTATTTTAATATGTACCATGGTACCATAAGTCAAGAGGTTACTCAGAGTTGCTTTGAAGAGTTGCTTATTGAAAATTTCCTTTTTGGAAATTATGCTTCCATAACTTGTCTTCTTTCAGAGTAGTGGAAAGAAAACAAAACAAAATTGTTCATTTTATTGCACTTTACCTTTTTGTGTCTGTAGAATTCAGTTACAATACATATATTTAAAGGCTGTTTTCTCAAAATGACTTCACTTCAGCATCACTTACATACACCAAACGTTACAGTTTTATTCCTATCTATATGCCAAGGAGTTTGTTCACATTCACTTGACTTATACAACACTTTATTTCTAAAAATATGGTGAAAATATATTTTTTATTTCTGGTGGTTGACAGTATTTTTTGATTTATGGAGTAATAAAAAAGAGATATCCAAAATCCCCTGTGTAAAAACCTTTAACTCTAATATGTGAATAAAATGAAACAAGATTTTTGAACCTGGCTTTATCCAGTGTTCAGATTTCTGTTCTGGAAAATGCCTCTTTTGCATATTTAAACATAACATTTTAAAAAAAAACTTGTCTCTCTGTTCTGCGATATATATTAGTTAATTTAGTTAATTAGATATTTTTACCCTATTCACAACTTTTTTAACTTTGGTTAGTGTGTAATGTTGCTGTTTGAGCATAAACAACATCTGCAAAGTTATGACGCTCAAAGTTCAATGCAAAGGGAGATATTTTCTTCTACAGAAATCACTTTTTAAAGACTACAAAAAGCTGGCAGGGACTACAATGAGCTTCTTCCCGGGTTAGTGACATCACAAACCCCAAAATTTACATAAACCCCACCCCCGAGAGCATGCAACAAAGTGGGTGAGGCCATGTTGGGCTGCTTTAGAGAAAAGGAAGAGTTGTTGATGTAGAGTGTTGTTGCCAAGCCGTCATTTTACACGGGACTGCTTCATAAACAAGGGTCAATTCACCGCTGGATTTGCACAAAAGTTTAACATGACGGCACATGCTAGTCAATGAGTTGAACTCCACAGCAGCTACATAAATTTATCCACTAACCATTCAGAAACGTCCAGTTGCTTTCTAAAAGTTGTAACTTCTTCCTGAGTCTCTCCATCAGTGTTGACTCTGGTTTGAACAATGTAAGGCTGAACACCATTACTGACAATCCTCATTTTGGCTGCGTGAGATTCTCCAGCTTTGTTGTTGAGCAACTGAAGCATGAGCTGTTAAAGCTCCGCCCTCTTCTGGAAAGCGGGCCGGAAGCAGCAGCTTATTTGCATTTAAAAGGACACAGACAAAAACTGTGTGTTTTTGCTCACACCCAATTAGGGGCAATTTTGACAAGCTATAATAAATGATCTGTGGGGTATTTTGAGCTGAAACTTCACAGACACATTCTGAGGACACCAGAGACTTATATTACATCTTGTAAAAGGGGCATTATAGGTCCCCTTTAAAGGTGCAGTATGCGATTTCTCAAAATTGTTGTTGAACACTGTTGATATTTGAAATCAGCCCAAACAAACACACCCCTCCCTTCATTGCTCCGCCCCCAAAATGCACAAGCATATATACGATAGGCGTGACAGTGTTTGGTATGATCCAGCACAACGTGTCAAAGTGGAAAACAAACATCTGTCAAAATGTCTTGACACATGACCCTGTTGGTCAGTCAGGGATTATTCAGACGTGAAATTAATGTGGAAGTGATTTACTGCTTGATGTTTTATTGCGGCACGCCTTGTTAGAACATGCAAGAATGACAAATCGACAACGTTCTAGGTAGACTCTGTCAAGTTGTATTTTATTACCGTTTTTGGTTTTGTTTTATGCTCTTCTGTGTCCTTAGAACTGCTGTAACATTCATGGATCCAATACCGGGTTTTTTTTAGTACAAGTGCGGAAGATTAGTGATGGACGGACAGACTCCAGCGAGACAGATGGACAGATGTGGCTTCACAGCAGTATGTTCATTTTGTTCTATATTTCAGTTGAAATGAGCTTTTCATGTTTTTTTTTTGTTTGTTTGTTTTTGTTTTTTTTGTTTTTTTTCCATCTCAATTTTTGAAACTGTTTCTGAGCTTCACATCTGCTGTGGGAGCTTGAGAATATTCTGAATTTTTAGTCACTCGAATTCTGCTGTTGGCTTTCAGGCATTGAGATATAAGCCACACAATGCTTATACATTAAAGTAAATATCTTCTAAATTACTTTATAAAGAGTACAGCACAAGTTAGGGCCAAAATGAAATTGCTTATGACAGTATTTCATAATCCACACCACACACATTTTCTAACGGAGGTGCGGGAAACTAAGTTAATGTGATTTGCTTTTTCTTTGACCATTCTTTCATCAAAGCAGCGTATCTAACAAAGCATAGAGGTGGATGTATGCACAAATTAGCTTTGCGGATATGAGTAAACTGCTCTCTCTTCTCTCTCTGCTGCTTTCACACATATATAAGTAGTTGTATTTTGTCCAGAGACGGTTCCTGTCTTCCTGGACTTTAACTTTAGAAATGTACATTTCACCTTTGAAGGGACATTTTGCTCTCAAAAGAGGGACAATTGTACCAATAATCCTGTGTTGACCTTTTGTTCATAGATTGTCTTTATCTATAATTACTTTTTTCCACACTATAGTGAAGTTACTGGAGGCAGGCGGTTTGTGCGGATTCATGGGCAGTAAATAAGTTACATAACCAACTGAAATGGAAAAAAAATTGTGGGTTTTATATACAGTGCAACTACTAGGTAAACATGACTTAGACCACTCAGCCCACAACTTGTTAAAGAAATGCTTTCGAGTTTCGTTACAGTTTAAGCTCAGCTGACAGCGCTTGTGCAAAATGTCGTACTGTCACACTGTAATATAATATTTCAAAGTAAATTAATACAACTAAGTTATATTTTATACATACATACAGTATATATATATAAAAAAAACTACAAAACTGCAGCTCTTGTGGGGTGTTCTCATGGTGGTTCGAATGCATGCCTGGAATGAATGCAAATTCCCATGATAAATCTCTAAGATTTTGGAGCACCAACTTGTTACAGTAGGTCACCATAACTACAATGCGTTCTTTAATTGATTCCCTGTAATATTCTGCCCTCTAGTTGCTAATATCGAAAGAGAAAATGCTGTTATCGTCACTTAGTGTAAATAGAATGTATTGCTATTTTCACTTATTGTAAATAGCATCTACAGCTATTTGCACTGTAAATGATTATATTTAATAAAATTATTAAATGGATGCTGCCTTATTGGGAGAATAAAAACCCACCCAACACCTTCCCCTAACCCTACCCAATAAATACTTTTAATATTATTAAACATACGTTAGGCAGTTTATTTCCACTTTTAGAACATTATTTACATTTTTATTGAAAATAAATGCCTTTGTGATGGGAAAATAGAGAAGAGCGAGCTCAGCAAAAGGCGAATTTGAACCCGCGGCAATCACGGTAAAAGTTGCGGCTACTGTTGCACCACTGAAAATGTTGAATTTCGTGCTTCTTTTATAATGTCGAAATAACGACTTAATATCTCGAAATAACTTACGTCAAAATAACGACTTATGATGTTGAAATAACAAGATATTATGTCAAAATAATGACTTAATATCTCGAAATAACGACTTACTATGTCGAAATAATGGCATGTCGAAATAATGAGATAAGTTTTCTTTTTTTTTCCTCGCCACCATAAGTTTTCTTATGTATATCTTATATATATATATATATCAACATTGTGTTACAAGTGCTTTCAGTTCAGCTCAACTTGCATTGAACCCTTTAATGTTTCTTTAATAGGCTCTAATTCAACACTTTGTTTTCTGTAGTCAGTTCAGTTTGTTTTCTTTTGTTTGACTTACATTCCAGTTTGCCATTTCACCCCAAATTGTTTTTCTCTGCAGCACAACTACTACAAACAACAGACAGAACAAACCATCCTAACCCTTGCCAAGCTCAGCTGGAGGGACGTAGCTGATACCCATGATGCTTTAGGTTATTACTGAATGGCAGATGCTGTAACACTGGCAAAGGTTCAGTGAATTGGATTAGCATTAAGGGCATTTGAAGCCTCCTTCTCAGTTTTAATTAACAGGAACCTCTGATAAATATTTCAAAACCCTCGGCAATGACAGCGGGCTCACAAGGAGACGCAAAGGGGTAAAATAAACCTCTATGTGCAATAATGTTACTCTGATTTTAAGTAAACCTTGCACACATGAAAACAAATTCTGTTAATTGACATATACTGATCTCAGAAATGTAGGATCCGTCAGCTCTGCATTGGCTGATTTAACATGCCGCATATGAAATCAAGCATTGCACGTCAAGCAAACAGAATAGGGTCAAAAGGTGCAACAGGACCAACTATGCAAATCGACCACCGTGAGAAACATCCTAAATGCTCTCACACAAGGACAAACTCTTATTCGTCTCTTCAACACCCTTTGAAAGTTTCAACATCTGTACTAATAGTTGATTACCTGATCATGCTATTGCTAATGTTAATGGGTAGGTGACAAAAAACATGGACATGAACCTTTTAAAAATCCACTTTTATTTATATTTATGCATTAATTTATTTTAATTTACTCTAGAAATTTAAATTAAAATGTACAGAGACCCTAACAGGACAAAAAATATAAGATGGCAGGAAAAAATATTTTGTGTTCACTTGCGAAAACTTTTCCTTTCCCCCTAGGAAACATTGTTTTGTTCACAAAACAATTGCATTTCCCTGAGAAACTTTGCGTTTGTTCGCAAAACAATTGTGTTCCCCTGAGAAACTTTTGAGTTTGCTCACAAAACATTTGCGTTCCCCAGAGGAACTTTTGTGTTTGTTCACAAAACAATTGTGTTCCCCCAAGAAACATTGTGTTCGTTTGCAAAATATTTGCGTTCCCCCGAGAAACTTTTGTTTGCTCGCTAAATATTTGAATTCCTCAGAAAAATTTTGCGTTTGTTTAGAAAACAATAATTGTGTTCCCCCAATAAACATTGAGTTTGTTCGCAAAATATTTGTTCCCCTGAGAAACTTTTGAGTTCGTTCGCAAAACATTTGTAATCCCCCAAGAAACATTGTGTTCATTCGCAAAATATTTTCATTCCCCTGAGAAACTTTTACATTCATTCGCAAAGAGCTCAAAGTTTCAAAAGCATTGACATATAAATTATCACTATGTCCCTAAAGGGGCTCCGTAAAAATGCATAAGCATATGAGGTGTCTATTTTTGGTGCTAAATTATGGTCACTATTTCTAGTCATGCATTCAGTTTCCAGGCAACAGACACACTTTGAGTAAAAGCCAAACCAGATGATTATGATTATGTCAAATGCATGAAAGAAAAGTTTTGTTTTTTTTATTTATTTTTTGTGTATTAAATTAGTTTTGAGGTGTGACAAATACATTTAAATGAATTGTTTATATTTCATGTAGACAGTGAATTCAGGTAAATTGCATCACTTTTCATAGTCCTTGTAAAGACTGTTTAAAAGTTTCCTAATTTACCTAATTTTATCCTAATAATTAGAAAAGTCTTGTTTAAAATACAACACAACACTTCTGTGACTGCTTGAAATTTCATGTTAACTCTAATATATTACAAACCCACATACAGTGTGTCTCAGTGGGTTGTTGCAGTGAAGCGCATGACGAAAGGAGTAGGTAAAAAAAAAAAAAAAAAACAGTCTTTATTAAATTCAAACAGAAAGCTCAGGGGATCACAGGAGGAAACAATAACAATATATGATATCAGACAATGAGCTGAACAAAACTGGGAGTATATAAACAGAGAAGCAAACAAGGGAGCTAAATGATACGCAGGTGTAATTAATGATAAAAATTAACAAGGAATAAAACCACAGGAAACAGGGAAAACCAAGCTAAAACACAATGAAACTAAACATAGCCGTGACACAGTGCCAGCCTAGAAATGCATATTCTGAAATCTGATCTGTATAATGCATAACTTTCAAGCATTGAATTTTAACCTCAGATGTTAATGCTAACCGTCAGTCACTCTTCCATTGTAATGCAGGTCCACACTTCCCCTTAATCTAACTGAGAAATTAAACAGTGTTTACTTTGGCTTAAAAACTAACTTAGTCATTTTTTGTTCCCATTCATTAGGGATGGCAATTTCCTTTGTGCAGATGAGAGAGAGAGGGGGGATTGATTAAATTCTGCATTAAAAATGAAATAGTGTGCGAAAAATAAGGTCACAGAGTGACTTTCCCTGCTCTGAAGGGCTTTACAACTTTGTACTGTAAGAACATAATGATTCTGTGCATATAAACACCACCATCAAGAATATAAATCAAGTGACTTACAATTTATTTGTTCCCTGATAAGGATGTTGGGCATGAAAGATTAAGAATAATATAATTCTGTCATTGGACATCCATCATGATACTAACAATTCAAGTTTATTGAGTTAACAAAACTTAAATTAATCATATCTTTCAGTCATATCTTATTCTATCTCTATCTAGAGATACAACAAGTCTCAACAGAATTAATCATATCTTTATCCTACAATACCAGATGTTACATAAGTGGAAAAAAGTGCTGGCATCTGTAGATAGACATGAGAAAGAAGCATCATGGGAATTTGGCAGATTTAGAAATCTGCAAGCTTTACTTTTATCACTTTTCTCCTGCTTTACCTCGGTCATCTTCCTAAGCATGTTAACATGATAATAGCAGCGCACATACAGTATGAGTGATCTTTCATAATGCACATTATCGCTCAGTAAGGTGATTCCCTTGAGCTCCCTGTGATATCGTGGCATTTGTCCAGTCTCCTTTCAGGAATGACCAATCATTTCCTGTTGTGACAGGCATTTAGATGAATGTGATCTTCTGCTTTGGTGATATGTCACCCTGCTCTAACGGAGTCATGGTAATTACTGCGCTCTGGGGAACGTAATGCATCATCAATAGGACTTTTGATATGCTGTGAAGATGCACCCTGCATATAGAAGCTGAGGTCAGGCAATCACTAAAAAAATTTTCAAAAATGTGTTGATGTTGATTAAGGCAAGATTGGGCTTTACTGTACATATGTTGCTTTGGAAGTCAATCATCCTGGGGTCACAAAAGTCAAACCATTTAATTGTAGAAAATGCAAAAAGTATCCATATAAACCCTGGTTTCCCCTCTGAGATGACTGAAGATTTAGTAATGTTAAGTGATTTACCAACTTCAATTGCAATTCCAATAGTTTGATGCCCTTGGCAGCCACCGATTTGCCACAAAAACACATTGCGGTTAATGCACACCTTATTTATCCTTGTAAGTGATCCTGTGACGTGTTTTATTTTAACTTGTATGCCTTTTTTTTAACGTTTTTGAGCATGAAGGCATGTCACAACCTGTCCACGCCAGCATCTGGCTACCTTGACTAGCTTCTCCCTTATAACAGATGAATTTTTTAACCAGTAATGCAGCCTATAATTTCAGCAGCAAAAGAAATGGAAAGCCTCCTCCATTGCAAAAGCTGGTGATTCTATTTATTTTCCTGTCATAATCAATGCACAATTATATGGCTAGCTGCATTTTATTATTAGCATTCAGCATTGTTATTTCCATGCTAAACACTATCAGAACACTTGCGACTCACAACTTGATAAATGAATTAATAATGAATTGTAAGCAAACAATCAGTTCTCGTAATCAACTTGTTGGATGCAGAAATGGGCAGGAATAAAGATCTGAGTGACTTTGACAAGGGCCAAACTGTTATGGCAAGACGACTGGGTCAGAGTATTTCTGAAACGGCAAGGCTTGTGTGTTGCTCACAGTCAGCAGTAGTGAGAATGTACTAACAATGGTATGGGGAGGAACAAACCGGCAACAGGGTGTTGGGCGCCCAAGGTTTATCGAAGCATGAGGGCAATGAAGGCTATCCTGTCTGGTCTGAGCCAACAGAAGGTCCAACAGAAGGTCTACTGTGGCACAAGTCACAGAAAATTTTAATGATGGTTATGGGAGGAATGTGTCACAACATACAGTCTATCACACTCTGCTGCATATGGGGCTGCATAGCCGCAGACCAATCAGAGTGCCTATGATGACCCCTGTCCACCATCGAAAGCGCCTACAATGGGCATGTGAGAGTCTGAACTGGACCTCGAAGCAGTGGAAGAAGGTCACCTGGTCTATTTTATGGACGTGTGCGCCATTTACCTGGGGAAGTGATGTCACCAGGATTCACTATTAGACGACGAGAAGCCGGTGGAGGGACTTTGATGCTCTTCTGCTGGGAAACGCTGAGCCCGGCCATTCATATGGACATATGTGCCACCTACCTAAGCATTGTTGCAGACTAGGTACACCCTTACATGACAATGGTGTTCCCTGGTGGAAGTGGCCTCTTTCAACAGGGTAATGCATTGTTCAGGAATGGTTTGAGGAACATGATGGAGATTTCAAAGTGTTGCCCTGGCCTCCAAATTCCCTAGATCTCAATCCAACTGAGCATCTGTGGGATGAGCCACCGTGGATCAAACTTGTTGGTTCAGCACATCCCAGAGATGCTCAATCTACACAGACCTTAAAGGGATAGTTCACTCAAAAATGAAAATTATCCCATAATTTACTCACCCTCAAGCCATCCTTGGTGTATATGATTTTCTTCTTTCAGCCAAACACAATCGGAGTTATATTAAAAAATGTTCTGGGTCTTCCAAGCTTTATAATGAGAGTGATAGGTACCCTAGACTTTGAAGCCTAAAAAACCGCATCCATCCATCATAATCAATACGACTCCAGGTGGTTAATATAGGCCTTCTGAAGCAAAGTGATGCATTTTTGTAAGAAAAATATCCATAATTATAACTTTATAAACTGTAATCACTAGCTTCCGGTAACGTCTGTCTGCGCGTTTACGAGAGAGTCGAGTTCCGGCATATGATTTATGATGTAGGCGTAGCGTAAGCTTAGGTGAGAGTAGACGTCTCTCGCTGTTCAAACAAATAGGGCTGGGCAACAAACTCAAGCTTCTCTAACATTTCTCTTTAAAAATTCTCTTTTCGATGTCTAATTCCTGACCTGTGCTTTGTTTTGCTCTATCCTCTGCACTTCTGCATTTGTTTATACGTCATGCTTTGGGTTAGAGGTCACTCTTCGATCGAAACTAGACTCGTGTACAGCCATTACCAGAAGTCAGATTATAGTTTATATTTTTCTTACAAAAACACATCTCTTTGCTTCAAAAGGCCTTTATTAACCCCCTGGAGCCGTATGGATTACTTTTATGATGGATAGATGCACTATTTGAGCTTCAAAACAAAAAAAATGGTATCATTCACTCCCATTATAAAGCTTAGAGTGCCAGGATATTTTTTAATATAACTCTGATTGGCTGAAAGAAGAAAGACATACGCCTATACGCCAAAAACTATACACCCAAAATCCTAGCCACTACTTTTCAAAAATTGACTTTGGAATTGCAATGCTAGTTCTCATCCATCAAACTGCATGCAAACCTGAATCAAGCTGAAAGCCCTCCAGAATACAACTCTCGATTGGCACTAATGCATTTTTGCTGTCTCATAAGACTAGCGTCAGTCAGCAAAGAGAGGCGAGTATTCAAGCTCAACATTTTAAAGCTTCAGTCTGCGTCTCGGCTGAAAAGAGTAGCTTTAAGCGTTAAGCTCGTTCAGGAGGTCTCAGAGCACACCCTCTAAATCCCACCATTAACGTCCACGGATAAAGGTAACAATGATTAACGCTAAAGCCGATAGCGTCAAACAGCAGCATTCGTCACCAGTGGCAGTTCGCTGTCAGCGCAGGTGATTCATTATGCTTAGCTTATTTTAATTAGCTTTGCTGCCACACAGCTAATTGGTTGCGGATTGTAAGCAGAAAAGAGCCGGTGCCTCGAGGCGAGGTGTTAAGACGACTAGAGCGCTTATATCAAATCTGATTTAAGTAATAAGCATTTTCAAAAGGCCAGCTGGCTATCAGTGCCAGGTACATGTCATGTGACCTTTTTAAAAGGCGTGCGTGGAAATGTTGCAAGCCAATAAAGCATGTGTTAGTGAACAATGCTCTAGCTCTCCGTTTCTGTTGGTTCTAGGATGAGCTAGATTTTGCTTTTATTGTGAGAAGAAAGTAATATCAGATCAGAGGCTTCTGACAGCTTCAGGAAGGCAAGTTATTTGTGAGCATCTTATCAGCAGCTGTGGCAGCAGACGTATGGCGCGACTTTATCTGTGACAGAGGAAAGCATCACGCACAAACACACACATAAACAGCCGTGTGCAGACACATGATGGAGGAGGGTCTCGCACTCTTCAGACTTCAGTGCTTCAAACACATCTTCGCCTTCATATGCTTCTGCCGCACGTATCATCCCTCTGATCTGCTTACTTAGGGAATGTTACGGCAAACATGGAAGGAGGAATAACGCTCAGATTTTAATTTCAAGCGCAAACGTGCTTGTTACAAAAAGCAGCTCATCCACCTTTAAAATTTAAAATGCCTCAAGGCTGTGCTCAAAACCCAGCTTTTTGTGTCTCTAGTATAATATTGGTAGTTATCATTTGATCTGGCACCCACTTTAATGTCCAACCAAAGCATGCCATAACAATGGAAATCCATACCGTATTGCTCAGAGATTGCTCAGAAAATGTAATGGGTTTTTCATTCAGTGTTATTTTAGTATTATTTAACTATTATAGTATTCATTAATAGTTTGACTTTTTGTTTTCAGTTTTCACTTTAATTTACGTTTTAGTGATTTGCTATGTCCTATTGTAATTTTTAGGGGTTCTCGATCTGAACCAAACCAGTGCAGCAAGATTCTCTGGAGTCTAATTGTCAATAATTATCTACAAAATAGGGCCACCAAAACATTTGAAGTGGGCGGAGCCACTTTTACTAAATTCGTGAACAGAATGAGATATTTTCACCAGACTCGGCACACATATGTAAGAGCTCATTCTGTGGTTGCGTGAAAAAGGACACGGCGACTGGCCATTTGGTGGCGCTATAACATGCAAAATATTTAAAAATCCTACCCTAAGTCTGATTAACTTGAAAATTGGCATGCAGTGTCAAAGGTGCCAAGACTGCCAAGGACATTCGTGCATTTTGAAAAACGTATCCGGCGGTGGCCAATGAAGTTTGAGCAGCTATCAGACAAAGTTAATGGAGGCCGATCGGAACGAAACTCACTGGGCCTGTTTGACTCGCATCCCTAGAGACCTGTAAGAAATTTGAAAGAAATCGTCCACCGGGAGCCGCGCCTTCACGTTTTTCACGTGCGTAAAGGATTGTGTATCACATGATTTTTCACACACACCCACGATTTCTCATTTTCATTTAAAGCTTTTAAATTTTTCATGTAGTACTTTATAGTTATTTCACTGTCCTATATGTTTTTGTATATATTTTGAATTAGGTTTTATTTTATTTCATTTAATTTCAGTTCATTTTGTAGTCATTAATATAGTTATTAAGTTTTAGTTTTTAATTTTAGTTTAATTTTAGTACTTTAACTGAAACTAAATGAAAATGAGAAATGTTGCCTTGGAAAATAGCTGAGTAAAATATATTTTTTAAATACTTTATTTTGTCATTTAATGTTTAATTTCATTACTAGTAAAAATTATTTTTATCATTTTAGTTTTAGTTAACCCTGGTTTCACCAAGGAAAAAAAAAAAAAAAAAAAATCCCCTTGAAATCCCCTTGGTCCAAAATCTTACTCCACATAGGTGTATATTAAACATCAAACATCTTCTGATGGATAGACAGATTTGGTCTAGGAAGAAAAGTTTAAATTCATACTGAAATCTCTGATCTTGGCATCTTGACAGATCTAAGAATAGTTTAGAACATTGTTGAGATGTCTTCTGAAACTTCAGATAAGTCGAATTTAAGTTTTACAACTTTTTTGTTTCCTCAGGAAGAAATTGGAGAAGCAGGAGATACTTTAAATCTCCAATTTCTCTCCATTTAAACTCATTGTAGGAGAAACAATAGAAATGTTAAAAAGATCTTGTGCATGAGTTTTCTTTCTTACGGGGTAGACACCTTAAATAGCATTTGACTAAGCGAATTTGCCTGAGATGTTTTGCTCGCAGTGTTTTCAACAAAACTATCAGTGTGCTTTGAAACCGAATAGCCCTGGAAGCACCACGGATATCACTTTATACTGAAGACTAGCTGTGGGTGTCAGACTCGCCTTCAGCTTGTCTGCTGTCCCGGCCTACGTAGAGATGGCAGGCGGAGTAAATTGAACTGATCTGTGTTGATTAAGGTTGAACTGAGGGCAGAAGAGAGCAGGGACGCGAAGGTCACCCCCTTTATCTATAATCACATCACAGCCGAGCGCTACTGGTGGATCAGCGTCTCATAATTACTCATTATTCATGAGTCGGTCAGAGAGAGAGATTCACATGATGTACTGCTCCCTTGCGCTTGTGAAATGGCAGCTACAGGAGATGTTTGGTTAGAATAATGACATAAATGTTAATCCTGATGTTCAGATGGGTAATTTTGCGGAATGAACCACCTGTGTTTGTTCCTGACTGTTAAAACACGGCAAACTAAAATGCAGCGATTAAAGGTTAAAAACATCCTTGCTCATCAAAACATGTTCCGCTTGTCCTGTGGCCTTACTTCTTTGTCTGCCGGATCATGAGGTTTTAGGGGATCAATATCCAATCCTTCTTATTACAGATTAATCCCTGAATATCCCAGCTTCATTAAAACTCTATCTGACAGTTGCTATGTTTGGAATGCAATGCCAGTGTACTGCATACTGTATACTACATTCTATTTGTTATTTTAACAAATTAACAGATGCATGCAATTCAGCGAGTGGCATCTCTACAAAAAACAAACAAAAAAAAAAAGGATTATTTTTGGTCAGTCTAACCACACATAACCACAAATATGACAAAACGCACCACAAAACTGTATTGGTGCTTGTGTTAGGACGTCATGACTTTTAGTCACATACTATAACAAACAATAAGGTTTGAGGTGTTTGATTTGTATTCTCAATACACGAGTTTATAAATGTTTTGATTTAAAGGGTTAGTTCACCCAAAAATTAAAATTCTGTCATTAATCACTCACCCTCATGTCGTTCTATACCTGTAAGACCTTCGTTCATCTTGGGAACACAAATTAAGATATTTTTGATAAAATCCGATGGCTCGGTGAGGCCTCCATTGACAGCAAGATAATTAACACATTCAGTGTTCTAGAAAGCTACTAAAGACGTATTTAAAACAGTTTATGTGACTACAGTGGTTCAACCTTATTGTTAAGAAGCGACGAGAATACTTTTTGTGTGCAAAAAAAACCAAAATAATGACTTTATTCAATAATATCTAGTGATGGGTGATTTCAAAACACTGCTTCATGAAGCTTCGAAGCTTTACAAATCTTTTGTTTCGAATCAGTGGTTCGGAGCTTGTATCAAACTGCCAAAGTCAAACTGCCCAGTGGTGAACCATTGAAATTTCAAAACACTTATGACATAAAGAAGCCTCGTTTACTGAAATCACATGACTTTGGCAGTTTGATACACAATCCAAACCACTGATTCAAAACAAAAGATTTATAAAGCTTCGAAAAAAGTTTTTTTGTCACATGAACTGTTTTAAATATGTCTTTAGTAGCTTTCTGGGCATCTGAAAGTGTTAATTATTTTGCTGGTAATGGAGGCCTCACTGAGCCACTGGATTTTATCAAAAATATCTTAATTTGTGTTCGAAGATGAACGAAAGTCTTACAGGTGTGGAATGACATGAGGATGAGTAATTAATGACAGAATTTTAATTTTTGGGTGAACTAACCCTTTAATTTGAGAGGGATAACCTCTTATATTTTGCTTTGTTTATCATAAAGTGATTTTGCTGCTTTAGAAAGAAAAAGTCATGCTGCGTGCACTGTAAAAAAGAATTGTTGGTTTAACTTAGGTTGCTTTAAAATTTTGAATTTATTGAAATTATTTGAATTCATACAATGAAGCCGATTGGTCAACAGAAACTCAAAATATTATGTTATCTGAACCACATTATCTAAGTTGATTTGACAAAAGAAAAAATGCTGTGATAAATCATGAAAATAATTTTTTACAGTTTGAGTAAATAAAGCCGTAATTTTCATTTTTGGGTGAACCGTCCCTTTAACGGCTATATCTGCCCTTATCTTTTTGTAAGGGTATTAATATTATATCAGTTCATTGAACATGTTTATCTTGTGATGTGATGAGAATAACCCAAGGACATACTTGTTTGTACAACCGATTGCATCAGTGTTTCCCACACCAGCGGCCCATTATTAGACACGATTATCACTGCACAAACAGCAAAAGGGACAAACCAGAAGACCACCGTTCCAAAAAAAAAAGAGTTCTATTTATCTTTTGATAAAATCCTGTCTCTTTCGAACGGGGGTGTCTAGAGGACCAGAATAGATAGCAGTCAAATTCATCATCGCCTCATATCTCATATAGAGTTCCGCTGCAGTGCATACAGTTTATTACAATGCCTCATGAAGCTGTCGACTCAAAGTGTTCAGAGAGAACGACGCTTGTTCCAAATGGCTTTCATGCCGATCTGAAATTCAATTGCATTGTGTCAAAGAAGAGCCAAGTCCCAAGATGCCTGCTGCTTGAAGCGTCATCCTTCTCTATTGTTTTTTTGCTCAAACCGTTTAAGAACTATTGTTAGCTGTTGGGTTCAAAAACAGTTTTCAGTCCTAAAAAAAATAAGAGGGAGGTAATACGGAGGCTAACACAACATTGCACTTAACTTAATGAAGAACAGAAAGTGAAATGGCACATCGTGTCACGGCTCCAGATTCGTGTTGCTCAGCACACCCACCTTAAGCGTATCTCTTTCAGAGAAAGACAAGGAGCAGAAGATAAAGGTGACAGCTAAAGATATACATTGGCGTGATAAAAAAGTTAAGTCTTCTTCTTCTAAGACACATTTCCTTTGGCACCGTGGCCCTGGCTGTGGAGCCAAGGCAGTCATTATGGGTGAAAAACTGTCCCAGTTCAGGGCCCTGACTTTATTGGAATTGCTCGTAAGTGTCACTACGTCACACTTGTCCCCTGAGGTGTATTACTCCATGGTGAAATAAGTGCTGGGTGATAAAAGAAAATGCCCTATCTGTGCCAGAGGGAGCCCACAAACGTGGAAACGGCACTGCACAGCTGTATGGACAATATATTGGCAGAAATAAAATTGCCTTTGAGCAAGACAGAGGAACACAGGTTAGCTCTCTGATCAAAGAATGTTCGAGGTTTATGAACTTAAAGGGATAGTTCACCCAATAATCCATATGAATTGAGTGGTTTAGTCCAAATTTTCTGAAGAGAAATGATTGCTTTATATAATGAACAGATTGAATTTTAGCTTTTATTCACATAAACATTGATCAGCGAACATAAACAAAAGCTCAAACAAACCTGCTTCATGTATGAGAACAAATCTCTTCCGGAAGCTCAAATATGCTGCGTAAAACATGAGAATGAACCTCATTGGTTCTCGCACGTCAACTGTTTACCACAACTGATATGTGCGTTGATGAATGTTCATATGTGAATAAAAGCCTAAATTAAATCTGTATATCATATAAAGCGTCTGTGTCTCTTCAGAAAATTTGGACAAAATCACTGAATTCATATGGATTAGTTTACGATCTCTTTCTGAACTTTTTGAAGCGTAAAAGTAGTAGTCACATAGCTGTCAATGGAGGGACTGAAAGCTCTCAGATTTCATCAAGAAGATCTTCATTTGTGTTACTAAGATGAACGAAAGTCTTACGGGTTTGGAACGACATGAGGGTGAATAATTAATGACAGAATTTTCATATTTGGGTGAATTTCCTCTTTAATGCATTAGTTTTACAACATAAACCAAGAACTGAATAATAATTGGTTCATTTAAATAAAAATACTATTTCCGAATTACATTCGGTTGCGTTAAAACACAGTTACCAAAAAACATAAAGTGCAACTAGTCTGACTCGCAAAAAATGATTGTCGGTTCTTTTTAGTGAATCAAAACAAACAGCTTAACCAATCTGACCAAAATTAAATGCTTTTCTTTCCATAACTTCCATTCATATGCAAATGCAGGAGACAGGAAATGCAATCTCATTTAAATGCGTTTGCTGCGTTCCAACGTTAAAGTTTTGGTAAACTGCGAATTCGTATCATATAAAGACGTGTGACCAATAGACCAATAGAAGATTGATAAATCGGTAAATCTGCAAAATTGCAGTGTTGCATTAACGTGGAGTAGATTGCGTATATTTTTACATTTTGGATGTTTTTTTTTTTTTAATTATATTACAACATTTTAATGTCTGTAGAAATTTTGTGATTCTTTTTAGTGAATCAGCAATATATAACACAACCAGTGTAGTCTAATTCCCTGAATGAAAGATTCTTATGCACCATTCTTTTTAATGAATTAAAAACACAGTAACTTGTCTAGTCTGACTCCCAAACTAATTATTCCAATGAGTTGGTTCTTACCATGTTATGTTGAGATTTCAATCAGTGTAGTACTAACTGGTTGTTTATATGACAACTTGTAGTGAAAGAGGCACAAAATATATTAATTAAATATCATCGCTGTCAGACAGAAACCTCTTTTTGTTCATAAATCATTACTATTGGTCACCCTTTACATCTGCCTGTGGGTTTTCCAAATATATAACCAATGAAAAGTATTAAAAATAGCTTGTGACTCAACCTCATATCTCCACTGGATCCTCAAACTGTCAGTAAAATCTCATACCTTCACCCTGCCTCTATTGTGAATGAAGTGCAGTTTGGAACGTCTCTGCTTGTTTGCAATGCAAGGGTAAATAAAGACCTTCTTTATTGGTTTACTAGTTTTACACTGGTTCAGCGTTTTCTTTACTCAATAAACACTAAAGGCTAATGTTTATGTATTTGAGGAGTGGAGAAGAGTATCTTACTCTAGCATTTGTCGTCAAGTCATAGCCAATAAGCCTACTGTATTAAATATTTAATGCATGTTAACAAATTGAACCTTTTTGTAAACTGTTACTATTAAGATTAATTTTAGTATCCTGCCTTTAAGGGGAATTCTGTATTGTGAAATAGGAAAAGTCAGCATTTGTCCCATGAGTTTTGTGAACATGGAACTTTCTTGGCTGTAATAAACCAGTGTTTGGAGTTTCTCCTCTGACAGGTTGAAGCAGACAAATGAGGAGACTTACAGCCCACCTGAAGCCCAGGAGAACGCAGCCCGAGCAGGCATGCCAGCGGAGGCCCCTGCTAATTATCAGGCCTCTTCATGACTGACATCTGCCTCCTACCCCACTATTAGGACATCACCAGTGACTTGAAGAAGAAAAAAAAAACAACAACGAGGGGTTCCACTGTAAGCACAACATTGTGACTTTGTGGAGATGTTATCTGTTTTCATTTTACACAATTAATGAATTTATATTGCCTGAATTCTTTTGTGGGTTCATGGTGCGATAAGGTCCATCTGATGACAGATGCAGTCTGGTTTATGATGAGAGGCTTTCTAATCATCATGATCGATGCAGAAAGTAATTTGTTCAGGGTCATAAGCTAATTGGCACCAATTTAGCCCCCTTTTGATGATATACGAATTTCCCAAATGTATTTTCAGATTTGTTTGTAATGAGGTGGAGATCTGCTGGCTCAAATAATGAACTCTATTAGAGCATTGGTTCAGTTATGTTATTTTAAGAAATACAAAACCTTCCTAAAATGTTGCTATTTAGAATGTACTAATACTAATAGCAGTACATGCTAATTGTCATGCATTCTTAAAAGTAGAATTTACAGTATATACATTCAGTACTTGATATACTGTAGTAGTACACTCAAGTTGTACTTAGAAGTAATGTGTTTTTGCTAAAGTAATGCATGCTCTTTGTAGTGCTGACTAAATAGCAGTCCATACTACTTACTAAATTCTACTGTAAGTACATTCTAAATAGTAGCGCATACTCCATATTTGGTACATTCTAGCTGCATACATTCTAGAAATATAGAACCTTCCTAAAATGTCATTCTTTTTTTTTCTCGTTAAATTGATAGTTTAAAATGAACTGAAATTCAAGTTCAGCTCTATATATTCCAGCATTGTGCCTAAACAGATTAAGTCTTCATTTTCTGGCCTCCTGATGTGAGAAGTAATACTGATGTCGACTCTGGAGACTGTAGGCATGGTGATGGTTCGTCTGTCAAGCAGCTGCCCTTTGGTGGCCTTGTCCGTCTGAGGCATCTGCGGCTCAGTGGAGCGTTTCTTGGCCGTCTCATGCTCTATCATGCTCAGACCCGTATGGCCATGAGGGGTGCTGGAGTCAAAGTGATCCACCAGCCTAGCTGACTCCTCTGGTCGAAGGGTCAAAGCTGGGGTCATTCAGCACCTAAAGTCACCCGGATGCACTTATATGAAAATTCCATAGATGTCCCTTTGATTGGCATTGCACACAAGGACAGGTTCAATCAAAATGTACACTACCAGTCAAAAGTTTGGACACGGTAAGATTTTTAATGTTTTAAAAAGAAGTTTTGTCTGCTCACCAAGGCTGCATTTATTTAATTAAAAATACAGTAAAAACAGTAATATTGTGAAATATTATTACAATTTAAAATAACTGTGTTCTATTTGAAAATATTTTAAAATGTCATTTATTCTTGTGTTGGCAAAGTTGAATTTTCAGCATCATTACTCCAGTCTTCAGTGTCACATGATCCTTCAGAAATCATTCTAAAATGCTGATTTGCTCTTTAACTTCATCCTTGATGAATAGCATTTATCTGAAATACAAAGGTTTTGTAACATTATACACCGTTCAAAAGTTTGGGGTCAGTAAGAATTTATTAAAATAAAAATATTTTTATTTTTTTGAAAAGAAATTAAAGAAATTATTTTTTTTTTCAGCAAGGATGCATTAAATCGATTAAAAGTGACAGTAAAGACATTTATAATGTTACAAAAGATTATATTTCAAATAAACGCTGTTCTTTTGAACTTTCTATTCATCAAAGAATCCTAAAAAAAGAAATATTGTACACAAATATTTTGTACAATTGTACACAATAAATGTTCCTTGAGCAGCAGATCAGCATATTAGAATGATTTCTGAAGGATCATGTGACACTGAAGACTGTCATCCATATTTGGTTGAAATATTGTGTTATATAAACTGAATATACAAATGAAAATGACAAATGAAAAGTTTTTATATTTTATTTTAGTTAACATTTATATTATTTCAAGTAACAAAAATGTTTTTACGGTTTTAATTAACTGTAATAACACTGTAATAACTATATAATAACTGTAGTGCATGCTATGTAGTAGTCTACATACTACACTCTAAAAAATGCTGGGTTAAAAACAACCCAAGTTAGGTTAAAAATGGACAAACCAAGCGATTGAGTTGTTTTAACCCAGTGGTTGGGTTAAATGTTTGCTCAACGTGCTGGGCAGTTCTATTTAACTCAACTATTGTTTAAAAATGACTATATGGCTGGCTTAAAATGAACCTGAAACAGGTTAGTAATTAAAAATCAGACACATACAGTAATTTTTAAACAATAGTTGAGTTAAATAAAACTACCCAGCAGGTTGGGCAAACATTTAACCCAACCACTGGGTTTGTCCATTTTCAACCCAGCATTTTTTAGAGTGTAGTTTTATACAGTACATAGTGCATGTATTAGTACATACTAGTTGTAATGCATTTTACTAGGAAACAAGCAAAAATACTAAAGTGTGAATTAAAAATTGTGTATGCAGTATATGGATGACTACACGTGAGTATGCATGTTGTTTCTTTGAAAGCTCCTAAATGGTCTAGCAGTGCAGGGAACAGGAGTCATTCTGCCCTCAGTTCCTGCTAAAGCGAGCTATCAGACACAACAGGGTGATGGTGCGTTCAGTTGCCATGGAAATCCAAGTTAGTAGACCAGACCACATGCAACAAGGTTCAATGGCTCAAAAAATCTCAAATGAACTGATGTAACAATCTGCATGCAATTAATTCTTGCACTACTTCAACTGCTTTCACCTGTTTGCTTTGTGAATCAGTTCCCTCTAGTTTACTATATAGTTTTGTATATTAACATTATTGAGGAATACAGCTGTGTTTTATACCACTGTACAGTTGCAAAGCCGAATCTTGGTTATATACAGATGGTATTTTCATTGCTAATCACTGCAAACTGTTATTTTCCACCAATGTGTCAATGTTTGGCAATATATGAGCACAGTCCAGTTAGCCCCTCCTGGTAGATGCCGTAACACTTTTTTCTCGACAGCCATTCATAAAGTAGCCACGTATTCTTACAATATTAAATATTTGCCCAGTAAACATATAAATCATAATTCCTTTATACTATAGTAGGCAACTTTTTTTTGACGTCACATCTCTGGATATAGCTGCTAGTGAAGGGCTTGGGATGAGATTGTGATAAATGGGAACACAACACTGTAGATTCTCAGTGCACTGTTGTGCAAATGTGTCAATCTCTGACCCCTAGTGGTGGACTGTTGAATAGGGGTTATTGTTTGGGAAGCTTATATATGAACAAAGGAGGGATAGTTCACTTTCACTGTTTTAGAATGTTGTGTAATTCTAAGCACTCGTATTGAATGGTTTATGATCTGTAGAACATGGCTGGATCTCTAAAAGATAAACCTTGAGACTAAACAAAAGTCTTTTGTCCTTGTTTTTTACTATGCCAAGGATACCTAATGTGGTAGATATATTATGTTTGTTTAAAACATTGTCATTGTATACAGTGTGTAATTTCAATTGCATCTTCATTTTCAGCTTCAGAAAAAAAAAAAAAAGAAAGAAACTCATCAAATAGGATAGCCTACACCTAAAACAATAAACTTCACTTCAGTGTCTGAAGTTTATTGAGGCTGAAGTTTCCAGCTGAATTGATTACTTTTGGCACAAATTATGATTATGGGGACAGATAATCGATTAGTACACATATTACCTCAAAATGTTTTTTCCATAATGCATGAGTTGTAACTTAATACATTTTGACATTTGCATCATAAACCAGCCCATATTTGGCTTTTCTGACATATAGTAAACTTGCTCGGTAGCTTGCACTTGCAATTCAGGGCGCTCAAGTACTCAAGTCACAAGTCATTAGTATTTGTAGAAGCAAGCTAAAATGACACGGTTGCTTCAGCAAATGCGTTTTTTTCTCACATTTGCTTTTGTTAACACTATTGGTTAGGTTTTTTAAGTAGGGTTTAGTTGTAGGTGATATGTTAAATTCAAATGCGATAGAATTACTTTTAGCGCCACTCACCAGACATTTCTGAACTGCTGTAATACGTACAACAACCAACGTACACTGTAAACCCGAATAAGTTGGGCTAACTCAAAAAATTTGAGGTAATCTGTTACATCAAATTTTTTGAGTTATGATGGTCCCCATATTAAGTAACAAGAACTATCACATTTTGAGTTTGTAGTACTCATGCATGTTAACTGTTCCTAACTTGAAGTACTGAGTTAGCTAACTTCTACATTTTTATAGCAATTAACATAAAAGTTTTAGTTAATTAACTTTTTTTGAGTTCTTGGAAATCAAATAAGTTATTTACAAAACTCAGGCAGATTCGAGTTCATCTGATAAAACTGTTTCAGATAAAACTGAATGCGTTTTTAGTGTCACTCACCAAACATTTCATTTCTGAATTGCTACGATATAACAACCAAAGTAAAAAAAAAAAAAACGTTTCCAGATTGACGTTCATCTGTTTTGGATACAATTGAAAGTGCTTTTAACTTTGAAAGTGTTGCAAAATATGCAAGAAGCAATGTAATATGTGCAGAAATATTGCCACAGGAATGTTTTTCCAATGAGTCTGGGTTGGTCAGATCCCACACACTGTTTTGAATGTGCACTAACATTACTGTCTGTAGAACATTAGTTGGAGGGGAATAAGGTTGTTGCCATGATAATTATCTTTGAGCACTCTGATTATGTTTAGAATATTTAGTTCATTACATTTACCATAGTCAAAAATGTTCATTTCAGAAATCAGGTCACCATAGGCTACTGTCAATCAGCTTTCTGTACCTCAGGTTTAGTACTCCCACTGATAATAAAAATCCATTGAAAACAATTTTATGTGTACATGCAGGTATCATAAGGGAAAAGTGAATTTTTTTTCATCTGATCCACGTTTTTCTCAAAGCTACTATCCACAGGAGCAGTGGATTGAGGGCAGATGTTTCTCTCAATAGCTCACATCACATTAGCATAATGATCAAGTGCAGCACGAACTAAATATTTGATAGCTGGGCCCAGTGCGTATATGTGTGTGCATTTGATGTTTGTTTGGTCCTATCACACTGGGGTTGTTTGAGGTCAGATAAAGGCTGTTCTTGATTCTACAAGGGGGAAAACACAACCCCGGATGCTCCTCAGGATACGCCGTAAGATTGTTTGAAAATGCCCCAGTTCAGATAAACACACTGAATATGAGTTTAAAAAAAAAAAAGAGCATGTCAAAACACAGCAACAAGTTCCTCGCTTCTGTCTCCTATCAAGAAAAACATGTTCTCTCTGCCCCGGGAACGGGCGCTCTCATCCGTGTTAAACAGTCGACTCCCCCCTGAGAGCTGGGGTGAAGACAGAAACAGAGCAAGTGTCCCACAGGCTAGCAGCTCGCACAACACCCTGCAGAGAGAACGACGCCAGCGACGACTAGCACAGCTTTCTCTGATCAGTCAAGCATAATGCAATAAAGTGCCTGGATCTCGCTAACTGTTACCCGTATTTCTGTGGCACTCCTAGGGTAAATGATACCACTGGGTGGCATTACTTTTCAGAATGCCCACCTCGGGTGTTTGATTTCCAAGCCTATGGACCTTTTTCATAAACTGTGTTGACATGTTTCCACAAAGTAGGCATGAAACAGAAGTTGAAGTCTAGTGATGTATATACTTTTGAACGGCTTCCTGAACAAGAAAAAATGTAGGGCAGGACTTGATTATGTCCTTTGGGAATTGATTGGATTGTTGTGGTTTGCTATTGCTGTGATCTCATGTGATTGACAGGTTGTCCCGCCCCCGCGCCAGTAAACGGATCATCAGAAAAGAGATGTCACTACAAGAGGGAGGGGAAGTTATGCTGCATTGTCATAATTGATAAAGGGATAGTTCACCCAAAAATGACAATTAACCCGTAATTTACTCACCCTAAAGCCATCCTAGGTGTATATGACTTTCTTCTTCAGTCAAAGACAATCAGAGTTATATTAAAAACTATTCTGGCTCTTCCAAGCTTTATACTGGGAGTGAACAGTAACTGAGATTTTAAAGCCCAAAAAAGCACATCCATCCATCATAAAAGTAATCCATACGGCTCAAGGGGGTTTAATAAAGGCCTTCTGAAGCAAAGTGATGCGATTTTGTAATCGATCGACCAAAACGCATCTTAATACCAGGTGTAAACAGGGCCTTTCAGAAGATGCATAATAGCGCCCCCTACAGTGTAACAGTGAAAACATGGATTGCCGAAAAAGCGTTGTGTCATAAATGACTGAAAAATTACAGGGAAAGAGTTAACAACATGGACTTACTATAGGGTTAGGATTAAGGTTTGGTTTACTGTTACTAGCATGTATTTATGCATAATTCATTAATTGTATACTACTATACAGTAAGGACATGTAACATATGTAACAAGGACACTGTAAAATAAAGTCTTACTTTTTCCTCTTTTGGAAAGTCATAGAAACACAACATTTTGATTATTTTTTCTATTGAGACGAAAATTATATTTCTTGTAGTTTCTGTTCACCACTATACTATAGAAGTTTACGCTTCTGAGAAGCCTGGAAATGTGGAAAGGGTCCATAGACTTGCTGCTGCTATTCGGGTCTTTCACCCGCTATGATTTACAGTCTGTTCAGGATTTTGCAGTGATTTGTAATGGCACACGCGTTAGAAGTGGATTTATCAAGATGCAGTCGAACCACATGCTTGGAGACCACTGACATTTTCGAGTACTGATGAGCATTAAAAAACTCCCACCCCGTCCATGTCTAAGCCAGCTTGCTTGCAAGTGATTAGTGACTTCATTACCCATGAGCCACTCCGTCACTCTCGGTAGGCCTGTTTTCGGCAAGTGGTTGTCGAGTCGCCGGCGGTGATAGACAGGGAGTGACGTCAGCCTTGTTGTTAATGGGGTGGGCATTTGAGAGCAATTTCCCCTATCTGCGTAGGGTCACTGGGGAATCTCTTAATGGGAAATCGTTATGCAAATCCAATGTAATTAAAACAGGAACCACATGCCTCAGAACCTTGTGTGTGTGTGTGTGTGTGTGTGTGTGTTTCGTGGGTGTTAATTTACATCATTAAGCAGGCAAATTAGCAGTTGCCAGAATGAGCAGCTGATTATTTTAGGTTCATGCCTGATAATGTGTTCGTGGGGGTAAAAAAGGGCCATAACAATTCCAGGACATTCAAGCTGAACATTATTTGTGAAATTTACTTGGCAGCGAAGGGGCCCTTATTTTGGAGTCACTTAAAAGGGAATTATTTCACGCATTAATGATAGTTTGGATGGGTTATTATGCTGTTGGTTAAGAAGGCGCACACAAAATTATCATAATGAGGGGGGCAATCCCACAATGGGCTTGTATTGACATTATTACACAATCCAAGAGTAAGAAATCACTTTAATTCTCCGTAATAACATTTCCTGAAGCACAATATTGTTTCTGCTGCAGATCCATTTACTGTTGAGGTTTTCTCGTATCGTAAATGAACAGGGAAACACTGTGCTTTTTGCTTTCTGCTAAGAAAATGCATAGAAGAGCTGATAAATTCATGTAAACAGATCTCGGCATTCTATATATTCCCACAGGACAGAAACATCTCAAATGAGATCTCCTTGGCAGCAATGAGATGGAGAGCAAATGGAGACTTTTTGTACTCTGATTTTTCTGTTTGCCAAGTTCCAGTTATTTCCCCTCTAGTTCCAGAAGAGATCTCAGCGATGTTTCAGACTGTGCTCATTTGCCAAGAAAAAGTCTGGAAACGAATACCAAAGACTTCAATATAAACTCCATAATTTCCTCTAATTCCTCCATGACCATCTGTGGAGATCTGAGGTATGCTGTCTAGAATTTACAACTCTATATTCTGAGTGTATGTCAACAATGGTCTCATTTGTTGCAAATTTTAGCTCTTTTAAAAATAGATATTTATACTACCGTTTAATATTTTGGGGTCAGTAAGATTATTTAATGTTCATAAGTCTTTCTAAGGCTGCATTTATCTGATTAAAAACAAGCCGAAGGTTGCGGGTTCGATTCTCAATACCGGCAGGAAATGATTGGGGTGCCTTTGAGCAAGGCACCCAACACCCCCAATCGCTCCCTGGGCGCCACAGCAAAAATGGCTGCCCACTGCTCCAGGTGTGTGTGTCTATGGTTTGCAGTGTGTGTGTGTTCACTACTCACTACTCCAAATGTGTTTGCACTAACTGGAAGGGTTAATTGCAGAGGACAATTTCCGAGTATGGGTTACCATACTTGGCCTTCACATGTCACTTTATCAGTCTTACTTTTCAGTATCAAATTAGACAATGTCTTAGAATTCTGTAGCAACCGCATAGTAAACTATATTAGGCCTGTATAACTTTCAAACTAATGTTTAAACTATTCTAAATGTTCAATCGAGGCATTGACAAGCCAACATTCCTACTTTGTCTTGACAGATTTCTTGTTAGCACAGTTCTTGCATTGTTTAAACCCTCAATCATTCAGTTACAAGCTAACCTGCATTATCCTCGAGAGTTTAAAGACCAGGGTCATGTTATCAGAGATGACAGTGAAGAGTGTGATAGCGACAAGTGAGAACCAGCCCTCCTAAAAATAAACGTGATCAGAGCCGCGTGCTGCGCTGCACATGTATTCAATACACTGCAGACAAGAGCGCATGAGCGATGCGTCATGGGACGATTGTGTTCACTCCATCTTTCAGTGCCTGTCGACAGCTGCCGCTTTCATACTTCAGATTCCACTAAAGGTGTGTGTCCTTCCACCGTCCGAGCTTTGTCTCCCACGTCCCGGATTCAAAGGCTCTTAACATACGCAAAAGCCAAACTGACACGGCACATAGTCCATCGCTGAACCATAAAAACCTTTTTGAATGCATTATGGGGTCATGCATTTATCGATCTAAAGCTTTTAGACCAAAAGTTGCCCTTTCAACCTGCCTCAAACTTGCCATTGGAGATAAATGTTCTCGGTATGCCTTTCTCCCTGTTTTTATGACTTAAATGCTATGATCCATTTTCATGTTCTTCCCAGCAGTCTCGAGGTGATATTCACCTGTAATTAATGCCACGCTCGACTGAATACTAGGACTCTCATTTGAAATTCAGGCCTCCGAGCATTGGTGACTTATAGCGTGAGACGGCACCATAAAATGCTCAATTTAACAATTATGTGCATTTATATCTGCAGCACCTGACCGTAGGACACCCAGAGTCTTTGTTGTCTTTGGGGTGGCTGCGGGAATCTTAATCACCTGAATATATGAATTATAATAAATGGGTACTTGTCTTTTATAAAACCTAAGACATTTTCCATGCCGGATCAGCCACATGCATGTGACTCAGAGGGGTAAGGAGCGTTAATTGTGTGTTTGTGCAATTCCAGAACAATGGTTGTGCCAAAAGGTGGCATTCATGGGAGGCGCTGTGGTGAGTTATTTTGGTTGGCCATTCACATGTGAGAGGTGAGGCATGGATCAATCATTGAAAATCACACTACGTCGTCTCCCTCCGTACATCACTCCTCTGTTCATGCTCCTGGACTCCTCTTCAAAGGTAAGAGCCCTGTATCAATGCTTTTTTATCATGTCTAACAGTCTGCCGTTGAAATCAAAGGTCCACTTCAGAGGTCTTTTAAGTTAGAGAGCAAAGAGTGGTTGAAGAGTCTTTTGATTTGAGCAAATGGAAGGGTTGTCCACTTCCTTTGCTTGAGTTTTTGTTTATTTGTGCATGTTTTTCAGCATGATTAATGACACTAGGGCATGCAGTCTAATAGTGTGAGATATTTTGAGGTGAATGACAGGGTGTCTGGAATATAACTGGAATGACATTCTGGATGGACTTGGATGGTTGTCACTGTATATTTACAGATGATGTTGCCAGTGTATTGGATATAGGCCTATGTATCATCCGATGTTGCTTTACACCATCAAACTTTAGACCATTATAAACTAATTAACAATGAGGGGTCATGATTTGTCATCACATTTTTTCTTTTGTCAAATCAACTTAAATAATTAATGTGGTTCAGATAACATAATATTTTGATTTTCTGTTGATTAAACCAATCGCCTTCATTTTATGAACTCAAATTTTTAATTTCAATGAACTTAATTTTAAGGCAACCAGGTAACTTACTTTTTTAAGTTAAACCAACAATTCTTTTTTACAATATAGGAACATATTATGACCTTTTTTTTTTTTTTTTTTACCTCAAATTGTAGTTCTGTGGGGGTGTTCACACTTGTAGTGATACATTCAGTCCTGATTCGCTTAGCGTTCACACTGTCATTTTTAACACCAAACCTAAAGATACAAAACAAAAAAAGTCTTTTATGACATATATTTTGCAATGGAACTGTCCAAAACTATGCTGTGTGCTGGGCAAAATGCACTCGCTGTATGTGCGCACATATGATGGAGCTGACAACTCATGAAGAACTTATAAAATGGAGTCAAACAGCAGCAGGAATCTCTCCGTCACACTCACAAACAAAGATCTGCTGCCGAGACGAGACGCCTGTACTGAACTGTGATGGGTAACATCGTGACTATGACAAGGAAAGAAACAGGTATGCTTGAGCATTCTGTCCTTTTTAGGGTCGCATCTTGTGACATCACATCCTGTTTTTGGATCTTTTACATATCTTTAGTCTTGCGTTGCATTCATATTTCAGTCGAACCGCACCAGATTTCATTTGAAAGCGGACCAAGACCCATTTTTCAGGGGTCCTGGTCCACTTGTTTGGCGTGCACCAGAGTTCAGATGGCAGTGTTCACTCTTATTCAAATGAACCGCACTAACAGAACAACCTGAGTTTGTTTTAAACAAACCAAACCTGCCAAGTGTGAACACATCCTAAAATGTCTTCTTTTTCTATTTCAAAATGCAATTTTAAAGTACTGTTTACCCCTGTGTATTGTCATACCTATGTTCTCAAGAATGTCAAACATGAAGGTCAATGACTTGATTGCCTCTTGCCAAAGTCATGCCAGTTATATCAAGGACATTAACTTTAGCAGGACCAAATCCAAAACAGAGCAGGTGCCAACAAGCGGTTGAACATTTGTCATTTATAACCAATAAGTGACCTCAGATTTTTTACTTTGACAGACAATAAAGTTTTGCTGGATCCCTCTTTTTTGTCGTGCAGTTGATTCATTCCCTGTACCTTGTGAGTGTGTAAAGTTGCGCCAGATTTACTTACTCACTAAATGACAGTTTTCAGACACTGCGGCATCAATATCTCCAATCATAGGGTTGAATTCACACATAGAGTGTTTTGTCTGCACTTTTTATCCACACACATTCCGCCTCTAAATTTCATCCCTCAACACCATTTTCCCAGAGGAACCCCATTAACCCCTGCTTAGAGTCAGCCTGCCCGCAACGCAGCGTTCAATGAGACAGTCAAGGTCACTGTTTTCTCCACGGGGCCAAAATGTCAGGACCCCGATCTCTTTGAACCACAAGCTGTAATGAATGTATCTTTGAAGACACTGAGAAAATCGCTGATGTGCACAGAGAGATGGTTTGTTATATTGGTGGAGTAAAGGTCACGGTTCTTCTGTGTTTGAGTCACAGTGATGACCGGTATTAAAGCAAAACCCAATGTCCGGTAACCTGTGTACTGTGTACCGTCTGCATATCGGAATTGCATTAGTGGATCTGTAGCTTTTGATGTCAAAGGACAGCTGGCTTTGTTTAATGCATTTAAACACTCTTTTTTAGGAGCAACCCTTGACTCCAAGGGTTCTCTCTTAATCTAGTTGACAGTTGTCTGGCATTTGACTAGCGATGCCTGACGTGTGCAGATATGAATGGTGAAGTGCTGAATAGTGACCACAATTATTTTGGCTCTCTTTCAGGTCACATAGTGTATTTCAGACATGTCTGAGGGGTAAGTGTTATCTTTATTAGGCTATTGACCCTGTCAATGTCATACTCATCCAAAACTGCTTATGATTTCAAACTGTGAGTTAATATTTTCTTTGCTAGATATATTATATCCCAGATATAAGTCTTTCTAGTTAAAGACATTCTAGTATTTCTTAAACTCATAAATAATATATATAATACACTTTTCTGAAGTATTACATACATTCATTCATTTACTTATTTATTTATTTACTTATTTCAGTACTGTTTGTTCTTGCTTGTTTTGGTAATTTCCAAAAATACAATAAAATAAAATTATTTTGTTCAACTTAGCAACTGCACATAATAATGCCCTGGTAAGATCTAGAGTCAGTTTTATACAAGCAGGCAACACATTTTTCTGTAAAATATACAGATTGTGTTGCTCTTTAATATAATTTTTTATTTATTTATTTTTTGTATGCAATGACATACGACATCACAGACCGGTAAGTGAATTACCAACACATTTGTTATGAGGGTTTTGTAATGTCTCGCTTTGCTCCTGATTGTTTCCCTTTTAATAGTTTTGAAGATGATTAACAGTTGAAAGTAGCAGTGCACGTGGTGGTGTCTCTATATATTAAAGTCCAGTGAATGTTGGAATCGATGACCCTAATCCAGCTCTAAATGGTTTTTAGTCGTTCAGTAATACTGTAAGGACACTGAACAGCATGTTAAAAACTAATCTCCACTGTAAGTTTGCTCTGTTCTGCTTAAAACTACACTGTGCCACTGAGCCCTCGGTTTGGCAGTTCAGACAATAATCAGGTCAGGCAGTTAATGCATGCACCACAGCGTGTGTAGATTAGACCCACTCACAGGATTGTCTTAACATGACTGCAGACTATAAAGAGCTTGGCTTAACTCTTTCTTGTTCTTCCAGAAAAAGGCCAGATCCAAGTACTCTGCAACACGCAGACTTCTGCTAAAGGTGGGTCAGAAACATTTCAAGTATGCTGACACACACACACACACACACACACACTTCATGGGGACTTTCCATAGACATAATGATATAGATAGACATAATTTCATACTCTACAAACTATATATTTTATCCCCTATACCTACGCATCACAAAAATTCTGCATTTTTACATTTTCAAAAAACTTAGTATGATTTATAAACTGTTTTCCTCATGGGGACCAAAAAATGTCCCCACAAGGATTTCAGATATATATATATAGAGAGAGAGAGAGAGAGAGAGAGAGAGAGATTACCATATATATACACACTACCAGTCAAAAGTTTGGAATCGGTACGATTTTTAATGTTTTTAAAAGAAGTTTCGTCTGCTCACCAAGGCTGCATTTATTTAATTAAAAATACAGTAAAAACAGTAATATTGTGAAATATTATTACAATTTAAAATAACTGTTTTCTGTTTGAATATATTTTATAAAGTAATTTGTTTCTGTGATCAAAGCTGAATTTTCAGCATCATTACTCCAGTCTTCAGTGTCACATGATCCTTCAGAAATCATTCTAATATGATGATCTGCTGCTCAAGAAACATTTAATGTGTACAATTGCACAAAATATTTGTGTACAATATTTTTTTTCAGGATTCTTTGATGAATAGAAAGTTCAAAAGAACAGCATTTATTTGAAATGTAATCTTTTGTAACATTATGTCTTTACTGTCACTTTTGATCGATTTAATGCATCCTTGCTGAATAAAAGTATTAATTTCTTTAATTTCTTTTTAAAAAAATAAAAATAAAAATTCTTACTGAACCCAAACTTTTGAACAGTAGTGTATAATGTTACAAAAGCTTTGTATTTCAGATAAATGCTGTTCTTTTGAACTTTGTGTTCATCAAGGAATCCTGAAAAAAAAGTACACAACTGTTTTCAACATTGATAATAATCATAAATGTTTCTTGAGCAGCAGATCAACATATTAGAATGATTTCTGAAGGATCATGTGACACTGAAGACTGGAGTAATGATGCTGAAAATTCAGCTTTGATCACAGGAATAAATTACTTAATAAAATATATTCAAACAGAAAACAGTTTTTAAATTGTAATAATATTTCACAATATCACTGTTTTTACTGTATTTTTAATTAAATAAATGCAGCCTTGGTGAGCAGACGAAACTTCTTTTAAAAACATTAAAAAGTCCAAACTTTTGACTGGTAGTGTGTATATATATGGTATATGGAAGTGAATGGCTGTTTTAATCATTTTTTACAATCATTTTAGGGTTTATGATATTTCATTGGCATAGAAATGAAGATCTTATCACTCACACATAATTTTACCAGTAATTATTTAAAAATATAATATAAATTGTTATAAATAAATGAATAATATTTTATATATATATATATATATATATATATATATATATATATATGGTCATTCACGCTGCTGCTGTCACACATCACAGGGGTTGAGGCGCCTGTTTCTAAACTGATGACTGAGACTACAAATATTCTACCTGAGATTGAGACATTGTTTAAGATTTTGATTGAGATATTGTTTAATCTAACAATATGTAACTTTTATATGAATGTGACTAATTTTTAGAAAATGTAAAAACAACAATGTAAGGCTTCTAATTTTATAAAAGCACATTCATTCTTCTATAAACTACTAAAATCATAATTATTACAGTCATTTTAGGATTTTTAACATTTCATTGTCATAGCATTGAAAATAGTATGACAAAATCATGTTAACACACATTAATCATATTTATATATGTGTGTGTGTGTGTGTGTGTGTGTGTGTGCGTTTTTGTGACATATCAGGACACAAGTTTGTATAATGACATATATGACATAGGTATTACAAGGAGAGGGTGACTTATGAGGACATTACCCCATGTCCCCATTTTTCAAAAGGCTTATAAATCATACAGAATTATTTTTTTGAGAAACTACTATCAACTACTTGGATAGGCAATTGTATTCAGCACTGGTTTTATGTGTGTTTTTGTGCTATCGCCTGATTTGCATTAATGAACTGGGTGCTAAAATAACACTGGGAGCATGTGCAAATGAACAGCACTATGAGTGGATAAAGTGAAGAATGTTATATTCTGTACTAACGTGACACCTCTCTCACCTTTTCCTCACCTGACCCTCAGAGCAAACTGCTGAGAAAGGCAGAAAGCTTGCTGGTGAAAGAAAAAGAGCAGAAAGATTTGGAGCGAGAAAACACCCTGAGGGAGAGAGCGCCACCCCTCAACTTCTCCGGCCTGTCTATCCAAGAACTGCAGGTGCAAAACTTTACTATGTCAGATATTTACATTGAGAGCTTTTACTGCAGCCAGATGACTTTGTCCTGGATATCTCTCAACATATTATAAGCATGGTGTTCATGGTGTTTACATTAGCCATTTGAGTTCATGTATCATCATCTGTCTTTGCAGGAGCTTTGTAGAGATTTGCACCACAAAATTGACGTTGTGGATGAAGCGCGATATGACCTTAATATAAAAGTTGCCAGAAATGATGCAGAGGTAGGTTATGTAAATGGGGAATATACATATACAAATGTTTGGGATCCGTATGATTTTTTAAGATGTTTTTAAAGAAGTCTCTTATGGTCAACATGGCATTTATTTGATCAAAAATACAGTATTGCATGACAAATTACAATTTACAATTATACATTTTAAAATGTAATTTATTACTGCTGAATTTTCAGCATCTTTACTCTAGTCTTCAGTGTCACATGATCCATTGTGCAGCGTTTACAACAGTTGAGTGAGTGGATCAGGTAGTCTGAGCTGGTGTGATTAAGTGGAGGCGGGGACTAATTTGCATATTCATAAATCCATCTATACTAAATGAATCTAGGGTGTAAAGTTACATGCAAGCTATTTTAAGGCATGATGAAATTATTGTCCCACTTTATATTAGGTGTCCTTAACTACTATGTACTAACATGTAAATTAATCATTTGATACAATGCACTTATTATGTACATACATGTTTTACACTGTACTTATTTTTGATGTAAGTACATAGTACTTAAAGCCACCTAATATAAAGTGTGAATGAAATTATTTTCACAGGGGGAAAAAAAGTTTAAATATGTCATTTTGATTATCAAAGATGAGTTTATAACCACTTTACAAACCTATTAACGAAAACCTGATATATTTGTTTGTCACCAGATTCTCTCATTAACTCAGAAGATCTATGAACTGAAGGGAAAAATGAAGCGGCCGAACCTTAAAAGGGTGAAGAAGTCGGCAGATGCCATGCTGGGATCGCTGGACACCAGAGTCATGAAAGCTGACTTCAAAGCGAACCTCAAAACAGTTAAAAAAGAAGAAGAAAAGGTAACACTCCATCTCAGCTTTATAACAAGTGTACTCCAGACACCAGGAGCCCGTCTGGCTGCTTGTACAGGCTGTGCTTTCAGCTCATTTGCTCAGATGTGCTGTATCTAAAAGGACAGGTTATTTTAGAAATCAAGTGATTTCTTTAAAGGCCTAGTGGTGGTGAAATGTTGACATTTAAACCACCCCGTCTGTCTGTCTGGTGCGTATTGCCACGGTCCGCCGTGCCTGTGCAACCATTTGAGTTGCTCTCATCTCTGTCTTTCTGTCTAACTGAAGCATTTTCTCTCCATCAGAAGGAGGAGGTCACAGACTGGAGGAAAAACGTCGAGGCCATGTCAGGCATGGAGGGCAGAAAGAAGCTTTTCAACTCCGGACAGTAGCCGAAAAAAGTCTGCAAAGGATAAAGGGGCATCTTGATACAAAGCTCATATTGTTTGTTTGAATTTTAATCAACATTATTTTATGGTAAATTATTCATTTATTTGGTCAGCCAGCTGTGGCTTGCACGCAATATTAAATTGTGATTTGCTGCGATTAAAATGTGCGAGCACTGTCCGTAGAGAGGGATTCGATAATAGAACAACCTCATATTCATATCATATCATATCAACTGTGTAAATATTTGCTTCGTATTCTGTGTTGATTGAAACCAATAAGGCTACTGTTTACCCTTGGGTGAAGAGCATGATTATTTTATTACCTGTTTGTAGTTTACAAACAGAAAATAGTTTAATTTTTAATAAAAGCTTATTGAGTGAATTAGGAAGTTGGAGTTCTTCATTAATAGATCAAACATTTGATTAAAACATGCTTTAATGTCAATGCCACAGGAACTGCATGTTAAATACCCAGTTATAAGCAGTTTTAGTTTTTGACCTACAGATGGCACTCTGCATTTATATTACATTGACTGAACTGGCATTCTATCAACACCAGGGAGCGACAAAGTCACACAAACATCTCAGCAGGCCTCAAGTGGAGCCTTAAATAAGCCGTGTGATCATCACAACTAGAATATCAGTAAATGACAATGGACAATATGCATCAACTGGTTTGCATCTGAAATATGACACTTTGGGCAGGTTTAGTGTTGTTTAAAAAAGGAAGTACAGGGAGGTGAAGGGAAGGAATTTGGGTGGCACTGTATCCTCTATTACCAGACAGATGGCAAACTGGAAGATATGCCATCATCAGTCATCAAGACCTGAGTCAGCACAACCACTTCAGCACAGCAAAAAGCTTTAGGTCAAAACAGACTGTTTAAATTATCAGAAGAAAATACATCTGTGAATTCAGCTCAACCAAACCAGTGAATCAGTAGGTTTTGGGATAATGTTTTTGTGTATGTGCTATGAGCAGTTGACATGATATAACTGTGGCTATACTTCACCTAACACTAATTTGAATATATTTTTTTACTAGTGGTAACATTTAACAATAAGGTTTTATTTGTTAAAGGTAGAGTAGGCAACTTCAGAGAGGCTAGCATTAGCAAGCTAGCTTTAAAAACATTAGGGCTGCATCCGAAAACCTAGGCACCTGACTTGTTGCCTATCTGCCTTATCAGGCAGTGACTTGTAAGGCAGCGTTTGTCCATGAAGGTATCTCATGAAACTGATTTCAGACAGACTTCTGAGGCAGCGTAACTGTTTAATGATCTAGAGCAGTGGTTTTCAAACCTGTCCTGGAGGCACCCCAGCCCTGCACATTTTATATGTCTCCCTTATCAGACACACCCAATTTAGTTCTTGCAGTCTCTACTGATGAGCTGGTGAGTTGAATCAGGTGTGATAAATGAGGGAGACACAAAATGTGCAGGGCTGGGGTTCCTCCAGGACAGGTTTGAAAACCAACTAAACAAAGATTTAATTACTACAGTAGTAATTTCTCGCTAAAAATTACATCAAAAGTGGAAAATGTTGAAAATGTACATTTGCACACAAACTGACCAGCAAACGCGACTTTCGGAGGCCATCTTTATATTTCTAGCTCAACTGTCACAGAATGGATCGCACGGGATTGTGGGATATCAAAGGCAGCGAAGGATACATCTATGCTGCCTTCAAAAATCAATTAGATGAAGGTATCTTAGGAAACAGGAAGTGAAGCTAACATTGGATTCAGACATGCCTTGATGCCTTCCTACCTTGAAATTTGTCCTCCGAAGGCAGCATTTTCCAGTTTTCGGATGCAGACTAGATTCCGCCCTCCCTTCAGAGCGCTCTCCAAAGCCAAGCCTCTTCCAAAACACATGAACGCGCACAGCCAGAGCAGAGTCTGAAAAGCATCATGAGAAGCAGCGTGAGAGGACTGAATACAATGATTGGACGAGCATTTTTTAGGGCCTGAGACTTCCACAGAAGATATGTATATAGGCCTACATTTTTTTTAATATTTAGACCACTTCTATTATTGAAGAGAGTTTCAACCAGTATACAGTATGAAAAGTGTTTATGAAAAAAATTGCCTAACCTGACTAACATTAGTTATTTATAGAATTTATTAATCTTGGTTAAAGTTAATGTTAACATTTACTAATATGCTACATGTTAACAAAGATTAATAAATAATGTAAACAAATGTATTGCTCATTGTTAGTAAATGCATTTACTAACATTAACTAATGGGACCTTATTATAAATATTACCTAATTATTTTATAGTTATTATGCATACAGATTTTATGACTGACAGACTGTATGGTATCTTTCCATTTTTAAAAAATCATTTTTCACAAAAAGGTGATTGTAGGAAAAAAAGGTACACTTTATTTTATGCATTCATTTAAATTTTAACTTACAACTTATTCAAAATATGTGCATAATATACATGTTGTGTAGCAAGTACTGCAAGTTTTCTATTTCTCCAAACACATAAAAAAGGAAAAAATGCCATCTAAATGCTTTTCAAGTAGATCAAAGTTATTTTGAAACCTTAAAGTATGCAGTATCTTTTTACTATCCTATTAATGCAGGTTTCTCATTTTTATGATTAGCAGATGGATTTGGTTTAGATTGGATACAGATGCCGTCTCTTTGGCAATGTTAGACACACATTGTTCTTCCTCCCTTAAAAAATGACTTCCAAAGGTTCATTGTATCCTGCCGCACTTATTAATGCCAGGAAGGTTTAGAATCAATGTGAGAGAGGTTGAGATCGAGGAGGATTATCAGATTGTTCTGTAACGTCTTCAGTTCACTGATTGTAATTGATAACAGAGATGCTTCATTCTTGTATATTAAAATAAACAGGCCACACTTTGTGTTGTTCATTAATTACAGCCGAAATTGTAATTATAGTGCATTTGAATCTCTGTCTGTTACTTGGTTGCAGTTCATATCCTCAGTACCCGCAATTATAAGGCCATTGGAGATGGATTTTGATATTGGCACCCCAGGGTTCACCTACACTTATCTGTGATGTTAAACTCTCAATGCTTCAGATGTCCTGGTTAAAACAAGTTCATGTACTCCCATAGAGAGAGACAATCTTGCGATATTCCCTCTCTTAAGAGCACAGAGCAAGTTAAGGCAAGCGGCTAATATTTTCAGGAACTCATAGGCTATTTAATATCTGAGGTTATCTGAGGTCTTTCATTGATGTTATAAACCAAAGCACATTATAAAAGTAAACATCTGAGATCCTCAGGAAAATATAGTCCAGGCAAAACCCTCAGATCAAAAGACCAAAATGTCTGGCAAACTTTTCCTGTGTAACCAAATTACAGGCAAAACTATCGACATTTGACTGCTCTCGGTTTCCAATTCGTGGGAAAATACTAAGAGATATTTTGAGGTGAAGCACTTGAGCACTTCTGTTTCACCAGAGTCATACACGTAGAACAAATAAATCCTCGTTTTCCTACAATGGTGTTTGCTTGATTCATTTGCCAGAGTTCAAGAATTCAAATTTCAGCCATTCTTTTTAATATTGCCAAGATACACACACACACACACATCGACCTCAGGTCTAATACTCTGGTCTGATTCTCACAAAATACACTCACACACATTTCTGCGCAAAACACCCTCCGTATAGAGATTTTAAAAAGCCAAATCCACACCTCAATGCTCTAATTTAGTTATCATGTTTATTTATTGAGGTTATCAATAATATCCTCAACAAATAATTAATTATTATCAAAAAAGTTCAAGTAACACAAAAGTGAAAAGTCTACATTCTAGAATGGACGAGGCTCTAGAATACTTCTGATTGGTCAAACGCACCGCTGGCGGCGCTACTTTCATGTCTCTCGCGTCAATCTCTCCTTTCACGAAAAACCGGTGGCATATTACGCCTCAATTAACTGTTGTATTAACAATGACCTAATATAACTTTAGTATTAATATCACTGTAAATAATATTCTTGGAGTGTTGCTAAAACCGACTGTTTTGTAACGTACATTGGAATGGACTATTTTTCTTCGCGGAAGCGTTAAGATAATATTCGGATAAATAATTTCAACTGAAATCAATATAACCACGTATTTATATATTTGGTGATTTAATAAGCGGATAATGAACAGTAACCGTTTTTTTTTTTTTTTTTTTTTTTTTTTTTGTCGCAAAATAAACCTGTTCAGGCTGACGTAACTATTATTTGGTCGAAGTTTGCGTCAAATTGCTGTTTTCCAATTAAAGCTGCAGTCATAAATAATGAAACAGGTTATGTTTACTTACTTTTACAGCAAGAAAACATGTATTATTTATATAATTTTGAACTGACATAAAAAAATGACTTGATAAGAATATTACAATGTAGTAGTGTTCGTTTACTCATAATGAATGTTGTTAAATCGTGTTACCAGAGATGAGTTTGGGACTCCGACTGTACGGAGCTCATGAAGCTCGTGAAGGCGGAGATCTGATGGAGTGAATGGCTTCTAAAGGGAGGAGCTTCCGAAACTCAGAGTCCTGTTACTGAACGCTGGAGATTTGGGAGTGAAGGAGCAGCTCAAGGCATTTTCTCTTTGCAGGTTTCTTCGCACATCTAAAGGACGCACACTTCGTTCGCCTCATAGCGCAGGTGAGTTTTACCATCACTGCCAGATGTTTGGATGCGAGTTTACAAACTTTAGGGGCTTTTCACAAACTCTTCCTGCTTTTCTGATAAAACATTAACCATTTTTCCGTCAGTCTCAATGAAGTCTTTTGTTGAAAAACGTGGCTTATATTGCATGCATTTATATAGTTTGTTGAATATATTATTTTGTATTTTAAGAAAGTTATAGCTCTAGATCCGTGATGTGATTCAGTTGTTTTGGTATACGAATGTACAAATATTTGTGCATTGGTATATGCATTATAGGGTATGTTAATTGTTATTTGAGTGTTGGGGATGCTAAGTCTCTTATCCTGTCTATATTTCTTGTCTCGTTGACTCCCACACCCACCTTTTTGCATATATATTTTCCTTATTTTAGAATCAGGCTGGATTTCTTTACAATACACAAGCCAAACCATGTAGGAAAAGGCCTGGGGTGATTGACAGCTGCCAAAACTATCTAAATAGGGCTTGGAAATGGAAATGGATACTTTGATGGAATGGGTTTTAAGTATGCTTTAAATATAATACAAATCAAGTTGTCCTCTCTTAAACCTTTTATTGCATTGAACTCTTTTGGGGGGATTTTGTGTAAGTAAAGGACCTTTCCTAGTGTCCTTCAGCATCCTGTAGTCTACACACAGTAAGTAGGGCGCCACTGTCCCATGCTTAGGTTGAGGGATTCTGTAACGCTTTAAGATTCTCAGTGGTATTGTCCAAAGTGGATTTGGAGTTTTCTCTGGCTGCCCGAATCTCCACACTCTCTTCTCAAAATATTTGTGGCGTGGAATCACCCGCTATGAACATTGTTATATTGTTTAATTCATGTCTGTTGTGGGATTTGGGATGGAGCTGAGGGGGTGGGGGCTTTAGAGTGGATGCTTTGGGAATTTTTTCTGCTGGGAACCATCGAGTGCTTGTTGAACTAAAGCGATGGATTTACAAAGCATTTTGATTGTTGCTGTTTGTGTTTTGGCAGCGCAACCATAAATCCCGACCGACAAAGAATGCAAGCTCTGTACTTATTGCAAACTATTAAATTAATTTTATGGCCCCATTTACTAACACAACCACACAGGCCAGGCTTCTACGCCTACTGTATGGCAGCTACATATTTGGCTGATTCAGCCTATAATGTGCATGCAGCTTAGTACAGAATCTGTCAGATTGTTACTTGGGACCTCGTTTTATTGCTCTGACCTTTAGTTGTACGAGTTGGAGCCTGAGGAAGGATCTTAACGCAGAACAATCGAGTGATGTGCTGTCAGAGCAGCAGCACGGATAGTGAAGCGGGCCAGTAATTAGCCATGAAACAGAATCTGATAACACTGTGGTGTTTGGAAAATATGTGGGGAATGCCCTCGCCTTAAAAGGAACAGATTGAACACAGTGACATATGATTGGAATAGCCTCTGGAATGCAAAACAGTACTGTTTCCCCCCATTTTGCACTTTTTCTCTGTTTTGGCTCCCTCTTTGTTGGGTCACGGTAACAGGTTGCCTGTAGGGGTTTAGACAGAGCTGTCCACTCATGTAAAACATGTTGCAAAGTCAGAGTGATCAGAGAGAACCAAATTTCATTCCTTGTCATGAGCACTTTCTACTGCCAAAAGGTTGACACTGTGATCCAAAGAGACACATTTATGTTAAAGCCACCAGCACATGTTCATCTGCCTTCATTTTTGAGTGCCACGCCCACATCCCAACATCCAATCAACAACTGATGCATAGAACTAAGTCCCCGCTTACATTCTTTCTATTTCTATAGTATGTTACTCTTGGAAGTAGTGTTGTCAAAAATTTTAAAATTTAAAAAATGTGACAATACCAGCATTTCCCCCTAGCATTTTGAGCGCTGTTGTGCGGATACTTAAACACCTCTGATTGGCCATTGTGTTTGTGCGCTCAACAGATATGTCTGTGATCGGCTACAATGATCAATAACAGACATATCTGTTGAGCGAGTGAACACAATGGCCAATGACATTTTTGCCTTTTGACAACAATACTTGGAAGTTGTCAAACACAACTTTAAGCTTTTTCCTGCGTTTAGGAAAACAGTTCGCTTAACGCGGAGTTGTTTTTCTCAAACGGGTACGAGAGGTGACAGAGGAAGAAAATGCTGAGTTTTGTCGTTCATTTAATTCTACCCCACCTTAAAATAACTGTCATAACGCTGTGTAAATGATCAGATACAAACACGATGATGAAGAGAGAATGCAGTCTTTAATAAATCCAAAGGTAAATCCAAACAAGAGTTTCACACACACTCACACACTCACTCTCTCACACACACACACGCACGCACGCACGCACGCACGCACGCACGCACACGCACACGCACACACACGTAACACTGACGATACCCGACCATGGTGAACAGAAACAAGGGAACTTAAATACATGTGCAAATGAGGTGATTAACGACACACAGCTGACAGTGATGACTCAAATCAAAAACCAGTGGTGGGAAATAGTGCAAGCAGGAAAACAGTCCAAACTGAGTGAAACTGTGAAATGGTTTGTGCTGTAAAAGATCAAATACATGACATCCAATAAAATTACTTCATCTTTTGCGGTCAAAACAGACTGAATCCACACAAGCAGCGTGCATATGATAGGTTGCATGCAGAATATGCTGCCCTAGCAAATCACGCTTCATTACTGTCGTTCTCGCCAGTGCACCTTTGTAAAAGCTGGGTTTAAGTATGGGTTTTAGCACTTACTCGCATAAAGAACAAAGAACAGATATGAGTGCATAGAGACTGATTCAAAGACTCAAGACTCAAACCCTGTGTGAGTTCTCGTTTTTAATGTTGGTAATATGTTATACGAGCAAGAACGTAATTTTTCTTGAATATCCATGATTGCAAATGTGACACTGATTTTTATAAAACAGTTCAACAAACAAAAAGGTGAAATTAAGTAATGTACATTTTAAACAGTATTATCAGTATTGTTTGTTCTATTTTGCAACAAAATAATTGTTTCAGTGAAAGCCACAGCAGAACTGTTGAGCAGTGGTGTTTGTTAGTGAATGAATCTGCGGCTTTGAATGAATTGGGAGAGTCAATGATTCAATGACCCATTCATAAATAAAGATACTTGCTTTGTTACGGAATGAACTCGATGACTCACTCATTAAGACTGGCGGTTTTACGGTAGTTTATCACTACGTTTACCATCATTTCATATTTCTCTTTTGAACATTTTTAATTTAAAACATTATCTTATAACATTATTTATGCCATTGTAATTGTATTCATGCCACCTCTGAGCAGGATTAAATTCATCTAGATGCAGCTTGTGCCACTGCAGTGCAAAGATGGCATTTTGTTGATAATTATTGATTTAGTTTAATGTATTGCTTTATTTAATAAATTAATAATTACATTAATGGAATTTTAAGATTTTGACAAAAACATGACAATACAAAGGGTTGGAAAATCTTTGCCTATGCATTTATACTCAGTGTTTATATGAAGAATGTAAAGTGCAGATGAAAGTTGGTTCAAGACTGTTGTCTCAGCACATTAAACCATGTAAAAAGTTATAAAGGGATGCAGTAGGGAACCAAAATGTAAACATTGCACTTTGATTCAAGGATACTTGGATACCACTAAGGTCTGAGATAAAGTCTGTGCCGCTTAGATACATTAAGCAATTTGTAATGTCAAAAATACTGTGTTTTCCTCTTGAATTATGGTGTCGTTCTTTTGGCTTTGGAATGATGATTGCAGTTTTGATGACTAGTGTTAGAGAAATTTAATTCTCCCTGGTTGCTGTTTTATTACATTAAGGTTTTTGAAATGAATAAATTTATGTCACAGTAACAGTCTATCTATCAAAATCCTGGAAAGTCAACATTTGTTTTGTATGCAAATTAACAGTATTCAGTTGACACTCTTTCTTTCTCTACTTGCTTATATATATATAATTTTTTTTGTAACATAGGATTATTCATAACAAATTAATAAGTTTAGCATTACTGCTGAAACATCTGCTTTACATTTATACAACACTATATTTAAAATCAGTAATGCTGGATTAGCTGCGTTTGAACTGTTGTAAAATAGCACATCAGTTGAATTATACTGTATGTTAATATGGCAGGTTGTGATGTTGTTTGGCACGTGTAAATAACTAAAGTGTCTTCACCAGACTTGAGAAGCATGTCACGTCAAAACTAAATCACACCCACTATATTCAATGGAGCTGCACCCGTCTGTATTGCAGCATGCAGAGTAGATTATAGTTTTCCTTTTGGTGTCAGACTGCAGGTATAAAAGTATAGCTGACATATTTCTGCTGTCACATGGCATGCAGTCTCATACTGCCCTATTTGGGCATTTTGACCCTCTTGATTGATGTCCTTCTGCTTCTTATCTGGTTTAGTCTACATTCACGGCCTTGTTTTATCAAGAGCACTACATTTGCCAAAGCTCTATTTGGATCCCTCAAATGCATAAAAACATGTAATTATATTGAGTTGAACTGACAATTTAATTTGCAAGTTTGCATTATAGAGGTTCTCCTTATATGTGCAAAACAATTTTCTAAATATGAAACTCCTATTAATATATGCTATCCACAAAAAGATTTAGGCACATAACCATGCCATTCTCGTTCTGTTTTTATTACACATTCAATACAAATCATCCTCAAAGTCATTGTGTAAAGCAGAGCTAAAATAATGTTTATTCTAGATGACTCTTGTAAAATGTTCAATTAACTTTTTGTTAGTATGATTGACGTGCGGCAGAAACCTCAGGAGATGCAGCTTTCTAACCCTTCCCCCTTCATATGTTCAGCTATTCCTCTGCTGCTTTGAATCTGATAGCCTGTAATTTTAAAGCAATGGATCCAGAAACCGCAGTTGTGTAACGCTGCAACGTTTTCAGAACTGCTCGATCTGCTGAGCTCCAAACCAGTGGTGACGATCGGGAAATGCAGCGAAACGGGGGCATTCCTCCATTGTGAAGTCAGAGCCGTCTGAAACTTTAGCTGATGTTTATTTAGGTCCCTGCAAATATGCAATAAGTGCCCCAGATGTTTTGTTAGTAATATATAAATCTTAAATTCCTCCCGCCTTTTACATTAAGTCCTTCTGCAGCAGGATTCCATTTTTTTTTTTTTTTTTTTTGCTGTAATTTGACTTTGTGGTCTGTTTGTTGTCCTTTATTGAGACGGCAGGTTTCAGTGGAAAAGTCTAATGGTGCCTGGCCTCAGGCTTTGAGGAGATCTTAAGTGCACTAGGCTCTCGCTCAGACCGCTGGTTTGTCAGGATTTTTCAGGGGCGATGAAGGCTGATGGACGTTTATGCTTCTCTGCTATGTCTGTCAAGGAGAGAAGCACATTGGATATTAACTTCAGTCCCAGTTGGGAATAAAGATGACAACTAAGAAGCTGTCATATTGGTTAATTGTCTGCCTTGAGAATGTGGCCAGTTTAATAATAAGGGAATGTTTACTATTTTGGGGACATAATCGTTGTTTTTGATGGGCTGCAATACAGAGAGAATAATTGTAGCCCTGCCATCTAAAGCTGTGACTTTAAAGGGCTATTTCACCTACATTCTAAAAAATGCTGGGTTAAAAATAAAAACAACCCAAGTTGGGTTAAAAAATGGTTAAATGTTTGCCCAGCGTGTTGGGTAGTTTTATTTAACTCAACTACTGTTTCAAAATAACTATATGGCTGGCTTAAAATGAACCCAAAATATGTTGGAAATTAACATTTATTAATATGTTTAATAAATGAACATTTATTAATAAGTTTAATGAATAAAAATCAGACACATAATTTGTAGAGACAACAATAATAATCGAAATGTGAACATTTATTAATAAGCAATTTAATAAATGTTTATTGTTTAATTATTATTCATTAATTAATGTTAATTTCCAACATATTTTGGGTTAATTTTAAGCAAACAATACAGTCATTTTTAAACAATTGTTGAGTTAAATAAAACTACCCAGCAGGTTGGGCAAACATTTTACCCAACCGCTGGGTTAAAACAACCCAATTGCTGGGTTTGTCCATTTTTAACCCAACTTGGGTTGTTTTTAACCCAGCATTTTTTAGAGTGTAGAAATAAAAAATAAAAAAAGTCATTATTTACTCGTCTTCATGTTGTTCCAAACCTGACTTTCTTTCTTCTGTGAAATACAAAAGATCTTTTGAATGTCATTGGGGTCCCAACAAAATTGACTTTCATTGTCTAGCCAAGAAAAAACGAAGCCATTTTTCAAGTTATTTAACTTTTGTGTTATATAGAAGAATGAAAAAATCATACAGGTGTGGTGGAACTGCATTCAACTGATTTCTAATTTTTGGGTGAACTGTCCCTTTAAGACCAAGCAGCAATATGTTGGACATTTACATTTATACATTTGGGAGATGCTTTTATCCAAAGCAACTTGGATTGCATTTAAGGTGTACTTGTTATCAGTTTACGCATCCCTTTAAGCTACAGGAATGAACTGAATGAACAAGTTGTAATTGGCAACCTAGCATCTATAAATAATTAATTAAGTTATGTATAAATTTCAGGGTAATGATTAGTTTGGTCTCTTTTTCTGTAGAACTTTGAGTTGGTTTGTTTCTGTCGGTGTTCATTGTTTGAGTTGGTATCCTGTTAGTTGGTTTGCACTGTTTCAAGACCAGTTTTCTTTGTGTTCATTAGTTAGTTGGTTTTTGATTTCGTGTCACACCTGTATTTAATTAGTTACCTCTTTTCTTGCCTAGTGGTTTCCCATGTACTGTACTTATAGCCCTCAATTTGTTCAGTTCTTGTCATGTGTTTATGCTGCCACATGTTTTTCTTGTGATCTTCTTCCTTGCACCTTCTTTGTTTTTGTTTCAAAATAAAAGTGCTGCGAGTTGATACCCTTCTCGATTTTGCCTGACCTGCCGTGACAATAATATGAAATACTCATAACCAAAGCTGAGCCCCCTTCCCCTTTTCATATCATTCTTACATCTCGGGTCATATGACATCTTTCAAAGACCATGTGATTATGAAAATCAAAATTACCACAATACTAGTAACATACAGCCTCTCTGGCCTCTTTTTTTCTGTGAGCTGATTCTTATCTGCAAAAACATGCACAGGAAATGTCTCAATGAGCCCATTTTCCCTGTCCTCTGCCTCGGCCGACCAAAAGCCCACTAAACAAACAAAACTAATCAAGAGATGTCCAACGCATTCCATCAGAAATCACTCTGTGAGTGCTTAATGAAGAATTAGGGGACATATTTAGGGTCAGCATGATGCAGAAGTGAAAGAACGCATGAAAATTGACATTGACTTCAGCATGAGGTCATGTTGATGTAGTGGCGAATATGCGCCAACACTCCCATAAAGGTGTTGAGGGAGAGCCAGTGAGCTGTGATTTGACGAATGCCGATTCTGCTGAGGTAAGGAGCGCTTTAAGCTGCTAGTCAAACTCTCCTGACCTCCTGACCTAAGAAAACAAGCATGCTTCTCTTTGCCGACTCGCTTTGTGCTCTTTCAGCCTTACATGGTCAGGTCGTACATGTATCCTTATCACAAACCAAGCTGGGTCAAAGTAAAAGCCAATCTTGTGAGAGAATGTTGCTGCTAGCATGATGAAGTTGAGTGGTATCAAGTAACAGATGACCTACAGTTTGCCAAAGACAAAAGCTGACGGATGATGTTGAAATGATCCCCAAAAAAGAGTAAAATCCCCCAAATACCGATGCTAGACTTCTTTCTCTGGCTATGTCTATACTAATCTGGCTACATTTGACAACGCTATGTTTCTATCCATGTGCATTTTGGGATATCGCATAAAAAAACGCTGGATGGAAACGCCAAAATGCGCATACATTCTAAAAATGTGCATAAAAAAATTGCGCTCAATTGAGTCAGATAAACTTTTTATCTGATAAGAAAACATAAACTACGATGGAAACACATTCCTTGATGCACTAAACAAATTCCTTGATGCACATCAAAAAAAACATGTATATTTATTATATACCAAATTATTATATACAGTGGCTTCTCCTATTGCAGCAATGTGCATTTTTAGCGCCAGTTTATCAGGAAGTGATGATTTTGTTCTCTTCAGCTCACTGGATGGAAACGGTACTATATTGGCAAATGTTCTATGCAATTTTCCAATTTTGCGTATAAGTTAAATTCACAACTTTGGATGGAAACATAGCTATTGAGACTGTGTTTTTTGTCCTGCAAGAACTGAGCTTTTTGAAGACCCTCTCCCAAGTGGTTAAATTTGAAATCATCATTTTCACGTTGTAGTGTGGACTGCGAAAATGGAGCTATTTGAAAATGATGACACATGTTATGTGACGCATTTTATACTGATAGATATCTGTTTATACCGGTATGTGCCTGCTATGTGTTATTCACTTTCACAGTGTTGCTAAAGATAAATGTTACTTAGCACAGTCTTTATATTACATTCCTGCAAAGATGACAGAAAATTTACTTGCAATTTCTGTCCTGCGTCAAAACACAAGGGCAATTGCATTTTGGACCATACGCGGAATGGTGATTAAGTGCGACCTGGACATATGTTAGTGGTGAGATATTTTACCAATAAAATGGTTGTGCAGAAGAATAGCGACAGCACTTTATGTCTTGTCTCTCTGTATCATCTCAGTGAGCTTTTTATTACATTTTACGCATGCGCATAAGATTTTTCCAACATTTCAGTGTGGACGAGAACCCTTGAAAGCTCTAGTGTGGACGGAGAGCATTTTGAAACGGAAAAGTCATTTTCAAATGTATCCAGATTAATGTAGACGTAGCCTCTGTCTGTTAATTCTTTAATAGACCTCAGTCTTTATGTGTGCGCCTGGTAATGGTAGCAGTGGTAATTGTTTAAGAGTGCCTTTATGGAGTGAACTCTTTCCTTCTAATCAGAAGCATATTTACGTGCACACTCGCCTCAGAAGAATCCTCAGGAATGCAAGGCAGCAGCGCGCACACGCACACTCACCTCCTGTTTCTTTCCACTTCACATGTCATTGCATCCTTCTGAGAGAGCCAATTAAAGCTGATTAAAGCCAGAGATCAAAGCAGCTGGCGTGGCTGTCACTCAGGATTCCCTCTTCGAATGTGTATTTACCTGCGCATATGTAAAGGCGTCAGGATGTATTTAATTTAATAAGTGGAACTGTACAATAATTTGTGGTATAGGGGCTGGCTTGGTTTGTTTTTGTAAGCTGAGAGGCACTGCCGAATTAGTTAATTTCTTGATTGGCCCTTTCTCATAGCCTGGCAGTGAGTCAGGCACAGAAATGCGCTCTCATGGTGAGAGTTTTTAATCAGAAATGCTCTGCACGGAGAGGAACTGGCATTCGAGACACTCTTACCTCATAAGAAATGTGTTATAAATGATTCCCCTTTACAATCGCTCATGCTATTAATAAACATCTCAGGTCTGGCTTTCTTAAAGCAGATTTTATTACCCTTCAGTTGGAGTCCAAACTAGTGGAGGCGATTGCCTGCAGTTCTTTGCAGGTCTAGTGATTCTAAGTTAGCAGAAAAGGCAGGGAATATATTTGATATATGTCCCAATAGTCAGTAAATGTATTCAGAATGGACATAATGTAATTCAGTGGCGGTACTCATAAAAATATATGCTGTATTTACAGGAAATCATTTGCATTAATTGTGTAACAATAGCTCTGTTCCAAAACCTAGAGCTGCCTACCTAGACAGCATCTTAAGGTGCACACATGATGTTGAGCGGATTCTTAAACACCTCTGATTGGCCATTGTATTCACGCACTCAACAGATATGTCTGTGATTGGCTACAATGATCAACGCTTCAAAAACATGTTGTAAAAACAGACGGATAGACGGATCCGCTGATAGACACCTGCTTTCAAATGCTCCCGTGTATCTGTGTAGGCACTCAGCATAGAGCATCAAAGATGTTTTTTTACTTACAAAAACAATGAGTATCTTGTTAGCTTAGCAACATACTAACATCAAACTCTATTGGAATATGCTGTCTCAATTCGCATACTATCCGTCCTAAATAGTATTCGAAATTAGAATTAGTGTGTCTCAAATTGTATTATGTTGAAATGAGTATTCGGATGATCTTCGGAAATTTAAAGTGCAGATCCAAGCACACTTTAACAGCTAATATTGCCCACAATGGATTGTGCATTGGAGGTGGATTCAGTTCAGAACTACAAACAGGAATTAAAAGTGTTAAAAAACTACTAACATGGCGAATATGCAAGACCGCCATGTTCCAAATGTTCCAAAATTGCCTACTCTTCTGCACGCTCAAAAATATCTACTTTTTCTTCACAAAAAGACTACTTCTAGAGCATTATATGAGTAGGTGAATTGGGTGCAGTGATTTGAATGCTATTTATGCGATGCTCGGAGTTGCTCACTTCAATTACTCTGTTCCAAAACCCTGCATCAGAGGTGTCAAAGGTGCATTCACAATGTCAAAAACAGTTTTTGCCAAATTCTAAGACAGAATTACATATATCCTTTGTGAAAAAGGCAATTTCCTAATGTACTCTGACAGGCTCTGTTAAAAAATCATCTAAGATGGCATGATGAAACATTTCAATCAATATCAAAAATTGGTGAATTAAAAACAGATGTTGTTCGCTTTTAGCTCAGCAACATGCTACTTTCAGTTAAGATGCTGCCTTAAAAAGCAGCTACCTGTGTAGAGAGTTTACAGCAGGACAGCTCAATATGTTCTAGAACACAGTCAACAACCAAATTGGAAGGAAATTAGCATTTGGTGACGCTGAGACCAAAACAATAGCAGCACCAAACATACCCTTTGTTTATTTCTTTCTTGGCCTGTTGCAAACAAAATGGGGGATGCAAATTGATAGGGAGTCGGCCGTAATTACAGACTCATTATTGTTAATCACTGACGCACAGCGGATTCAAACATGTCTTTTAAAGTGGGTTAAAGCAGTTGTGTGTCTTTTTGAGTGATGAAATACTTGAGAGGTTTTGATGAATGTGATGGAGGTCTTGTTGTGTGTGTGTGTCTATGTTAGACCGGCAGACCTCATTAAGGTTTGCTTAAATGAACATGGCCTCAGTAACAAGAACAATGGGCATTTGTTGCAATCACGTCTGACAGTCTGGTGTGTGTGTGTGGCTGCAATGCCACTTAAGTCTGTGACAGGCGTCTGCCAGACCACCGCGGATAATAACGGGCCTCCATTAGTCCAGGTTAGACTTAATGATCAGGAATTGAGTCACAGTCGCCCGGGCACTTCTGAAACGCAATAGCGAGTCATTCAGGATCTCTGTCAACACAACCAATCTCAGCCCTCTGAATGGATGCTTGTGTGTGGCACAGGTGTGTAAAAGTGTGTAAGACTGCAGTCCAGCGTCATCTTGGATTGGCTCCAGTGATGCTTGGGTTTGTGAATTAATCTCATTTCCAGTTAGCCTATTAGCTATGATGAGGGACCCTCAACCCAGCAACTTGAAACCGCCCCATAGCTCCAATATTCAATTATTTACAATTTCATGCTTGCCTGAGATTTGTGTTTTTCTTGTAAATGTAAAGATTATGCAGCAGGAGTCCTTTATGTTGAACTCTGAGGTAATGATTTATGGGCTTTTTTTTTCCTTAAAAGGGTTTGTACGCTGTTGCAGAGTGGAAGGGTACATTGAGTTGAGCTGCATGACGGAGCGCTTGCACTCAAACATTTCTAGGCTTAACTGCGGCAATATTTCACTCGACTAAAATAGAGGAATTTATCATAAAGCTCACAAAGTCGTCCAAAGCCGAGTAAATATAAGTGACTGTGTTTGTTCGAGAGAGAGAGAAAGAAAAAGAGAGATTTTTCTTGGAACTGGCAGTTACAGCCACATTGAACGAAAGATTTTTTTTTGAGGTTTTCCTCAACGAACTGCGCAGCCCTGTGGCGCTAAACATAGCCATGGCGAATTTACCACAAAATGTCTTAAATGTGACGACGTGGCCGGTATGACTGAGGTTCAGTGTGCATGTGTGATATACCTGCGTCTTTACAGTTCAAGCTGCCTTTTCTTAAGTGTCCGTAGGGGCCACACAGTGCTCAGCCCCTGACAACGCTGGCCTGGAGCCATGCTAATAATAACAGCCAGCAGAAATATGCACAGAAGAAGGGAGATCTGGTAGCGTAGCTGGAATAGAGAGGAGAGGGGCACGGGAAAGGGTTCTGCACTCACACAAGAATGTGTCATCTAAGGAGTCACATAGTACAACATATTCTGCCTCGAACATGCATATCTCTGCAGTCTGCACTTATATGTTATAGGTCATATTTATTTAATTGATATTATAAATCATATATATATATAATATTAGTGTTGTAATGATACTGGAATTTCTAACTTTGATACGATGCCTTGAAAAATATCGATATTCGATACCACAGAGAAAACTGTCATATATACTGCCGTACAGATTTTTTTTTTTTTTTTTTTTTTATAATTTGGGTAATTTTGCTGCAACAGCTTTCACTCAGCACAGGTAGGCTTTATTTGAAACAGATCTAAATGTACAAAAAAAAAGACAAGTAAACAGACAATAATAAAATAAGAACAAATAAACAACTGCAAATGATAGCACAAATAAACAGATTGGAATAAAGGGACAAATGAAATAAACAGTGTTTCAGGTGAATCTAACAGTAGTGTTCAGGTAAGAAACACTACAGAAATTAAAGTATTTAAATGTAAAAACTGGATGGTCTTCATTGTGAAAATTCAACACAGATTAATGTACAATTAAAGTTACAAGAGCAGCAAATGATTTCCTTAATTTTGTCTTTTTATTTTTTTGATTAATGTGACAGACAGCAGCAGGTTTATTAGGTTGCTGTCACTTTAAGAGCTTGTGCCCAGATCCTATATACTGTTACACAACATGCGCTGTGTTCCCAAATTGACTATTTAACTGAATAGGCCTACTCGCCAAGACGGGCATTTTGACAGTGTTGTGTGTATTTGACCATTTAAGCACAAACACCAAGGCCACCAAAACCAAGTCAATTTGGTACTTGCAAGCTGTTTGATAGGGGCTTTAAGACAGCACCACTTGTAAAGATCAGTGGTGCAAACACTTTTGGTGTAAGCGCAAAACCCGCCAAAAGTACTAAAATTATGCGCAATACAAGGCAAGCTGCAGGCACTATCCAGAGTGATTGAAATGAGTGACGGTGCGTGTGCTGGTGTGGAGCAGAGCGAGCATTTTCAGTTCAGTACTATGGAAGCTGAGCTTCACGCTCACGCATTCCTCAAAGATTTTGGTCCATATTGACATGAGAGCTTCACGCAGTTAAAGCTATGCAGATTTGTCGGCTGCACATACATGATGCGAATCTCCCGTTCCGCCACATCCCAAAGGTGCTCTATTGGATTGAGATCTGGTGACTGTGGAGGCCATTTGAGTATAGTGAACTTACTGGCATGTTCAAGAAACCAGTTTGAGATGATTTGAGCTTTGTGACATGGCTTGTTATCCTGCTGGAGGATGGTCATGAAGGGATAGACATCAGAAATACTCAGGATGTGGAGTTTAAACAAAAATGGTACGAAGGGGCCCAAAGTACATCATTACACCACCACCACCAGCCTGAACGGTTGATACTAGGCAGGATGGATCCATGCTTTCATGTTGTTTACGCCAAATTCTGACCCTACCATCTGAATGTTGCAACAGAACTCGAGACTCATCAGTGACCATTTGTTAAAACGTCAGAGCTTGTGTTCTGAGGGTTTGCTCACGACATACGGTTCCTCCCGAATGGTGCATCCTTGAGTAATGCCTGCCAGTGAGGTCATCCAGCCCGAGGCATAATCTTATTTCTGCTATCTCTCCTGAGGAATGCAACGCCCTTCATTTTTCAGAAAATTCTCATCAATTAGTACTCTTAAAATCTCGTGCACTAAAGAAGAGCACATTCCATTGTCTGAGTTCTGGGCTATAAAACGGCCACATTGAGGAAGATTAATACTGATGGAATGGAAAACTGGATGGAAAAATGACACTAGCCGTGCCGATAACTCTCCTCAGGGAGTGAATGTTTTCGCACAGTTCAGAGACTTTGGAGACATAAACAAATGAGATGACAGAAGATGGTTTTTGAGGATGGAGGACGAGGGGAGCATGTTGCATTGGGTGGAAGCTGTGACATTGAGTGTACGAGTCATGCTTTTGGCTTGTATTGCTACCATGTAAGGCATGACAGGAAGATATTTCTCCCATAGTGATGTTGAGCAGAGCCTTAAATCACTCTGGTGGTTTTAACTATATATTTTTAATTCAGTTCTGTTGCCGTTCTTGTGTGCAAAATTCAATAGACAAATTTTACAAGACACATCAGGAACTTCTTAGCTTTATGAGAAATACATTTTTATGTTCCATTAAATGTTCCAGCAAGCTGTAACGTATACGGGAGAGAGTGCAGTGTAGGTTGTGCTGGGTTATGTTAATTATGAGAGAAAAAGTGAGCAGCTAAATGCAGCTTTCTCCTAAATGAGGCCCTCATTCTTGGTCAAATGTAGTATATAATTGATATTTAGCAAAGCCTGATGTTTTCAATACCTCAATTTGGTGTTTAGTAGGTGGTCTATATGCAGACACAAACTTTAAGGGATAGATCTCCCCAAAAAAATGAATACCGTGCTGCTTTATGAAAATGAAAGCAAATTGGGTCTGTCCACAATATTAAAAAGCACATTAAAAACCAAAGTAGTCTGTAGGACTTGTCCTTTATATATCTTTTGAAGACATGCAGTAGCTGATGACGAACAGACCAATACTTAAAGGGTTAGTTAACCCAAAAATGAAAATTATCCCATAATTTAGGCTACTCACCCTCAAGCCATCCTAGGTGTATGACTTTCTTCTTTCAGTCAAACACAATCGGAGTTACATTAAAAAATATTCTGGCTCTTCCGAGCTTTATAATGGGAGTGAATAGTAACCGAGATTTTGAAGCCCAAAAAAGCGCATCCATCCATCATAAAAGTAATCCATACGGCTCCAGGGGGTTAATAAAGGCCTTCTGAAGCAAAGTGTTGCGTTTTTGTAAGAAAAATAGCCATATTTACAAATATATAAAGTAAAATCTCTGGCTTCCGCACGCGAGTCGATTCCGCCGGAAGAGTGAACTTTGACCTGACTCTGACGTATTGACGAACGCGAAAGTGCGGAGGATAAAGCAAAACAAAACACCAGTCATGAATTAGAAGTCTAAAACAAGAATTTTTAAAGTGAAATGTTGGAGGAACTTGAGTTTTTTGCCCAGCCCTATTTGTTTGAACCGCAAGAGGCGTCTACTCTCACCTAATCTTATGCTACTCCTACGTCATACGCCAGAACCCGACTCGCTTGTGAACACGCGGATGGCCGTTACCGGAAGCTAGTGTTTATAGTCTATAAAGTTATAAATATGGATATTGTTCTTACAAAAATGCATCGCTTCAGAAGGCCTTTAATAACCCCCTGGAGCTGTATGGATTACTTTTATGATGGATGGATGCGCTTTTTTGGGCTTCAAAATCTCATTTACTATTTACTCCCACTATAAAGCTTTGAAAAGCCAGGATATTTTTTAATAGGCTATAACTCTGATTGTGTTTGACTGAAAAGAAGAAAGTCATATACGCTTAGGATGGCTTGAGATTGAGTAAATCATGGGAAAATGTTCATGTTTGGGTGAACTATCCCTTTAAGTTCCCCTCCTCTCTAGCTCTCAATTAAAATAAAAAAATAATGAATTGATGTCTCAAGACCAAAGTGAGTCCAGTGATGTCAGCATAACATTTTTGTTGTTTATGCAACTTTAATAGTTTATAGCTTCTGTAGAAGGGAAGATTATCAGTGGATAACAAAAATAAATATGTGTTTGTTAATCCCACAATGTTATCATGACTTATTAATAATGTATGGACTACTTTTATAATCATCTTTAGGTACTTTTATGATGTTTTTTGTCTTTTTTTGAGCTTGACAGACCCAGGGAATATATGGGAAAAGAGCAGCCATTTTTTCTTCAAAAATTCTCCTTTTGTGTTCCAGGGAAGAAAGTCATAGGGGATTTGAACGATATGAGGATGAGTAAAGCATGAGTTAATTTTTCTATGCAACGATTTCTCAATTGTCAACATATGATGTAGCTTAGCCTACTCTAATGTACACAATTGCTTTTATAGAACGGTATCTCAGATGACATAACACTGAGCTCATCAGATCCAAACCTCGATGAATGAATGCTTAAACACTTAAGTGTTGGCAGGTGTCTTGTTGCATGCTTTTGTGATTTGAACAGGTCATGAAAATCCTTACATGTCATGATAAGGAAGCTAAATGAGTTTTGCTTCATTTCTTTTGTATCACATGCAGCATAGACCATGACGCACACATCAAAAGCTCACTGCGATACGTTCTGCTTCAAAGGTTCAAGGCGTTTTCTGTCACGGCCATCTTCGTGGCTGAAACGTTGGATATTTTGGACAAGAATCTTTTTTTCCACTCTGGTCTCTCACAGTTATGTAAGAAGAAATGTAGCTCAAAGCTAAACCACTCAATCTTGGACAAAAAATGCTGGGAGGGAAAAGCTTTTTTTCTTGTGCCGTTGTTTATTTTATTTTATTTTTTTCCTCAGAAAGTTGAGGATAGTGTAGAAGAGGGTTTGTATGTGGTTTGGGACAGGTAGTGCGTTAGGTATGTTTTGTTGTTTCTGTGAGTAAATTTGTTTGATGCTACTCAGACATCACGTAGCGCTATCATTCGCTCTGTGGAGTGCAGATAGAAGTTCCCTTCACTCTCTCTCTCTGTGGTCAGTGTGTTTGAATATGAGGGCTCTATCTGTCTACACAGCATGTGAAACCCTTGGGTTTTTCTTTTTTTGTGTGTGTTGCTTACGGGAAAGAGAGCTTTTTTCCTACCATATTTGGTCATGTGGAGCCAAGCCAATAGGCAGCAGACGTTTGATGCCGTACAAGCATCTCAATTTGGCCTTTTCCCTCCTGCTCTTTTTTTTTTTTTTTTTTTTGTAGGACCTTGCATGCCGATACTGGCTGATAGTGGTGCGATCTTTGGACATGCATGAGAGGACCATTTAAAATCAGCTTTTTAAAATGCATAGCATGAAAGCTTCTCTGCACCTGAAATGCATTTCCAGAAGCACAGCTGCTGTTGTGCGGAAATAAATGGCCCTGGGTTTAATGAGTTAATGCCTATGAAAATTGCCTATTCAAAAACGGAAACAAAACATTTTTCCGACATCTTAAACCCATGTGCTCACATTTCTCTTGTTCATTTCTTTGTGCTGGAAAGAAAAAGTGAACATTTAGGGTGATTGTTAGGGTGATCTTTTAATAACAGAAAATAATAAATAAAATGTGAATAAGGGTCATTGACAAATAAAGCTTCAAAAACAAATAAAGCTTAAAAAAAATCTTTTCAAAACTGATGTAATGCATATTTTCATGAACGTGTTTAAACAAGTTGCAGTTGTTAAATAACATTTCAAAGTGTTTCAGTTCATTTTTTGACTGTTTTTATGTCAGGCGGTACAACCAAATAGTTGTAGTACAAATAGTATGTATTTATCCTGTAGTTGTACCACCTGACATGGAAAGTGTACCAACCTACCAAAACTTGAAATGAGCCGTTTTTACCAGTATTTGAGAGAGATCTACAAACCTTTTCATTCTGCCACAAGGATCAGTTGAGGTCCAGATCATGTTTACTGTTATTACCTTGTCAATTCATATTAAAAGAGCCATGTTTGCAGTTGTGCCACCCTGACATTTGAGAATATACAATATCTTTAAAACAACTGATATTTATAACATTTTAAAATGTTTATATGAAAAGTTTCAATCCTAAAATGATGCCATAGTATTTAGTTTTTATTTTTTTATTATTAAGACACCATTTTAAATAGTTTTCTTATAGTTGTTTATTTGTTCGGACAGTTGCACCACCTGATATTTTGGGGGTTTAAGATAACAAAACATAAAATAATATCTATTATTTAAATGTTATAAAAATGAATGCAAACTAAAAAGGTTTTATAGAATAGAGTGATATATGTCATGAATTTATCACATTATTTTAAAAAGAAATAATACACTTGGACACAAAAATTTGCAAATCATGTCATTGACTTATAAACATTATTATTCCCTTAAAAATTAAGGGACTTTTAAAAGAGGAAATGCCATTTATTGGGAAAATGTTGCACACCCGGCTTGTAGCCTAAATTTTCCCCAAAACATTTCAGGTCATACATCAAAGAGTAAGATGTTTATAATGTTTTCTTATGAGAGCTATTGACATTTACTCTCTATCCCAGAGCCTGTAATTGCATGGCATTGTGGGTAATTGAGCGGTTTAAGACCTATTTGGTGTTTGAGCAGGTAACTGTAGACCAACTCGCAGAGAATGATTCAGAGGACATGCAGACGTGTCGGGGAATGCGATCCATTGTCTGGGAATGCAGGAATCTCCTTTTCCAACCTCAAGTGGAAATTCAATGACTGAGGCCTATTTTTGCCCTTGCTTGAATTTTTGATCCCATCCCTCCCATTTTAAAAACTTAAGGGATAATGTACAGTCAGCGAGTTATTATCGCAAAAAAAAAAAACCCTGTTGTGGTGATCAGGATCCCGACACAAAACCGAGGTGTCTGGTATCACCCTGAAAGGGTTTATTTTGCAATAATGACTGGCTGACTATTGGAAGATGCTTTATCCAAAGCAACTTACGTTTCATTTAAGGTTTATATAGATTCATGCATTTCAGCGTTTGCGTGCAGCAGATGAAAAAGCAAAACCTTTTGGTTACCCATGCTCTTGAAATATTCCACTCGTGTGAGATTCATCATGAGCAAAAAATTCAGTTAGATGTCTCCAAACCTAGGTTGCGTACCAACCAACTTTTCTTCACTCTCCTCATTTCTCTTATACTTTTCAGAGCCTCTTTTCCCAGTGACAGCCATGAAAGCAGTTGCTGCTCTTCTGCCAAAATATCTACTGGATTTATAGCGGCACATCCTGCTCTTTTTCTCGCTCTGTCTATGTCTCTCTCCATGTCTTTTCTTACTTAATCTCTCATTCCTTCTGTTTCTTCTCTAAGGCCCTAGAGCTATAAATGTGTTGATGCATCGAAGAGTCCAAGCTGAGCTTTTGGTTACGTGGAATTGACCTTCAATAAGCCAAACATTGCCAAAGTAATCAAACCAGCATTTGTGCAAAATACAGCTCACTGTCAATCAAAATTCAGGTGGTATTACCAACGCAAAGAATGTCTTGACAGGGCTGGTGTCCTTTCTTACAATGAGGTGTTTTCCCAGGTTCCAGATTTTGATTTTTGCTTTTGGTTTATTTGCTTGTGGGTGATATTTCATACTTGAAATCACCATAAAAAGAGTACAATTGCTCTGCTTTTGTTAACAGTACCATCATTGCGCAAATTATACAGCGACTTTGAAGGGGGTTGATCTCCATATAATTCCAGTTTACAATTTGTTAAAGTTTGTCTTACAAAACCCAAATTGTCTTTTTTAAACCACAAAGACAAAGATTTGTTGTGTAATAATGCTAACTAAAATTTGCTACTAAGACTTAAGCATATATTTATGGCCCGGTATGTATTCTGCCTAACTTTTAATCTACATTTTGTGGTTAAATGTTGTTTGAAAATGCTGTTGAGCATATATGTAAAAATTATATGTACTTTTAAGACCCCCCGCAATCTTTAGTTTTGACTTACTTTTGTCTACCTGTTATTAGGGAGGTCAGACCCCCCAAATCCCCCATAATTTGCACTCTATGTCTCATCTGGATTTCATTTATAAGTAATTCGCCATTTGGTCTCTATCAGAGAAAGTATCATTTCACTTGAACTGTCAACACTTAAAGACAAACAAACTCAGGTGTCAACTAATATTAATGATAATGCTAAATGATATCCATTATAATTGTCGAAAATAAGACTTTTTCGGTTTGCTGTTGATGACTTGAAGACAAAAAAATTAGGCAAAGTGTTTAAAACCATAATTTTTCCCTCTAAAGGCCGGGACACCAAGCCGACGGTCAGCCATCAATCAATGTCGGGCCATTTTTGAGAGTCGGTCAGCTTAGTTTTTCGGTGTGTTTCACAACGTTGGCTCTAGTCAATATAGACATATATTTACTTACACTCAGGAGAAGAATGCATGAGCTAGTTAACAGTTGCCTTTAGTCCTTTTGGTGTGTTCAAGCACAGCTTTTTGGCAGAGACGCAGCCGATGAGAGGTGACAACACAATCAGCTTTCGTCTCCACTAGCTCTTTGACGTCGACTTGGTGTGTCCCAGGCTTAAAATCTCTGAAGCACAGCAAGTTGTCTGACCTTCAGCACATAAACACAACTGTGTTAATGGGGATTGTTGGCCCATCACATAGAGTTGTTATATTGTACATGAACCAGACCTGGTGCTGGAGCCTTGCCATTACTGTCCTGACACTGTCCTGAGATCTGCGGTCGTGTGCCGCCGAATCATTCAACTGGCTTTATGGGACAACTTCGGCTGGCCTCCAGTCACTTTTATTGGTGCTCTCAATTTCCTGCGCATCTCAGCAAGCACACGCAACCATAATTCTGCAGTGGGTCTGGTTTGTCGTCACTGATGCAGACAGACAGACAGAGGTGTACTGACTGCGCAGCAGTGTGGATTTCATTCTCCTAGCTCAAGTTCATTTCACAGAGACCTACGTTCCCAGATCACCCTCTTTGATCTCTTTATTTCTCTACGGATTGTTGAGTGAACAGCACTCACAGAGTATGGCATGAGAATTAGATTCTTTCTCCTCTTGTCTCCTGTCTCTTGGTTTGTTCTTGTCTGTTCAGTGACTGGGATGTTTGAATTTCTAACAATGTGTATTTGTTTGATCTTTAAAGGGATAGTTCACCCAAAAATGAAAATTCTGTCATTAATTACTCACCCTCATGCCGTTGCAAACCTGTAAGACTTACATTCGTCTTTGGAACACAAATGAAGATCTTTTTGATGAAATCAGAGAGCTTTCTGTCCCTCCATAGACAGCTACACAGCTGACACTTTGACACTTCAAAAAGTTTATAAAGAGATCGTAAAACTAATCCATATGATTTGAATGGTTTAGTCCGAATTTTCTGAAGAGACTGGATCACTTTATATGATGAACAGATTTAATTTAGGCTTTTATTCACATATAAACATTGTTAAGCAAACATAAACAAAAGCTCAACCGAACCTGCCTCACGCACAAGAACAAACCTCTTGCAGAAGCTCAAACATGCTGCGTAACTCACGAGAATGAACCTAACTGGTTCTTGCGGAAACTCAAATGTGATGCGTAAAGGGGCGGTCACACTGCACTTTTCGTTCCATTGACTTCCATTCAAATGCATGCGAATGCGTCAGACCGGAAACGCAAGCTCGTGCGAAAAGATTTCGCTGCGTTCCAAAGTTTAAGTTTGGTGGACTCTGACCTGCGAATTCACATCACGTGAAGATGTGCGACCAGTAGAAGATTGATTCGTCACGGCATGACCTTTTGGCTGAATTAAAAGAATGATATTTTTGCGGTAAAGTCGAGTATGTTCTATATTTTTTACATTTTGAATGTATTACTTTAAGTTATATGTTGAATTCATGCTTATAAAAAAGACGCTGTAGACCGTGACGTCATATCACGACTGTTACAGCATCCGAAGGAATTTTGTACGTTCAAAATCTAGTGTGACCGCGGCTTAACACAAGAATGAACCTCATTGGTTCTTGCACGTCAAGCAAACATGCTTGAGCTTCCGTTTACCACAAATGATATGCGATTTGATGAATGTTTATATGTGAATAAAAGCCTAAATTCAAACTGTACATCATATAAAGCGATCTTGTCTCTTCAGAAAATTTGAACTAAACCATTCAATTCATATAGATTAGTTTTACGATCTCTTTATTAACATTTTGAAGCGTCAAAGTGGTAGTTGTGTAGCTGTCAATGGAGGGACTGAAAGCTCTCAGATTTCATCAAAAAGAACTTCATTTGTGTTCCGAAGATGAACGAAAGTCTTACGGGTTTGGAACGACATGAGGGTGAGTAATTAATGACAGAATTTTCTTTTTTGGGTGAACTATCCCTTTAAGCGCAAGAAGAAATATTGAGGATTAAACTGATCAATACATTACTTTATTATGTAGTATTCATATATTTTTGCTATATGAGAATGTATATTAGTGTCTTTTAAGAAGAAATAACGATTTGAGTTTTCATTGACATTTTTGAGCAACTGTCAGTGAATCCAGATGGAAAAGCAGGCTGCACATATCTGGCATACCTGCAGCGTCTTTCAATGAGGTGGCAGGTGAGTGAAGTGTGTGTGTGTGTGTGTCTCTGATAGGCTGCTGACGCTGCAGATTTCTGGGATACCATCCTGCACCTGGCTACAGTTCACTGGCTCGCACACCTTCAAAAACTTCCCATTTTTTAACAAGCCTGAAAACATTTTCTGATGATTCATTTTTCCTTAGCATTGACTTCTTCTGAAAATGTTGATGTAACCTATTCTTACGTGATCTTAAAGTCAACATGAAATCCAGATTTACTTTCTTAATATGTGCTACTGCATGTTGTTTCACAGAAAAAGTATTTATTTGCAATCTCACTTCAAAATCCAAAAACTTAAACTACTTTTTATTTTCTCACACATTTCATGTGGAAATACATCATGTTAAAGAATGGGTTTCGAAAGCCATTTCATGTTGACGTTAATATGAATTTGGAATTGTCCCGTATGTTTGTTTACTTTGGCTGCACAGTATAAACATCTCCCTATTATGAACTAATAGTGCAGTCAATATAAGTGCACATCATGACATTTTGATGGTTACACATAGATTTACTTTACTTCTTCCTGTAGGAAAAAGGCTATTTTATCTGGTGCTTAATACCACATTGTTTCATGGTGAAATATACACCACATTACAGTAAAACGCTTTTTAATGCAACATGTCTGCGCAGCTCCTCCATTTGTTAAAATCTTGGCCAGGGAAGACGGTCTGAATCCTCCTCCTACGCCAGACTCCTGCTGCGACCGTGGAGAGTGTGTTAGCATAAACTCTGATAGCGAAGCCAGTCGATGTTAATGGACCTATATTGACAGACATGCAAATAAGGGCGATGGTTTATGTTGGCAACGCTCCGCTTTCTTCTTGAGCCGTAAATTTAGCCTCTCTCAAGTTGTCCAGAGTGGCTGAGGTCCAAAAGACGGTGGGTGGTAGATCCAAACATTTAGTTATTTAATCCTTTTGGCAGCGGGGTTGTGGATCACATCAGCTTTGGCTCTGGTTATAAAGAACACTCTTTACCTCAACATTTATCTCAGCGAACTACGAGCATCTCACTAATGGTAGATTGTTAAGGCTAAGTGTGTTGACATTAATGAGTTTGTAATTATTTTTTACTGCAAAGCGGGTACGAGGAATTGCTTGCGGTCAGAGGTGGATTACATTCCAAACCGTGAAACTCTGCTACAGTACATTACTTGACGCATTAATGATCCATCAGTGCATGTTATTCCAAATTTTAAAAGTCAAAATGTTATAAAATTCAGCAGGCCCTTCTATTTCATTTCGTTTTGTTTTGTTTAAAGGGTTAGTTCACCCAAAAATAAAAATGCTGTCATTAATTACTCACCCTCATGTCGTTCCAAACCTGCAAGACCTTTGTTCATCTTGGGAACACAAATTAAGATATTTTTAAAAATTAAGTTTTTTTTATCCCCCATATGCAAGGTCCAGAAAAGTAGTAAAGACATTGTTAAAATAGTCAACGTGACTACAGTGGTTCAACCTTAATGTTATGAAGTGACGAGAATACTTTTTGTGCGCAAAAACAAAACAAAAATAATGACTTTATTCAACAATTTCGTCTTTCCTGTATTTTCGTTTTTCCTCGTCTTTCTATATTCTTTTACGCTGTTTAGGTTGTATAGACAGTGCAGGCTTAAGGTTAACGACTTACGTTGACTATTTTAACAATGTTTTCACTACTTTTCTGGACCTTGAATGTGGTAATTATGTTGGGATAAAAAAACCTCTTGGATTTCATCAAAAATATCTTAATTTGTGTTCTGAAGATGAACGAAGGACAACATGAGGGTGAGTAATTAATGGCAAAAAATTAATTTTTGGGTAAACAAACCCTTTCACAGTCCAAAAGACAAAGTCTAAAGAATACATTTACAATAACTCTTTTTTTTTCTCATTGTTTTATTCAAAAATATGAAAATAAAATCATTTGCAAACATTTCACGTTGATATATTTTCAAGAGCTATTTAAGCAAAACCATATTAAATTCCATGTAAAGTACAGTAAAGACAGTTTTTTGTCTGCCATCGTTTTTAGTTTTCTTCATTAGCTGCTCCCTTTTCCCCACAGAGTTTAAGAGAGCCAAAGCTGAATCGTTCGTGTGGTTTGGCACAGGCATCCCTGTGTACATTCGCAACCTAGAGAACATCACAGACGGAGGCTCTAAGACTGCATTCCCATGGGTTATTGCTGTGATGAGCTTTGATGAACGGTTAAGCACCGTACTTATGAGGAACATAGTAATTTACCAGGTAAATGTGTCATTACAGCCATTACAACGCGTGCTCTCTAGACAGGAGGCGTCTCCCTGCTTGTTGGGGAAAGCCAGACCCCCGTTATGAAACATTCAAGAGGGAAAAAGTGCAGCGACGTGAATCTATGGACGCCTAGGAGGCTCGTACACTAACTGTTGCCACACACGGGTGGTCCTCGAGAGGAAGAGACAAATCCGTTTCTACATTCTTTCTCTGAGGACAGGGCCTTATTGTCAGTTACAGCACGCCACCAAAACACAAACACAACCTGAATTTCAATCATAAATTTAGTATGTCAGGTCAGCGTGTGTAGTCATCGCTGCGAGAGCGTGATTCAATTTGAGTTGATCGTACACAGTTGTGACAGTTTTATTGAGCTGAGTCAGTGCTGTTTGCTCAAGGGCTCAGATATGAAGAGCAGCCATGCTCCTGCAAACAGAAGATCCAGCTAAAGATAGACCACATTCCTGCGGTTTGCGAATGCGGGTGCAGCGGTTCTGCCTGATAAGGAAGATCGGCTCGATCTCTTGCTCTCCGTTTCTTGCTCACATTCCTTGCTTTCCCTCTCCCGCTGTTGTTTTTGTTTTGTCCATTTTTCTCTCTCTCTCTCTTTCTCAGTGTTATGTGAATATGGAGGAGGGGTTTAGGAGGAGAAGTGTTTCCTGTTCTCTTGTGTCTGGGATACTCTTTCTCTCTCTTTTCTTGCACACTTTGTGTGTGTGTGTGCATTTTTATGTCCAGCAGTGTTTTTAGTAGCAGGACAGATAAGCTATGCTAAAAAAGTGTTGACTTTCCAACAACAAGCCACATTTCTCACAAGAAAAATGCAAAATTGTTGGTTTTTTGTCACATAGTACAACCAAGCAAACTGAGACAATAATCAAACAGGCTGTTACTCAAGTAGCATTTTTGCTGGGTCGTTCATGTAAATAAAGTGGTTCAAAAAATGACATGTGGCATTTTACGCCTTTTATAGCAAATATTTTGTTAAATGCTATTTCCACTTGTATTTAGTGTAAATTCCAGTTTGATGCTGTCACCCTAAGTGACATGTTAATTTGCATAAAAAATAGTTTCATGAGATTGAAAATATCAAATTCCATAGAATCAGTATTTTAACAGTGTTCAATTACAATTTTACTAATAATATGTACTAATATTTTTCTATTCAAACCTGTCTGTAATGATTTCTATTTTTCACTACTGTATTTTTATTTATTTTTTCTGTTACAGTTTTAGTGCAATAAAAAATATATTTTTCCACAGTAAATAGTACAATATGTCAGTGTGTTTTGGATTCTGGTTGTCCTAACCCAACCCCAATTAACTGATTTTCAGTTATTTTCTACTTTTTTTCTTTGATATATAAAAAATATAGTCCTTTTTAAGTAGCTTCAGTGTAGTTTTTATTAGCAACTTGTAGTCTAGCTATTACTTTTTTAAAATCTACAATATCAAGCAAAACATCTGCAAGAGTTTGCATTTTTAAGCATGCTTTCCGCAAGCAGATCCCAGCTAACCAGCAACAGTGCCGTGATCACAAAAGAGAGAACGAGAAAAAAAAGGGAAAGGAATGGAATTGGCAATAATTAGGAGTCGGGAAGGGAAAGAGCGAGAGAGGGACAGTGTCGGAATGGGAGAGAGAGAAAGGAAAAGGGGGAGAGAGGGAGGAGGCAGACCCGTCGGCTGTGATTGAAAGTTTGCACCATAATGGGAGGGAGAAAAATGGAGGAAAGTAGGGAGGGTGAAAAAATGGGAAAGGAAGAGGCCGGCTTTGGCCCAGCTGCAGCGAAACAGAAAGAGCCTGAAATCCTCTTTGAGTTGGAGTGTTATCGAGACGAGAGAGAGTGAATTTCTGCTGTTTTGAAAGCTAAAAATGTTCCAGAGGTTATCATCACTGAAGTGAAGGTAGGACGGTCTCGAAATGGTCCGTCTGAAGCGTCACAGTGCTGAGATTAATGACAACAGCTCTATATCTCCTGGGTGGGCTCGGTTCCTCCGTTATGTACCCCGCAGTAGTCAGAGTCTTTCTGCTTGACTGAGTGGACATCCTGTGCTAACATCCTTTCCTCACCCATTCTCTCTCTCCCTCTCTCTTTTTTTTCTTCATTCTTCTCTCTCTCTTTCTCTCTCTCCCACAATTTCCATTTTAAGTGGTATTATGAAAACAAACTTGTGATCTGTTTGATGTCGGGCTGAGAAAAGATCGACTGTAAATGTCTTGCATATGGGAATGCGTGATTTTTGTGAAAAGGTTAACCAAATACTCACAGCAGCTGTGGAATCCAGACACACTTAACCATATTCAGTAATGGAGGGGATTCTGTGAGTTTATGAAAGGTTCAAGCATGAGACTAAAGGACACACATGTTCTGTTGTTTTCCAGGGTCACACTCTCAGGATTGAAGCATGGATGATGATTTCGAACGGCGCAGGGAGCTCAGGAGACAGAAACGGGAGGAGATGCGTCTGGAAGCCGAGAGGTAACGTGGGCGTCATTAACGCTCGCTTTTTCTCGCAAAATGTTCAGCCGCTTTGCACCGTAAACCGAGGGCTGTTAATGGGTTGACATCATCAGATTCATTGCACAGCCACTGCTGGTAAAGATTGTTCACCTTGCAAAAACATGGCAGCTTGCAGATTGTGTAACTGCTCTGTGGCCAAATGAGTCTTTGTGCAATCGTGCAAGATGCCTTTTAATGTGTTTTCAACATTTCTGTTCCAGGATCTTTTTTTTTTTTTTTTTTGGACTTAGTGATTGCTCAGTTTTATCTGATATTATTAATGAAGGTAGTTGTGAAAGGGATAGTTTGCCCAAAATGAAAGTTCTGTCATCATTTACTAACCCTCAAGCCATTCCTATATGATTCTCTTTTATCCATGGAACATGAAATACCAAGAATGTTGATGCTCTTTTCCATATGCTGAAAGCACACAGTAGCTATGTTTCCATCCATTGGAATGCAACTTGTGCATAAAATTGTAATATCGCATAAAACATTGATGAATAAAGCACCATTTCCATCCCATGTGTTCAAGATAAATGACAAAATCACTTCCTGGGAAATGTTTATGTGCATTTTTATAATTTATGCACATCTTGGTGTTTCCATCAAGCTTTTTTTATGTGATATCCCAAACTTTAAATTAAAATAGGTGGATGGAAACATAGCTAGTGTCCAAGGGGAAAAACACCATAAAAGTAGGCCTACAAACTATGTTCCAAGTGTTCTAAGGCCATACAATAACTTTATGTGAGAAAGAGACAAAAAAGTTGTGGTTTATCTTTGCATCTGCTGCAGCTCTTAAATATTTAGATGCATTGAGACATATTATGCCAGATTTGATGTCAGTGATGGCACTGATCACATCAGACCGAATTTGAATACTGAAGTATGAATGCAGTATGAGGATGGTGGTGGAGGGGAACATTTTCTGTGTATAACAACTTAAATTTAAGTCTTTTCCTCACTCAAAGATTATCAAATGGATACATATGGACTACTTCAATGGTACTTTTATGATGCTTTTTTGTTATGTTTGAATCTCTTTTAATGATTTACCAGTCTCTATTGTTCATATATTGTTCAGACTCACTAACATTTTGGATAGCAAACAATTGGTTATTATTGTGGTGAGACATGCAAATTTGTTATTTTTGTGCATCCAAATATAATATTTTAGCACATTTACAAAAGTGTAAGATTCATAAATGTGTGCTTAACTTTTGTCCAATTAGCTCAATACCAGTTGTTTATAAAGAGATAATTAATGTTTCTCATTGTGGAAAAAGAGAAGTAGAAAAAATTCTCTGCTGATTTTTGATCAGACAAAGTAATCACTGTTTTCAGGGCTTGACATTTTTGCTCACCAGCCACTGTGGCTAGTGGTTTTCCAAAGTTACTAGCCACTCATCATTTTCACTGGCCACAATTTTGACATCGATACCAGGGGGAAAAACTGCCATATAGATATTTTTTATATTACATCATAATTTGGCAGCAGGTATATTAAACTGCTGTCACTTTAATACCTGACGCCCTGATCCATTATTCTGTTACATGTGCGTTTTCTTTTTACGTTCACTTAAAACATAACTGACTGTGATTATGTGAATACTCACTGGCATTTTGACATTATTTTGTGCGTATTTGACTGTTTAAGTGCAATAATCAGCAAAAAATAACTTAATTTAGTACTGAGAGGCTGTTTTATGTGTACGCACTTTGGGTGTGAGCACAAAATCTGCAGGAATTAGTCAAATTATGCACAATACAATCCCATGCCAAAATTCAAGCTGTGCAACACCAACAATATTCATCTGGAGCAAATGAAACGAGTGAGGGGAGGTGGGTTTGTGTGTCAACTCTCTGTCGGAAAGAGATGAGAGGCTAGTAGGAGTGACTGCGTTACACGACACTGCTGAAATCCCATTTGGCGGGTTGGCGGGTGTTAACGTCCAGCCCTGACTGTTTTAATGCTATTTTGGCCTGAAGATTGAGCTTTCAACTCTTTTTTTTCTTTTTCTGTGATGATGGAGTCTGCTATTAAAGCAGAAAACTGGTGTTAACGTAACAAAAGTTAAACATCAACAGACTGGCACTTTTGCGAGCCGCTTGACCATTTAAGGCAAAGTGACACTCACATAAATCCTGGAGGCACTGACACAAATATCCATTTTGCATCAGCACTAGATTATCTCTGAGCACTGTGCATTTCTGCAAACACAGACAACAGCTGTTTCTTAGACATTTATGCCCCTGTCAAAAAGAATTATGGGTAATGGCTAATAAACATGCAAATCAAGCTTATTATCATTCCAGGAGAGCGTAGGATGGCATGAATCAGCTCTAAATCAATATCTTTCAGCAACAGTTATTTCTATTATCATTGGCTAGGATGTTAGACTAGAGTTACTTTGTGTACAGGTCGTTTTGAGTGTCAGCTTCCCGTCTGCAACGGCCTTCCTGTTTCCTCCAAGCGTGTTACCATGAAGAAGGAATGCTTTTCTTTTTCATGCTTTAAGATATATGGGACATGTTTCACCTAATCGTAGGGAGGAAGCGTAAAGCTGATGACGCACAGATTAGCGACCATTATATTTTACAGCATAGCATAAAACGAATGCTTTTTTTGGCTATATGTTATAAACCTCTGAAAGGGTGGAATTGTGTTTCCTATGCCAAGTATCGCATTTGGCAGAAAGCTACAAATGCAACCCGTTCAGCTCTGCGACATAATGTGATCTTGTGTTTATGTTCTTGTGGAGATTTTGGCCCGCTCCTCTTTGCCTGCTAGAGTTAACAATCAATATTTGATTGTTGCTGTAACAATCAATATTTACTCTTTGGAGGTAATTGAACTAGTCAAAACCATGTGTCGTCCCCGTCCATTTCGGCAGTCATCGCGATGAACGGCGAACACAAAAGTCAGTTTTCGGTGTACATATGATAAACGCTGACGCTTTGCCAAATGGCTTTACATTAGAAGTGTTTACTGACAGTGATTTGGGAAGCGCTCCGTCTCCTAGACGGTCCTCGATGCAAGCAGAGGGACAGCGGGAAGGCAGATGTTGGCTCGGCGCTGATGTGGAAAAACAGAGAAAGTCAGATAACGCGTATACACGCAGGAGCAGCTTGGCATCCGAATCCAGCTGCTTTTTCATCAGGCGATGATGGCTTGATGTGCGCCAGTCGTTTTCTTCTGGAAGACGTGCCAATGTTTCAACTGCTGAAAATGACAGGAGAGGAAAAGTGTGCGAGAGAAGGAGGCTGTGTGTTCTGTCTTTTGTCTGTACTGTATGTATTACTTTTAACTTGCTGACAGCTGAAAGGTGCTACACTTTCACATTACATATGATGCTAATTCACCATTCCCATAGACAAAACTGTCTGATGCGTATTGCATAGAAGATTTAAAGGCATTTCTCAAAATCTCAAGCTCCAATCTGATTGGCTGACTGCTATTTAATTTCCAGGAGTCAAGATGTAGAGGCTTTGATCAGTTTGTTAGTAGGGCTGCACAATCAAATTTCTAATCGCGATTACGATTAAGGATGCCACGATTTCGTAATCGTTCGAAGGTGATTGCAACAAAACATATCCACTTACATCATTCTGCATGCTTAAGAGGTGTGTTTAGAGCATGTTACATTGTGAGAGGCAAATCACGACTACTTCAGAGTGTACTATAAGGTCTAACCCAGCACAAAAGGAGCTACCAGTGAGGTAAGTGTATGATGATTGGTCGAATTAATGCGAAACGCCAGTACACGGCATTTTTAAAAAGCTGTGTACACAGCCGATATATTTACTCCACGAACTAACTCTATAAACATGGAAAACAGTGATAGATGGACCTCTCAACCTTACACTAAGAGGAAAATCCAGTGCGAATTTGAGCGGACCAAACTAATAATCGAATAAAACTATTTGTTAGGAAACATGTTTAAATCTTTCCCTACCATTGACAGAAATTTTTCATCATTTATGACTCAACACTTCCCTGCCATTGACAGAATTTTACAGCAATCCATGTTTTCATTGTTATACACTGTTACGCATCTTCTGAAAGAGTATCAAAACACAGGGGAAAAAGAAGCAGAAAGCGATGGAAGCATGTTAGCTTACACAATCATGAAACATTTAACACCATATAAATCAAAACGTTACCACATGAAATGTCAACCTGGGAAGAGGTACAGGACTGTGCAAGCTTTGGAGGTGTTGATGGAAGCGATCTACTCCATGTTTTGATCATTGTTCTGAAACCAATTGGATGTAGTCTTTGACAAAAACGTGATTTTCTCAGCTTTTTGTTAAAAATATTGCTTACCCACATTCAAGTGTTGATTAAAAAATTATGAATGAAGCTAGAATAAAATGTTCTGTTCTTTCTTTTGATATAATGTATGTTCAGATATTTATAAAAAACAAAATTTTTTGAGGCCATGAAAGTTTAGTGAAAATGATCAAAAATGCTGACGCTGACTGGCAACTTTTTTAAAAAACAGGAAAAGAGTTAAAAGTAACTGCAAAAAAAAGTGTTTCTGAGGATCAAATAGTCGCTGAATTTGGAAAAATTTGTGAGGTTTATGAAAGTGAAACTTCATAGTTAAGAGTTTGTAGCAACTCAATTATATCCTCAACTCAACTGAGTGCTATAATTGTTACTTTTAAATGGACAGAAATTCTGCACACCACAAATTTTGGCTAATTTTATTGATGATGTCTGTTTTGCAAAGACTGCTGAACCACTATTTGAATGAACTGCCTTTTTGCTGAAAGCCGGTCTACTGTGGTATCATCCATTTCCAATTTATCTGCCCCAAAACATCATCCATAAAGAATGAAATGTGGTTAGTCATTTTACACGAAGGTCAGACGGGCCCTTCCTGTTTAAGTGGGCGGTTCATGGCCAGAATAAGTTGCAAAGTGAATGAGACTTTATGCTGATATTCAAACATCTGGCTCTGTGAGACTATAACAACTAGATCATAGATCAGGTCTGCTTTGTATTTAGAGAAATAGCTGGTTAGAGCAGTTTCTGAGATGACTGGCACTGTTAAAGGGTCAGAGGGTTCATGCTGTTTTTAAAGCACCATGTATACACAAGCACAGTCACACACACACACACTCCTGTGTGACTGCAGTGGCCTTTCCCGGGACAGGTTGATGTGTTCCAGCTCTGAGTCGGGTCACTGATACTCCGCATACACACACTGGAATGTTTTGACTGCTGGCTCCGTGTCCCCACTCACCATGCTGACGGAATGTTCTGACTAATGATTACCAAAACCTACCATTTTTTGGTTTCTATTTTAGCATCAACTGCAGAATAAATTTGGATGGAAAGCTGAGAATTTAATTTATGGAAAAAAATCTGAATATCACAAAAGCAATTTGTAACTGAAGCAGCATTTCCAGCTGCAGTGTTTAAAAGAGCAAATTCTTCTGGAGAAATGGCTGTAGAAATGAAAATGGAAGTTGTAGTCACTGGGGGAAGCCACTGTGGCTCTTTTATATTATGTTTAATAAATTACTGCAACAAAGCTCTCTGATGGACTTCATGTTTGACAGTGGTTGATTCAAGTGTGTGGGAGGTGAAAGGTGTGTTCGACATTGGCTGTGGCTGGATGCAACCGTTTGGCGAGAGTAGCCGTGTGCAGGCAGGGACAGGGAGGAGCTGAAAACGGAGACGTGAAGTTGGACACTTTCTGCTTCTCGTAGTGACGCTCGTGCTGCGCTTGCATATACTTTATCACAGCTGAAGTGAAATAAATGCAATATTTGACTAATACAAAGATGTTTCAGAGACATTTTCATTTAATACTTTATGTACTGCTTACAGCTTCTGTTTTTACAAGAATAAAGTTCAACATAAGCATATATTATTTAAATACCAATGTAGTGGGGTCTACATTTTTCATCAGTTTAATTTTGATAAACATATAGCATTGCGACTACATGAAAAGAGCCTTAACTGTTATAAAAATACAGATTTGTGAGCATTAGTAGAACTATAGTTTTTAGAATAAACACAAAACACACATGATTGTTGTCATGTGGTAAATCCAGCCAATCGTGAAACAGCTGTGTCGTCATCAGAGCTCGTTCAGCCGCTCTTGAGATGCTGCGCTGGCCGACTCATCCGACTGCTCTCGCGGTACTTTGATGCCATTCGTCATAGTCACATGGTGTCACCGCTGTCTCAAGACAAAATTTCTTAACGCCATGCAATGCTTCAAGTCAGCCGCCGATCGGTCTGTGCAGCTCTGCATCAACTTGAACAAGCCTAATAGTAGCCAGTCATTTGAGCATATTCAGTCACATGACTTGAGACACAGTCACATGGCTACTTATAAATGTTTCCATCATAGTTTATGCACAAATAAAAAAAAATCCAATCCAAATGAAGCCTTTTATGTGCATTTTTAGATTTTATTTTATTTTATTTTAAACAAATGATTATTTTCACTCAGCAAGGATGCATTAAATTGCTTGAAAGTGACAGTAAAGACATTTATAATTTAAAAAAAGATTTCTATTTTAGATCAGTGCTGTTCTTTTAAACTTTATATTCTGTTTATGACTGCTCTTTTCAGTCAATTTAGCTGATTGTACGTAGTTTTCTCTATGGATCGGGAGCCATCTTGGCACCACACATCTGTGCTGTTCCCATGAGAGGCCAGGAAGAGCTGAGGAAATAACACCCATCCTCAACGAATGGCCCGTTTCAAACACTCTCTCTCTGTCTCTTTCTCTCTGGCTGGTTAAAGAAAGGCCCGCTTGAGGGTATACATGTGTTCAAAGGATGCGGTTACTGAAAGCCATGAGGTTATGGGGCAGAAATGAGGGCAGGTGATCCTGTGCTGTGGTCAAATAAAGAATGGATGAATCTGTGGCGTTGGAGATGAGTGTGGGGTCAGTAAGTGGAGGAAGAGCGTGGGAATAGAACAGTGATTTGGCAGGGTCCATATATTTCTCTCTCCCAACCCTTTTGTCTGTGATTGCTCTCGAGAGCTTTTGCCCTGTGTGCTATGTTTTCATTGACATTTCTGAGATGTTTGGACCACAAGAAAATACTTCCCGCCTTGATACTTCAGCTGTCCCGGCCTGGATGCATCCATCGCCTGGTTGTGGGCTCTGCATGTTGTCATTTGTGCTATTATGAGAGCAAATTAGCTGCAAAATTAACTGCATATCAATTTAATTTCCCACACTGTAACCGTGGCTTCCTTTATAGAGTTTATGAATCCCATAAAACATGCTGCTCACCGCGTAGCTCTCACCACGCACGCTATAAAATAATTAATGCTACATGGCTGAAAGATGTGTTCCATATGGAAATCATGTTCGGCTGATGTCTTGGTTTACATCCCATATCACTACAGGTACCAAAGCAATGCCCCAAATAAAATGCTGAATGTTATTGCAGCAGGCAGTCAGCATGTTTTATTTGTGATTTATTTTTGTGGTTATGGAACAGGGAAGCTTCATAGAGTCATTGCAAGATGGGCGGTGTTCCCCGGAGGGATATCGGATCAGAGAGTCATCCAAGAGTCCGGACTCTATGGGCTGGAATGTTAAAGCGGATTTAAGGGCATTCTGTGCTGTTTCAAAAACCCCCTCTGGATTTTATTTACTTTCAAATCAATTTTTTCTTGGTCAGTTGAAATAAAAGTTTGAAGTATTGTAAAAACATACTGTTACCTTGAAGAACTCTCTCCCTGGTCCAAAACATTTCTCAGTTCATCCAGAAATCCTTGGATTTCCATGTTAGAAAGCAGCAAAAAGCTGTTAATTCTATTCATACGATGGCATTGAAAATGTTTTTTAGAAAATGATCAAAACTTCTGTTGAATAGTGTTATAAGTTCACCTCAGAGAAAGAAAGTGACATTTTTTATATGGTCCCTCACAGAACAGTTACTTAAGTATTAACACAGTTGAGTTTGGCTGGTATGATTGATTTGTGAACATAACGACAAAGGGAGAGAAGACAAGAACAAGAAAAGACAGAAAGAAAGAACAACAGAATCAGCAAGAATCCGGCTCTTTAAATGATTTCACTCTCCCCAAGGTTTTCCATGGGCGTTAGCAGAGCACCACATTCAGTTCAACACATTCCTAATCACAGCACAGACTGAGGAAGGGCCTTTTTTCACATTAAGTCTCTCTGAAATTGAAAGGAAAGGCCTTTTTTAGGACCATTAAGATTTTTTTGACATTTTTATGACAACCTAATTTTTTGTGAAATATGACTCAAACAGAAATAAAAGACAAACTGAAAATAATTAGCACAGCCGCTGTTCATTTCAAGCAATAGACAGTCATGCGCATTTGATCTGATATTACTGGAGTGCAAGGTTATGAGATGCATTATGTAAATGAAAAGCAAGGTTATGAGATAAATTATGCTAAAGAGATGTGTCTTTAATCTAGATTTAAACTGGGAGAGTGTGTCTGAGCCAATTAGCAACCCTAAACTTGAACCTAAATTGTCCTTAAGAAAAGTACAAAAAATGTGAATGTGTTGAGGATTTGAGATAAAACATCAGCAGGAGACATGAGAGAGAGCTTGTCAGAGAGATGTGAAAACTTTATTTAGGTTACACGAAAGTCCCCTGGCTGTCGTGTGGGCTGAACGCCACACTGCTGTCAGGATCCTCTCATCATCTGCCAAAGCTGATACACAGACACACACACACAGCTGTCAGCCAGTGAAAGTTCATCCTCAACAGCAACAACAGCAGCAGTATCAGCAGACTGTGTGCCAAGGTGACATGAGGCCTAACTCTTTCCGTCTCTTACTGGTGTAACATCTAACTGTCTCCGTGTGTAGGATGGCGTATCGTCGGAATGAGGAGGATGAGGAGGAGGCCGCTCGTGAACGCAGACGAAGAGCGCGACAGGAGAGACTGCGCAGTAAGGACAGTGAAGAGGTGGCCTACAAACCTGAGACCCCGGAGCTCAACAACAGCCACAGGTAAAACACACACACACTCTAACATTTGGAAGTACTACATCACTGCAAAAAATTATTCTCTTGTTCACCCTGCGTCCGAATATGCCTACTCCCATACTATATAGTAGGCAAAAAAACAGTATGTGAGCTGAGTAGTATGTCAGAATTCGTAGTATTCATACAACAGTTGGCGAAAAATACCCGGATGACCTACAGTTTCTGGTGAGATTCTGAAGTGCCCATCCGATGGACACTTTACTATCCCATGAGGCCACAGGAGAGAAGTTGTCAATGGCAGTGAAGTGACACAACTAATTCAGTAGGTCACATGACAGTGACAACATGGCAGATGTAGTATGTTCGAATTTCATTCATACTACACACATTCATACTATATAGAGCGTACATTTTAACGGTCCAAATGTAGTACCTACTATACAGTATGCGATTTTGGGCACTTATTTTCCACTACAAATATCTAAACATTCTTAATTCAAGATACATTTAAGCAAAATTACTTAAAGGAGTCATGACATGAGAAACGTTTATCATTTGAGAGGTCTTTGTAACATTAAAACATCCTGAAAGTTTCATATAACATCCTTCTCATTATAAAAAACCCAAAGCATTTAGTAAATCAAGCTCCAAAAATGGCCTGTTTTTATATTGCGGATCTCTCTGACATCACACAGGCAAATACATTTGCATTTGACTGCATTTAGTCCCTTAATGGCTGACATTTGCCTACACTGGATGTGAGCATCGCGTCAAAAGCAAATAGAACCCATTATAATCTCTGATGCTGTCTACACTGGATACAATATACAGATGGGCGTTATCCATGCACTTGAGACTGACGTCAATATGACAAATGGAAAAGTAAATGAACATTTGTTGTTTTTTGTTTTTTGCAAAAAAATTATTAACATTATAAGTGAACCTCAAGGAACATATTAAAATAATTAAAAAAATAATAATAATGTCATGACCCCTTTAAGATATCAGGTCTCATTTACTGAAAAATGAATCAAAGTGAGTTTTAAAACACACACAAAAAATCTGTTAGTAGGGTAAGGAAATAATCTTGTATTCTCTAAGTTTATTTTTCGGACTCCAGTGACATGTTTTTTTCTTGTTTTAAGCACAAATTTGCTTAATTTGATGACTTTTTCAGATTACAAGACTTAATATGTGAAATGTTTTTGCTTCTCAAATAAATATATCTTGATTTAAGAATCTTAGTTCATTTTAATGGAAAACAAGACAAAAATACTAAGTAAGTAAATTTTAGGCAGTGATGGGACAGAAATTTCGATATGTAACTCACTTTTCTTGCGCCTTCCTCTCTGTCTATAACCTGCAACTTTAGTGGGCGGCTCTAATAAATAACTTCCTGTAGCGGGTCAGCATTGCGGAAGCAGTGACATGTTCAGACACTGAGGCTTTGTGCAATGAATGGACACAGAAGACGGTCAAACAAGACCAGAATTGTTCTCGATGTGTGACCAGACATAGCTCCATCTATTGTCAGTAGTGCTGACGCAGGGTAAACGTTTGCCAAGCAGTGCAGTCAGACTACATTAACCTACAGTGGCAGGATTATGGCAGTCTACGTCCTTGTGCACCCTAGTTATGCAGCCCTAGAAAAGGGAAAAAAGGAGAGCAGATCCACTTTAAATCATAATGAAGTTCCTCACTATCATTTTGCATGTTCAGGTTTTGCTAATAAGAAAGCAAATTATGTTCTTTAGGGTTGTACTGTTGTGTAAGGCCCAAGTATGAGTTGATTATTTGGCCCCAGTGTTAATGTTGTAGCTAATACAAAATAAAAATTGCATGATATATTTTATATTTTCCACACTAGTGTTCAAAAAAATTTTTTGTCTCAAATGCTATATTATTTTGATCAAAAATACAGTAAACAGGCTTATTTGTGAAATATTACCATTTTAAATAACTGTTTTCTATTTGAATATATTTTAATTTTAAATTTTCAGCATCATTACTCCAGTCTTCAGTGTCACATGATCCTGCAGAGATCATTCTAATATGCTGATTTGCTGCTTGAGACACATATCTTATTGAAAATGTTGAAAACAGTTGTGCTGCTTAATATTTTTGTGAAAACTGTGATACTTTTTTCTGTTTTTTGTTCAGTCACTTTTCTCTCTAGATATTGCCATAGAAAAGCTAATATCACTCCATCAGTAGGAATATATTGCTGTCTATATTCTACCTTATTTCCTTCTCGCACTGCCTCTCTGCAGCGTTACCGTGACAGAGAGCGTATCCACCTCAGTGATGTCCTCCAGCGGGACGGGAGAGGGGGACGAGGAGGAACAGGCCCTGCTGGAGCGCCTGGCTAAGAGAGAGGAGCGCAGGCAGAAGAGGATGAAGGAAGCGCTGGACAGACAGGAGCAGGAGGACACCAGCCAAACCTCAGAGAGCAGCGTTGGTCTGCGGCGCGGCCGGAGCTATGAGGTCGAGGAGGAGCACAACAGCAAGGAGGTGGAGAAAGAGGAGGAGAAACCGGTGGAAGAGGAGGAGGAGGAGGAGGAGGAGGAGGAGGTGGTCATCTCTAGGGAGGAGGTGGTTGTGGAGGAAAAGCCACGGAGGTCTTATTTGAGAGAACAGGTGTGCATTTCATTTTATGGTTTGTTAGACCACAAGAACTTGCATTTAAAGTTTGTTTATGGCATTTAACTTTGTTCACCTGTAGGAATCCATTGAGGAAATATCTAAAATACCTGATGAGGTATGATAAGTGCATTTTTTGTCAAAAATAGTGGGGTGGTTTTTCTCTCATTTGACGCAACAAAGCATGTGACTGCAGTTCCATTCATAGGACAATAATGAGCAAGATGCTGTGCCTTCTTCTGAAGTACATGAGGTGATTTTAAATGAAGACGTAGATGATTCCGCAGTTGTTTCGGGGACGGATGAGGAAAATGGCACCGCAGAACTCACTGCAAGTGTACTTGAGGAAAAGAGTGAGATAGAGGAATTGACAGAGAATGGAGTGGATGAAATGAGAGAGGCAGAAAACTTTGAGAAATATGAGAAAGAGATTTCAGAAAATGACCGGTCTTTGGTAAGAGTTTAGTTGTGTTTTGAGGACTGCATAAGGATGGATGGTTTAGATTTTGGGTGGGAGGTTAACAGAAAAGTTTGTTTGTAAAGACCTCATGAAATCAAAAGTTTGTGATGATGTACTTTGAGGCTTCTATATGCTAGTGTACTTGATAAAGTAAACTTTTAGCAAATATATGCATTTAAACAAGTCTTTTGCTGCCTTGCAGTCAAAATCGAATGTGTTGATATCACCGACTTGCATATGCATACGCAATTTAGTCGCTATCAAGCAGAAGCCTTGTATCTCCAAAAACTCTAATTTTCAGGAAATGGAAAAAACACAATTTTTTTTTTTTTAATTATTAAACACTGTGTTTTCAAAGTTGATATTGTGGATATTTATATGGTCAGACGCTTGTGTCATTTTATTATTAACATTTTACCAAAATTAAGCTCAAATGGAGTTACGAGGTTTTTGACCAGTGAATTTCTGAGAATTTTGGACATGCGTGTTTTGTCGGTCATTAGAACTGTCTGTCATCAACTATAAAGTTTACTGTAGCTATGTGGGCGCTCAGTTTTTTTTTTTTTTTCATCTGGCCAAAAATCACGTTTTGAGAAATGCTAGATTAAAGGCCCGTTCACACCAAGAGCAATAACTATAAATGATAAATATATACTTCTAAAAATCATTCTAAATACAAAAGAATAGCACTTTCCACACCACAGCTATAATGATAACGATATAGAAAAACAATATCGTTGGGATCATTTTTTTAGAACGATTTTTTCCAGCTGTTGAACAATAAAACACTGACAGCCAATCAGAATTTATTCTAACTTAAGGGCTTGCTCATTTAAAATGGCAGACGACAAGAAGTCATTTCATGGGGTCTTTAACAGCTTTGGATACAAGTCAATTCATGTCTTACTATGTTCCATTGCAGCCATTCAGTTTCCTCCCCAAAATCCTAAATCAGTCCAGGCACTATTTGAGCACAGTGTGTAGTGTTTTCACCAGCGCGCACGAGTATCAGTACATTTCACATTAAACAATGCAGGTTTAAATTCTGCTCAATGATCAGCGGTTACACACCGTGTGTTCACTGCTTGCTGCATGTCTATTGGGCATTGATGGGGAGTGTGTGTGTGTGTGTGTGTGTTTGTGAATACACACGTTCTTTTCATCATTTATCCAGCGAGTGAACCAACAGCACCCGCATTTTGCTCTTTGAAAACATCTTCCAGCACTCCGTCTTTCTCTCACACGCATGCATATCACATCCACACATCACTCACTTCTACTTGTGTGTGTACAGATGGAAGATGAAGATGTGATGAGGAAGAATAAACAGCCAAATGGAGGAGTGTGTGAGGACAGCCCTCCCAAACACAAGAAAGCCGAGAGGACTTTCAGGTCAGTGCTCATATAAACAATTAATGATTGTGTTAGGATGGTCCAGGCTTTCTTTTTCCAAACAATGTAGAGTTCCCAGAATTCCGTATATGGCAGCCTGTAGATCTGTAATGCTACGTCTCAATTTATATACTATACATCCTAAATAGTATTCGAAATTAGAATTAGTGTGTCCCAAATCATGAGTATTCCAAAGATACCTGGATGGTTTCCAGATCCATGCACACTATAACAGTTAATACTGCCCACAACCAATTGGACAAGGATTCGATTAGAACTACAAACACGAATAAAAAGTGTTAAAAAAAACTGCAAACATGCCGGTTGTGTGAGGGCGACTGGCAGTCGTTAAAATAGTAACAATATTTTACTATAAATATTTACGTAGTTTTCTATCCAAGGATTTGACCAGAAAATAAATGTATCCATATATTATTGGAAAACTCCAATATAGATAAATTTATGTGGGACAACTACACCATTGACTGAAATTAACATGCAGACAAAATAATCACATTCCACTTGTCTGTGTTTGTATCTTTTTGACCTTGAGATAATGTGCGTTATTTATATGTAGACCGTTCAGAGCTTTGCGTGATGAGGTGTTTGTCTCTAGTCACCTGATCTGCTGTGTCCTGAGGGCTGTTCTCATCTGTAACCAGAGACTGTGTTACTTTAGACAGGGGTGTGCTGATTCACTAAGTCTGTGTGTGAATAGGTTTCTTTACATGTAAAGAACATGGACGTGTAAAGGTGTTGACAAACCTTTTAACCTGTGCAAGTAAGTATTTGTTTGTCTGTGCGACAGCCGAGGCAGCTTACGCTCTCCTGAGGCGCCGGAAGCAGACGAGGCAGACGGCGAGGATGCTCGCTTGGAGGCCGAGAGAAAGCTAGAGGAACTGAAGAGGAGAAGAGATGAGATGGAGAGCGAGGAGTTCGAGAGGATGAGGCAGAAACAGCAGGAGGCCGAAGTGGAGCTGGAAGAGCTGAAGAGAAAGAGGGAGGAGAGGAGGAAGGTGCTGGAAGAGGAGGAGCGGCTGAGGAAGCAAGAGGAGGCTGAGAGGAAAGCCAGAGAGGAGGTGTGTTCGTTTAATGTCAATGATTCATTTCCTGGTCAGATAACTGTTTCACTGGCGCTGTAGAATTTGCTGGGATTCGCTTTTCTGTAAGCAAAAAACTTGATGAGGGTCCTGTCATCAAAATTAGGTGATTTCTGTAAACGCCACTGTAAAAAATGATATGATCATTAGGCCATTGCTGCTTACATTATTTTAACTCATTTTTTTATCATTTATACAAGATTCAACTCAATTTTATAAGTTGAAATGACTTGTACAACTAATTTGATTATACCTAAAAATTTAAGGCAGCAGCTGAACTTTTTAAGTTGAAATTTTATACAGTTATACATTTTAGATAGCATTTTATGGATGTCCTTTGAGAATTGAAACCTCATATAAATAAATACACCTTATAGAAACCTTATATACAATAATTAAATATACAGTACAGTCCAAAAGAGAGGGGTGAATGAATGAAATTAATTCTTGTATTCAACAAGCATGCATTAAATTGTTCAAAGGTGACAGTAAGGATATTTGAAAATAAATGCTCTTCTTTTGAACTTTCTATTCATGAAACCATTCTGAAAAAAAACAAATGGTTCATGATATTTTACCCAATATTTGTGTGTCTGTATTTTTATGCTCAAAGCATCATGTTGTTAGCTTAGCTTTAACTGTAATTTGATATTAGGCAATTTGATATTAGGCTGTGGTGTGAAATAACTGTTGTATGCTCTCTCTCAGTATTGAAAAGTTGTAATTCAAATGAATTCCACATCATTTACATTAACATTAGCGTGATCGCACCCAGTGTGAGTTCCACATGAGTGCACATGTGTTTCAGACTCCGTCTCTCTCAGTAGCGGGCAAGAGACACAGCAGTCCCTCCTCGTTGATGCCCGATCCTAGTATTGTAATGCAAATATGTTCCTTGTTTCTAATGAACAGAGGCAGTAAATGAAAAAGGACTAATTAGAGATTAGAGGGCCCCGTGCTGATGCTAGCGGGTCGTGCCAAAAACCGTGGTGTAAATAAAAAGGCTTCTTTATGATTTCCCAGCTGCTGAGGAATGCAGCCGGCTGCCAGTTCACGTTACACTTCCACAGAGAGACACGATAGACGCAGTCTTGATTTTGTTGTTCGTTTAATTATCATGCTCGTTTATTGCAAGAAGGACATTTTCTGGGACATGAAGATCCCAAATCAGTCTGCTGGTGGTGTTTTTGTATGAAGCATGCCCTTGAGGTGATGAACGTGTGTTTATTTTATTCTTCAGGAGGAGAAGAGGAGGATGAAGGAGGAGATAGAAAAGAGAAGAGCTGAGGCGGCTGAGAAGAGGCAGAAAGTGGAGGATTTTGTGGACGGAGAGACCAGGAAGCCCTTTAAGTGTGTCAGTCCCAGAGGATCCTCTCTGAAGGTCAGCCGCCGCCCTCTCTCTCTCTGTCCACAGCTGTCAATCACCCAACAGCGTCAGCTGACTCATAGGAACGCGCTGTCCCCATAAAAAAGCAATTATCTGCCATATCTTGTAAACATAATGAGGAGGAGAACAGCTTGTTGATTGTGCGTTAATGCAGCTGGTGTTCACTGAAGCGTGCCTGTACTAGTTTAAAGGGAATAACCCCCTTTGTTACTATTTTCCTCCAAAGTACCATAGCTTCTACAGTTATTGTTTGAAGAAAAAACTTGTAATTTGATATTAGAAACCACTGTCATCAGAAAAGGACATTTAGCATGTAAGAGAAAAAAACTTCTGAAAGCTTCTAACACCCTTTTTAAGAAATTTTATATTAATTTCAGAATTTATATAATCATAACAGTATATTTGAAACATTTTCTAATTCTTAAATAATATTTATGTATTTATAATTATATAAGAATTACAATTAATTTATACATAGAATAGAATAGAATAGAAGGCACCTACAATTTATACTTTCCCTTATAAATGTATAAAAATATCCATGCACTTTCCCTTATAAATAATAGAATAGAATAGAATAGAACAGAGTAGAATAGAATGAACCTAACATGTATGGTTTCCCTTATAAATGTATTAAAAAATACACACGCACTTTCCCTCATACAAAAATTAGAATAGAACGGAATAGAATAAAATAGAATAGGATGAACCTAAAATGTATGGTTTCCCTTATAAATGTATAAAATATTCCCTTTCCCTTATACATAACTAATAGAATACAATGGAATCGAATCAAATAGAATAAAATAGATTAGATAAACATAAAATGTATACTTTCCCTTATAAATGTATAAACAATATGCATACAATTTCCCTTATACATAAACGGAATAGAATTATATATAAACGGAATGGAATGGAATGGAATGGAATAAAATAAACCTAAAATGTATACTTTACCTTATAAATGTATAAAAAAAATTATGCATACATTTCCCCTTATACATAAATAGAATAGAATAGAATAGAATGAACATAACATGTATGGTTTCCCTTATAAATATATTTAAAAATACACATGTACTTTCCCTTATACAAAAAATAGAACAGAATAGAATAGAATAGACTGTAGTAACTGTAGTAATTGTGGTATTTGGTGTAAACTGTGCTTACTGTGAGAAATAGGATCAGATGTACATTCTGAAATCTGTGCTGAAAGACAAACTTCCCTCCTATTTATCATACGCAGATGATACGTTCACAGATCTGCTTTGTCATCATGTACACTGTATGTATTGCATGTTGTGTGATGTATTTGTGTGATTTTTAACTCCTGTTTTGTAGGTAGTCGGATTAGTTGAATTGATTAATATCAGCCATAATACAGTTTATTAATTGTTACAAAATAATAATTGACTTTTTATAATATTTTCATAATTAGTATTTCATAATTTATTATGAAATGTATTAGTTTTATATCAAATATGCTGTACATCTCATTTCCAAATTATTTTTCTGGTTCTTGCATGCTTTGGATTCGGGTTTCCTGCTGTCAGTGGTTTCGAAGTCATTTCTTTTCTTCTCTTTCCTTTGGAATCCATCTTTTTACAAAAATACAAAATGGCGCGGTAGTGTTTTTGTGAGATAAAACCTAGCTGCTCTCTTCAAGACGTGAACTCTAGGGGGACGCAGGAAGACCATTAGACTAATAGGATTACTGTAACCACATTCTAACAGAGCCGTTTCAAACGCGCCTGAGAATGGGGAATTTCCTGCTGAGGAGTATTTTAGGAACTCCCACATTCGGTGGAGGGGGGAAGGAGATTTTTTTTTTTAAAGATACTTTTGGGGTTTGTATGTGTGTTGTCTGTGTGGTTTTTGTTGTTGCTTCACAGGAACACTTTCCCCCCTCTTAGCCCTGTTGTCATATATCATAAACACAGGCCACGGTTCCCACAGAGAGAGAGAGAGGGCTGAAAATGGCCCTGCTTTTCCTGGCCCCGTGACAGTTTCATACCGAAAAGAACAGGCTAGTCTCTTGCCTCTCAGAATAGCCAAGTCCGACAGACAGCTCGCATCTGTGTGTGTGTTTTATGTGTGTGTTCCTCATGACCAAAGCAGTGACCTTTGTTAAATCTATCCATTGTTTGATTTCTCTTTCCAGATCGGTGAGAGGGCAGAATTTCTCAACAGATCAGCACAAAAGAGGTGATCACTTCCACTTTTATTCCTTGCTGACCTTTCATGAAAACATGCTATTCAGCTTACCTCCTGAGCACAAGATTAATTACATAAATGAATAATCTGAACTATTTGGAGTACTTTTGGGTAGGTTAAAAGAATGTCCTTGTTAAAAGAATGACTTGTTCCAAAACAAGTTATGCTCTTTCGACAACATTTGTGGCACGTTGTTGATTACCAGACCATTACGTTGACTCTTCCCTCGGTTTTTAAAAACAAGTATACATGCTGTGATAGCAGAAATCAACTGTTTACACTGAGAAAAATCCAACCACTGGAATTTTGTCGCATAAACCATTTGCCTAAAACAACAGCACCACCACTAAAAACACAGTTTATCTATCTGTCTGTCTGTCTGTCTCTGTTCTATCTATAAATTCAAATATATCTATATATCTATCTCTCTGTCTGTCTGTCTTTCTTTCTGTCTGTCTATCTGTCTGTCCCTGTTCTATCTATCTGTTTCTATCTGTCTGTCTGTCTATCTATCTGTCTGTCTGTCTGTCTGTCTCTGTTCTATCTATCTATCTATCTATCTATCTATCTATCTGTCTGTCTGTCTGTGTCTCTTTCTTTCTGTCTGTCTATCTTTCTATCTGTCTGTCTGTTTCTAACTGTCTGTTTCTATCTGTCTGTCTGTCTGTTCTATCTATCTATCTATATATCTGTCTCTCTGTTCTATCTATCTCTCTCTCTGTCTGTCTTTCTCTCTGTCTGTCTTTCTTTCTATCTATCTATCTATCTATCTATCTATCTATCTAGCTGTCTGCCTGTCTATCTATCTATCTATCTATCTATCTATCTATCTGTCTGTCTCTGTTCTATCTATCTATCTATCTATCTGTCTGTCTGTCTGTCTGTCTGTCTCTGTTAATCTATCTGTATCTGTCTGTCCGTCCTTCCATCCATTCATCCATCCATCCAATAGTTATTTATTTGTCACACATGTATTGTTGTCATTTTCTTTTTAATCTATAATCATGAAAATTATGCTTATAAATACCAGCATGAGCTGACGTGTGTGTGTGTGTGTGTGCGTGTGTCAGTTCTGTGAAGGCATCTCACGCTCCTGTGGTGTCTAAGATTGATAACAGATTAGAGCAGTACACCACCGCAGTGCAGGTGAGTCCTACATCATCGTCTCTCAAACTGAACACAAGCAAAAGATAAATCTAAATTAAACACAGGATACCAGATGACAGCAAAGTGTAATCTCTGCCTCTCCTTTCCGCCTTGCTCTCTCTGTTCAGAGCCACAAGGAGGTCAGATCTCCCAGATCAGCTGCCATAGATCTTCCTATGGTGACGGATGGTATTCGCAACATCAAGAGCATGTGGGAGAAGGGGAATGTCTTCAGCTCTGGTGGAAGCCCAGCGTCCACCAATAAGGTTTGTGATGTTCATTCACATAGACTGATGGTTGGGGGAAGGGACTCCACTTTTCCTCTAGGACCCATTTCCTGTCCAACGTCACATTCTGAACTTTAACCTTAAAGGGAGTGTTTTCTTCCGCCCCGTACAGGATGCAGCTGGGATAAAGGTGGGCGTGGCTGGCCGCATTAACGATTGGTTGAATAAAACTCCAGAGACGGGCAAAATGTCAGGAGGAAGACCCACGGTAAGTCTTTGACCCTGTCCATTACACCCTTGAGCTCTGCATGCATTAGATCAGGACGTGATGAGTCTTGTTGTCTGGCACCACCTAGTGGTAATGATTCTATCCACAGGGAAACAATACATAGCACTGAACTAAACCAGATGTTTTAGACAAAGTGTTTAATGGGAGCTTTTGTGGAGTAATTTCAGTCATTTGTATGTACATTTGTCTATTTCTGTAATAGAAGGGGTGGTTGTATTCAGGCTTTCTCTTATTTCTGTCTGCTCCAGCATTCCTGCAGTCCTTCATCGCTGACTGGCTGTTTATTTTAAAACTCTAGCTTCAATGTTCAAATATGGATGTAATATGAAAGGATGCTATAAATATATTTAAGGACACAAATCTCTGTTAACTTGGAAAAGTAGTCTAGTTATCTGTGCAGTAGTTCAGAGTTTAAACGTCGATATGGGAATCAAAGTACTGAGTTCACTGTATGTCAATGTATGTCAGTGTAACAACAGGCTACGACTAGTCTTAGTTAAATGAAGCAAATAATTGTCAAGAACATCTAAATTCAGTCATTATAAGTAATTACAATTAAAATCACAAATTAACACTGTTTTGCCATTTAAATTTCACCCGTTTACAGGAAAAAAAGGAGATACTGTTTTCATTTCTGGATACTTTTCCTCACTTGGGGGGGAGGGGGGTGTCATTACAGTTTCGCTTTGTAGAAACCAGGATAAGGTTACACTGGGAGTTTACGCCTCATTTACGATCGCCCATAGCCTTTAACATAATGGGACTGACCTTCGACCTGTTGCTCAAGTACAAAACCCAAGGGCACACTCCGATCACAATATCCTTATACTAGTCTTTTACTACTACTATTTAATAATGACAGACAATAGACAAAATTGACTAAATCGTTTTTTTTAAATGTCACTTTTTTTTGTTGTTGTTGCTGTTTGAATTCTTTAAACTTGTTCATTTATTAGATAAATGAATAAAGTTTACAATACATCTTCATAGAGTTTTTTCACATGCTCCAAATACTTAAAAATGGAATGTATTGCTTCACAATTAGTATTTGTTAAATGTCATACAATCATACAGTTAACATTGATTTACCTTGAAGTGATATATTTTTATATACATACACACATATATATATATATATATATATATATATATATATATATATATATATATATATATATATATATAATATATATATATACACACACACACTGATCAGGCATAACATTATGTTGGTGGGATATATTAGGCAGCAAGTGAACATTTTGTTCTCAAAGTTGATGTGTTAGAAGCAGGAAAAATGGGCAAGTGTAAGGATTTGAGCGAGTTTTGACAAGGGCCAAATTGTGATGGCTAGACGACTGGGTCAGGGCATCTCCAAAACTGCGGCTCTTGTGGGGTGTTCCTGGTCTGCAGTGGTCAGTATCTATCAAAAGTGGTCCAAGGAAGGAACAGTGGTGAACCGGCGACAGGGTCATGGGTGGCCAAGGCTCAATGATGCACGTGGGGAGCGAAGGCTGGCCCGTGTGGTCCGATCCAACAGACGAGCTACTGTAGCTCAAATTGCTCAAGACATTAATGCTGGTTCTGATACAAAGGTGTCAGAATACACAGTGCATCACAGTTTGTTGCGTTTGGGGCTACATAGCCGCAGACCAGTCAGAGTGCCCATGCTGACCCCTGTCCACCGCCGAAAGCGGTGGTAGGTGGTACGTGTCAAAACTTTGACACCTACCACCTACCTAAGCATTGTTGCAGACTTTTCAGGGAAATGGTATTCCCTTTCTTTTTTTGGCTCTTTCAGCAGGATAATGTATCCTGCTACAAAGCAAAAATGGTTCAGGAATGGTTTGAGGAGCACAACAACAAGTTTAAGGTGTTGACTTGGCCTCCAAATTCCCCAGATCTCAATCCAATCGAGTATCTGTGGGATGTGCTGAACAAACAAGTCTGATCCATGGAGGCCCACCTTGCAACTTACAGGACTTAAAGGATCTGCTGCTAACATCGTGCCAGATACCACAGCACACCTTCAGGGGTCTAGTGGAGTCCATGCCTCAAAGGGTCAGGGCTGTTTTGGCAGCAAAAGGGGGACCAACACAATATTAGGAAGGTGGTCATAATGTTATGCTTGATCCGCGTTTTATATATATATATATATATATATATAAAATATGATCTTTGTTGAGCAGTATTATTTTCTGTCATATCAAAATGTGCACCTCACCTTGGCCTTCACAGTCTTCCTGTCATTCTCTCTTTCTCTTCCACTGTTACTGTAGATTTCCCTTTGCTTCTTCCCCTGGGCTTCTTTCCTCTGCTCTCTCTTCTGCTCTCTCTCTCTCTGCTGAAGATCAGGTATGTCCCTCCCCTCCAAGTATGCTCCCTTGCCTTAAGGACACTGGCATCCCTTATGTAATTTCTGTTGGATTGACGTGCATGTACATGTGTTTACATGAGGTGTTTAGTTCAGGGCCATCTCGCGAGTGATATTACACCCCCTTCCCCTCCTGCAGGACCTGAAACCAGGTGACGTGACCAGCAAACGCAGTCTATGGGAAAACAAAGGGTCCTCTGCTACCAAGGTAACCAAATACATTTTTTTTTTTTTCCCCAATCAGCCCGACGCTCTCTCGCTTAGTTATTTATACACATAACATTTTTCATATGCCCCTGGAGAATAAATTAATAAAGCACTTATGTGTCCAAACAACAGGCTGTGGGTATTTTATAACCCTTCAGGCATGCCATTAGGACTCTGGAGACAGTAACAGTCTTAACTCCACTCTAGCATGATATCTGCAGTATAATCCCGGAGAATAACATTGCCATAACATTGCCTGTGTGTTTTGTGTTTTAAGCCATCCCCTTGCTAATTGTCTACAGATCTGACCACCTTGAGGAGGTAAATGTTACTTTATCACACAGGAATGCATAGTGTTTGATGAGCCACACTTAATGCATTTCACATCACAAAATGGCTTAGGAACTGTGATGTCATGCCTTTGGCTTTTTTTGTTTCTTCACGGAGCTTCTCTCACACTCTTGCTCACTGCCACGAGAGCAGGCGGTTGGTTTGCAAAAAGGAAGTGCTTTAAAGAGCTGAAGTCACCAGGAGTAACTCCTGTTGCACTAATTGACCTTATGTTAAGCTCCACCCACCTTGGTTACCATTGCTCGCTCAGACAAGCATTGCATTCTAATAGGAATGAACTGCATATGTTCATGAACTTGTGATATGTTCACAGACTTGTGTATGCCATTTTTCTGCCATTTCAAGCAACCACACAAACCACTCTAGCAACTCCCTAGCAACCATCCAGGACTCCTAAGGGGGTTAATAAAGGCCTTTTAAAACGAAGCGATGCATTTTTGAAAGAAAAATATCCATATTTATAATTTTAGAAACTAGAATCACTAGCTTCCGTATGCAAGTCGAGTGTTGGTGGAAACTTTGACCCGATGCATGACGTACTGATGAATGCGGAAGCACAGAGGATAGAGCAAAACAAAACACTGGTCACGAATTAGAAGTCTAAAACGAGAGTTTTTAAAGAGAAATGTCGGAGGAGCTTGAGTTTGTGGCCCAGCCCTATTTGTTTGAACCGCAAGAGGCGTCTACTCTCACCTAAGCTTACGCCACGCCAGAACTCGACTCGCTCATGAACGCGTGGTCGGACGTTATAAGAAGCTAGTAATTACAGTTCATAAAGTTCGAATTATTGATATTTTTCTTACTAAAAAGGCATCGCAGGCCTTTATTAACCCTCTGGGGTCGTATGGATTACTTTTATGATGGATGGATGCGCTTTTTTGGGCTTCAAAATCTCAGTTACTATTCACTCCCATTATAAAGCTTGGAAGAGCCAGGATATTTTTTAATATAACTCCAACTGTGTTTGACTGAAAGAAGATAGTAATATACACCTAGGATGGCTTGAGGGTGAGTAAATTATGGAATAAATTTCATTTTTAGGTAACCTAACCCTTTAAATCAATACGTAAATTAATTAACATTGATTTACCTTGAGTGGAATGTAGGTCAAAATTTATTTGGTAAAGAAAAAATTACTGGGTAGCTTGTGTAACTCTTAACAGTATAAGTGACTTGGCAACAGTGTTTTACCATATTTTTGGAAAAATCATTTAATAAAAAATTAAAATGTAAAAAAAATGTAAAAATGTAAAATTAATACATATTTAAAATTCCATTAAAAAATATCCAAACACACAGGACATTAAAAAAGAGCAAAAGCTTGTCTGATAATACGGTGGATGGCAATTAGGGCGGAGCTTAGTGAAAGATCAATTTCACCTTCTCTCTCTTTCATTTGCTCTTTTTTTCCCTCACACATGGGTTTAACACCCATCACCCCTTTACAAAGGACTCTGCCTATTGTGAGAAGATCTATTTTAATGCTGGCATGACTGGGATGCAGTTGACCAAACATGGCGGTTTATTCACATCACGAATAGAAACCAATTCCAGTTCTATCATGAGTCGACCCCTTCGTCTGAACCTGAAAAGGCATTCCCACGAGCGCTGGCCTTCATATTTTTATATCCACAGATCAAACAGATAATAATGGTAGTCATTCAGAGCGGGCAGCTCTATCTTTGGAACGGGCACAATAGAATCTACTGCTGGACTGTCAGCGAGGCGTCAAGATCAGGCCAAGGCCGCGGTTAGCCACAGATTGCAGTTTTGGCCCTGAGTGCTTAAAGGACTGGTAAATGGTGACGTAAAAAGCCTAATGAAGGGAAATCTGTGGTCATTACCGCACTGATGTTACCAAAACCAACAGTGCTGTTTGGTCAGGAGTGGAAAGAATGAGGGTTTCACTTGTATGTGAATCTGGAAAAAGAGTGCTGTATGAAACCATGCTAAGCATGTTCCTGTCATTGTACACGCAGCATGTTGGCCACAAGTGCTTTCACTGATGACTTTTTGGAGCACATCGGCACAAAAAAACTATGTTAAAAAGGAAATGTAAAATGAAATGTGAAGGCATAAGTGGAATACCAGACGGATGGGCTGGGAAGGACTCAGCCACACTGATTAGCACATTAGCTTTTATTTATCTTAATCTTATTCTGTCTTTTTCCTTCTCTTTCTCTCTTTTTCCATCTTTCTTTTTGATTTATACCTCACTCAGGTCGCAAGCAGAGGAGAGACCAAATCCGTCACCAATGGTAAGTGACGACAAGAGAGATTGTATTTATGTAACACCGTGTCCCAACGAATTTGTCAACCCACAACTGCTGCGCGATGTGATATGAAACAATCACAGGCAATTAGAATGTATTTGATGTATCACACAGATGTAACACAGAGCAAAGTTTTGGACCAATAAAATTACACAGTGAGTGGGGCTATGCCACCGGAATGGACCCTTTTTTGTGATGATGTGTTTCCACAGTTATTAACACTGTAAATCTAGCAGTTTTTTTTATATATATATACTGGGCTTGACATTAACACCCGCCAACCCACCAAATGTGGGTGGATTTCAGCAGTGGCGTGTAAAGCAATCACTCCTACTAGCCACTTTGGCGGGTTGAATTTTATATATTATATATACATTTTTATATATACATCAATTGTAGTTAAATAGGCATCTGAATAAACTAAGTGCAATGTAGTGTTGTCAAAAATATAGATTTTTCTCTACATATCGATACTGAAATATCTGAAACGATTTTCCGCAGAATAGATACACAATACCAGCTGCTCTTTCTCACTCTCTCATCTCTCCAACAGCGAGTTGACACACAAACCCGCCTTCCCTCATACACTCATTTCATTTGCACCTGATGAATATTTTTGGTGTTACAGGGCTTGAATTTTGGCACGTACTGCACGTAATTTTATTCAATCCCACAGATTTTGTTCTTACACCCAAATTGCGCCACATAAAGCTGTCTCTCAGTACTAAATTCTTTGCTGCTTATTGTGCTTAAACAGTCAAATACACACAAAATAATGTCAAAATGCCAGTCTTGGCAAATATTCACGTAAACACAGTCAGTTATGTTTTAAGTTAACGTAAACAGTTGAGAAAGAAAACACATGTGTAACAGTATAATGGATCCGTGCGTCAGGTCTTAAAGTGACAGCAGCCTAATAAACCTGCTGCCAAATTATGAGATAATATTGAAAATATCTATATGGCAGTTTTTCCCCATGGTATCAATGTGAAAATTGTGGGTAGTGAAAATGCTGAGTGGCTAGTAACTTTGGAAAACCACTAGCCACAGTGGCTGGTGAGCAAAAAAAGTTCATGTCAAGCCTTGTGTATGTGTGTGTATATATATATACATATATATCTTGATTTTTTCGGGGGGGGTTTTCTTGTGGATTTTTTTTCTTTTGATACTGGAGCAAATGGGAGCACAAAAATTACATTTGTTATAGTTACTGTTCAACGCTATAGAAGTTTTCCCAACTACAAGGCTTGCTTGTTTAGCATACAGTGCAAGTTTTATTGTGCATGTGTGTTTCTTTTGCCTATACATCCAAGCCAACATGAGGTCAAAATGAAGTCCTACTGTGAAGGGCAGGTCTCTCCATATTGCACAACACCCACAATCCCTCTGCCAGAAAGCCCTTGCAAAGATAAATCATAGCTGCAGGCACGCCGTTCACCGGCTGCAGTGTTTTAAAATGCCTCTTTGGCATTGTTTTCTATTTTGAATGCAAGCCATTTGTTTCTCTAGAAGAGGTCGCGGTGGCCTTCGAGCGTGCCAAGCGTTTTTTGGGTAATGGGCGACAAGTCTTTGCGTTAGCCTGCCCTGAACTGCCCTCCCCCACGTCAGCCTGCTCGTCTCAATATCATGCTGTGGATTCTGGGCGTCTGTCAGTGCCAGCAGGGCTAAAGCTGCATGTTTGTCACATTACTGCATGGGGCAGCAGATTAGTACGCTCGCATGCCGTATGGAGATGTCATGAAAACTTACGTCCACATGGACAAACACATGGACGCCTTACATTTAAGAGATTTTTTGAACTATATTTATCTCTGGAGCACAAGAGAAAGGGTGTATGTTACAAATACACACAGCTAAGCTTACAAAGATTTCAAATTGTAAAACGTAACAAACATGTGCCATTTAACCCTGTCTTCTAATGACCCAGATTTCATAAAGAACAGGGAACAATCATGTTTAAACATGCTTTTGGACAATAATCATTTTATACATTTAATTTTGGGTCAAATTTGACATACTAAAGATCTACTTATTTCAAGGGTTCTATAGGAATTACAACAATGCATTTATTTGATCAAAAATACAGTAAAAACTGAAATATGTCTGTCATCTCATTAATTTTCGTGCAATTTTATGACTTTTTTCTTTTGTCTCTTAACAGGAATGGGCCATTAACCCTTCAAACACGCCAGAGAGGCAGGGACCAAGAGAATGCACAACATTCCTTTTTTAAACTTTTATTAATACCAAAAAAAAAAAAAAAAACACACACACACACACACACACAAGCATTTTATACTGCAAGGAAGATCTATGTGTGGAGACACAGTATAAAAGAGAGAAAAATGTAAAAAAATATATATATATTTTATCACTGTATTCACAGGCCACCATCTTGCACCATCATAACAAACGCAGTTGCATGTACCTTTTGTTAAACTGAAATCTAGGCTGTGAAAACAAGAAATCCAACTTTAATTTGTTAAAATTATATAACAGCTCAAAACATTACAAGATTCCTTGGATAGGAGGACGAGGAGTAGCATTCCGAATTGTCTTTTGTCAAATCACAAATCATTTTAAACATGTTAGTTACCCTTCTCACCCGTTAATTTATAACTAAAGCAAAGCTTCACGTTGCATTTCATATATGTTCGCCAGTTCCAGACTGAATATGAGCACCAGTAGAGTAGCTGTATTTTGTACTTTTTGTCGTAACGATTCTTTTTTTTTTTTTTTTTTTTTTTTAAATTGTCTTAATAATATATGTTAGCACATAGTGTAAGTTTTTGTAATTAACTATGTTACTGCTTGATACAAGAAGGTCTTTGCTTTTGCTCTCAATATTATTTTATATCAAAGCAAGTTTTAATTCAGCAGAAGTCCATTATAGTCGTACCGTTATTATTACATTATTTTTGGCTTTTTTGTACTCTTGGAAACACTGGTCTGAAGTTGTTTGTGACCATCTTTCTATAAGTATTAATCACCATGTGTCATGTGGAATAATCGGTATTGGTTAAAACAAGAGAACTCGAAAGAAAGGGAACATGCACTTTTTGGCTTAAATCACATATTTGATCAGTACATTTCACAATTTTTGCATATAATGCAAAACCTGGGATAATCCTGATTTCAGCAAGGACAAAGAGAAGGACAAGGATAGTCAAAGTCAACTGATGTTTATAAGTGTTTCATTTTCTGAGTGTCTTCTTTCTGTGTTGCAATCGATTCATACTAAATTGCAATACGGATTTTGCCCTCTTTCGATACATGGCTAGCAGGCAGAACATCATCATTTAAATGTATCATTTCTGACACCTTATGTCAGACAAAGAATATCCACACTGTAAAAAAGTTTGTTGGTTCAACTTAAAATAAGTTACCTGGTTGCCTTAAAAATTTGCGCTCACTGAAATTAAAAATTTGAATTAATACAATGAAGGCAATTGGTTTAATCAACTGAACCACGTTAATTTAAGCTGATTTGATAAAATGATAACAAATCACAAAAATATTTTTTTACAGTGCAGTTCTGCCGCCGTAGCTTAACACTAATGTCTCTAAATGTTCAAAGTTCCTTATTCTGCTTGTATTTTTTTGACAATCAAGTTTTTTACTATTTGTTTCATCTTTGTAAACACCTATGTATTGTTTCAGAGTAACACTATGCAAGTCGCACCACCTTTAATTGCAATTACTTTGTTACAAATATGACCGTTTGTAGCCAATAGTTCCATACAGAGCAACATTGTATCATTGTCTCAGTGACCACAATAAAGAGACCAATGAACAACACCTGTGACAGTGTGCTTCTTAATACTCCACCAAACTGCTATGCTAAAGGCATACATCTCCTAACTGTTATGCTCCACTCCCTCTAACAATAGGCTCAGTTCTGGCAGCCAATCAGAGCAAAGCAGTGTGGTCACATGATCTGGCAGGTCTGTATTAGGTGAGCTTTGGGTTAGTTTGAAACTGTCTGCTGCACGGACCCTCGAGATAAGACCCCATCTCTCTCTCTTCTTGGTGAGATCTCAGGTAAGAGGCTTTGGATTTTGTTTTTGGATTCAAGTGACACGGTTAACTAAAAATCTATTCAAAAAATTGCATGCCTACCGGATTAAATTGATTCTGCAAAGTTGCCCATAATGTGTGAACTCAGGCCTGAGGATCACCCTCTTCATTCCTATGCAATCATCAATGCAATGCTTGTCTTGTTCGCCAGAGGGACTGGTGGTTTGCGTGCTTTGGGGTTTTCTCTTAATGCTGCTTAATACAGACTATCAATGGCAACATTCCTGCCACCGTCAGCCTGTGATATTCCAGCCTTTCGGATGGAGTATGACCCTCGCTTATTAACGTAAAATGCACGTAACTCCAAAGTGAGACAGTTAATCTGCTGCAAAGACTTGGTGGATTTGGTCAGAGATGCTGCGCTCAGACCTCTGGCTGCTTCTGATACGCTCTCATTATCACAAGTACTCAATGTCAAATAAACCTTTATCCAAGATGATCTCTGTGAAGAACCATTAGTTGAGTTCCCATCAGACAAGATATTGAACAGCTATTGAGTGAAAATAAGAAATGATTACAATTGGATAACCTAATGACCTTTGAAACTAGAGCTACAGTAATATTTGGTGACTTTAGAAACAATATGCATGGATTTGATTGCAGTAAAAGCACAATTCAAACCAAATGGTGTTAAATGTTGCTAAAGCTAGAACTAAAGCTTTTTCTTTTGCAATAGTTTTCAGTTAGCTGGTAATATTTTTTAGTGGGTGTATGAAGTCGGTTCTCCTCAAATTCACACGGGTGTCATTCATAACAACACTTTATGTCTCAATATTCAACATATCTACTGCTTTTTTTTATTTAAAACCTCAATAAACTTCCTTTTGTGATATGTTTTGCTTGAAAAGTGTGCTTATGATATATTATTTTTAAAACAATCAACAGTACACTCTTAAAAAGGTTCCAATAAAGGGGGTTTTCACAGCTATGAAGAACCATTTTTGGTTCCCCAAAGAACCTTTCAGTGACCTTTTTAAAGAACATTTTAATAATCTAAAGAACCTTCTTCTTACGACTTCATGAATGGAATGAAAAGGTTCCAAGGATGTTAAAGGTTCTTCATGGAACCATTGATGCTAATAAAGAACCTTTATTTTTAAGAGTGATATTTTGTTATCGAATGCAATGACATTCACACATTTTTAAGTGTGACTTAATTCTTCATATATACTCTTTGGGGTCAGTGTACATAACCATTATGAGCTGCATTCAACCAAACAGGTCTTTAATGTGAGTAGGTGCTGTGGAACAATGTTCCGCACAAACAATGTGCTTCAAAAATAGATGACAAGGACACATGCACTCTTGATTTACACAAAGAATGAGCGACAGGCCTTGATGAGACCAGCCAAGTTCATTGTTTGGAAAAGTGTGGAGCACCTGTTTATTACTAGTAAAAATAGCCACCCTCACTCATTCATCTCGTTTATAGTGTGGTGATTTATTTCCTGGTGGACATACAGGACTGCAACAGCAGCTTTTTCAGTGCTTGTTAAACATGGTAGTGAATATGAATCCTATGGTCCAATAATTTTGAACATTATGTTAGTCTCTGGGATCAGGGTCACTTTGTAGAAGAATTTTAAAGATGATTTTTAGACCGTGACAAGACTGTTCTGCTGTTAGTAAAAGAAGTGGAAATTAATTGAATTAATTTGACATGCATAACTTAAACTTGTTTACTTTATCAGGAATCAACTAGTCATGGCTGACACAGAGGAAATGGTGGAGGAGGAAGTGCAGTACGTATCACGTCATTAGTTTTTATAGTTTTGACCTTAACCAAGTTTAGTGTTTTGTTCTTCCCTCATATTTAAAATATTTAAAGAATATAAAATATTTGGTGATTGGTTATTTTGCATAAAAATGCCTTAAAGTTTAATAGTCTGAACATATACACTGCCTGGCCAAAAAAAAAAAAAAATCGCTGTTTGGATTTAAATGGGCAAATGCTTAAAGGGATAGTTCACCCAAAAATAAAAATTATCCATTGATTTACTCACCCTCAAGCCATCCTAGGTGAATATGACTATTTTCTTTCAGATGAACACAAACAATGGTTTTTGTAAGGAAAATATCCATATTTAAATCTTAAACTAAAATAACTAGCTTTCGACAGATGGCCTATGCAAATCGACGTACGGCAAAAGAGTAATCTTTGACCCGACACATGACGTATTGACGAACACAGAAATTAGAAGTCTAAAACGAGAATTTTTAAAGAGAAATGTCTGAGGATTTCGATATAAGAGAAGAGGAGCTTGAGTTTGTTGCCCAAGCCTATTTTTTTTAACTGCGAGAGGCATCTAAGTTTACGGTACTCCGTCATACATCGCTCATCGCTTTCTTACCAAAAAACATCGCTTTGCTTTAGAAGGCCTTTATTAAGCCCCTGGAGCCGTATGGATTACTTTTGGATAGATGTGCTTTTTTGGACTTCAAAATCAGGAGCGCCATTTACTCCCATTATAAAGCTTGGAAGAGCAAGGATATTTTTTAATATAACTCCAATTGTGTTTGTCTGAAAGAAGATAGTCATATACACCTAGGATGGCTTGAGGGTGAGTAAATCATGAGATAATTTTCATTTTTGGATGAACTATCCCTTTAAGAGTCTATTGATCATTATTGCAGTGTTTCTAGCATGTTATGTTTGGCAACATTTCTTCTAACCCTAACTGTTTATCCTTTTTCTTTTCTTTTTCTCTGTTCACCCCGTGCATCTGTAATAGGGAAGGTAAGTCAGTTTGAGATGAGTACCTATTCATGCACTATCACTAAATATGTCTTCATGGAAATGGAGGCTGGTCCAGAGGAAGTTTTGCGTGCTGTCAGCTTGTGTGCATGTGCTATTTTAGACAAATTAGATGCCCAGGAATTGCTCGGCTACATGTCCAGTAGAACTGAGTTACTCAAAGGTTCAACTAATATATGTTCAGGGTGACATTGTTACATCAAGTCAAGTCAAGTGTGTTCTGCCCATGTCCATTTCCTATTGTCTCAAATGTCAGTCACCACATTTGTTTCTTGTGTGCTGTCCATAACGGTCCGTGAATGTAAAATGTAATGCTTGTTGTCTGCAAGTATCATGGAAACCCAGGCTCATTGGAAAAACGTACCTCTGGCGACATTTATGCCAAATGATATTGCATTTCTTCTTGTACATTTCATGACACTTGAAAAGTGAAATATCCAGTGAGTGGCGCTAAAAGCGCATTATCTGAAACCGATTAACGTGAATCTTACAACACTTGGTTGTTGTACGTATCGCGGAAGTTCGGAAATGGAATGTTCGTTGAGTGGCGCTAAAAAATTATATAGGCTATCGCATTTGACAATAACGTAGCACTAAATGTAGGTAGCAGAAGCACGTTTTTCCATTGCGCCTGGATTGCATTATGGCTAAGTTAAAATGATCATGTAAAACTCATGTTAAATTCATTTAACACATCATTTGGTCCATGTGGTCACATGCAAATGGAATTAGATAGCCTATTGGTGAAATATGAACTATTTCTCAAAATGTCATTTATAAGCTGTTGGGTGGATCTCAATGTTCTGACAAAGGTTAAAGATGATCAGTTAACGTGATTCAGCATCTTGATTATGCAAAGACTGATCAAATGCTTCTGAATGTATTTGCTACTAATGGTTATTATGTTCACACTGTAGTGGAGGAAACCGAAGAAGAAGGTAAAACCGTGTTCACTGTGTGTTGTGTTGCTTTTCTTGCATGAATATAAATTTTAAAATTAACTCCAAAATATTTTAGATTTAGATAATATTAATACAGCATATGTGGGCTAAAACCATTAGAAAGGTCAGTTTCATGCTGTAGACTAGCGTCTTACACATAAATGCATGCAGATATTTCAGTTAATTAATTCATTTACTTATCCTTATTTATGCAATTATTATTCCTTCCTTCCTTCTTGCATTCATTTGTTCACTCCTCCTCCTGAAGTGGAAGGTAATTTTTTTTAAATATACTTGGCAATACTTGCATTCATTAATTTATGCACCCATTGTTACATTGTTCATTCACTTCAGTAGTAAATTCACCGTTTAATATCATTGAAAACAAAAGCTAGCATATCTTCATACAAATAAATTTGCATGATATTGAAAACGCATTGCATTACACTCCATAATAATGGTTTCTCTTCAATAGTGGCACCTCCAACAGAGGAAGGTAATGCATCAATCTGACCTTTATTTTGTGGTGATTTTCTGTACATTTGCCATCACCAATGCAAGGTCTTTAATATTTCATGTTATATTTTCATATTAGAACCAGCCCCTGAGGTGGAAGGTAATCATTCCCTCATTTGATTAATACAATTCCTTAAATGTTTTATGATTTTTAAATAATATCATATAGTCAGCTCTCTTTAAACCACTATCAACACATATATCTATGTGCACAATACAAAATTCATTCATTTTAGTACTTACCATTTGAACCAAGACCTGCATTCAGGCAACTCCGATTCATTTGCTAAGAAAATCTTGTGCCATAAACTGAAATTTGATTTCCATGTCTTTTATCCAAAATTAATTTGTCAGTCAGAATATCTGTTCCTGAATGGCAGATCTTAGTATTTTATGGCATGTTTATAATTTCTCTAAACAACAGTCTTTATAAACTAACTGATTTGCTGTTCTTATATTAGAGCCTCCGGATGTAGAAGGTAATTATTTCAGTTATTAAGAATATTGTGGTTATTTATACCTTTATAGTGTTTGTAAATCTATTTAACCACTTATCTCGTATCTGAACAGAGGAGCCAGAACCTGAACCAGAAGGTAAAGCTCTTCAGCTTTACATTCATTTATAGAATATAGATTATGAAGCAAACATTTAGCAAGGCATTCAGTTTCTCTTTTTTTCTGGCACAGAAAATAGGCAAAGCTTTGCATGTTCCTAAGGATTGACAGGTTGTTTAGTGATGTGAGCAGTACTGGGTGGCCAGTGCCATTAGTTCATTACATGTAAATCTTACTGATTGACTATATGAGAAAAGCACAAAACATGTCTTTATGATGGACAGCTCATTTTCTTGTTAACTGATTCAAAATGTGATGATTCAAGAGTGATCTGAATCAAATGTTTACTGTGATTACAATGGCATGAAGTCTCATTGTGAAGGCTGGAGGACAAAAACTGTTTATTTGTAAGGTTCGTTTGTCATGATGCAATATATCAGCTAATTTAAATCGCATGTGTGATGATTGTGACTGTCAGAACATTGGGTCGTCACATTCAGCCGGGCATTTGTTTCAAAAATCAAATCATTTTTGTTCTTTTTTCCTAACAACTTAAATATGTGTCTATGCAAGTAGTCTTAATGTGAACTTTTGTCTGTTCGTCTGTCTTCATCTAACAGAAGCCCCTGTAGAGGAGGAGGCCGCAGGTAACTGCTCCTAAAATCACACACATTCGCTCCAAAGTCGACATGTGAAGTACTTTGTGTGGCATATTATGAGTCAGTGATGATGTTTTTTATATGTTTTATCCCCAGATGAGACAAAACCAAAGCCGAAGTATGTCCTATCTTTCTTACTAAAGTCATCTGTTTATCTGCATACATTCATACGTGAAGAATGCACACCGTCAGTCCTCATGGGTAACACTTATTTTACAGATTCATGCCCAACATCACTGCTCCAAAGATTCCTGAAGGAGAGAAGGTGGACTTTGATGTGAGTAACATGATGTTTTAAATTGAATTACATCACTTCCTGTATTCGCTTGGAATGGAATATTATAGCGTCTTGCTTAGGCTACAACATTGAATTTTGTAAACCTGCACATTAGGAATGATATTTTCAAAAGTATGCTATATTGCCCATGACATTTCATTTGTCACTTGATTTTATTATGTAAATGCATAAGGGGCCGTTCACACAGAATGCGTTTTTCCAATCCAATGCGCTAATTTTCTTTCTTTTTTCTATGTAAACATGTGTAAGATGTTGGCGTGTTAAAATTCATGTGTTTTTGAACCTTTTGGCCTTCCATAACCGTTGCGCTCTTGTCTTGCGTCTTTTGCAGTGTCTCGCGCATGAAAAGGCGTTCTAAAAACATGACGATCAAGTTAAAATCAGTTCAACTTTTAAAAAGCACGTCTCAAGACCTTGCGTTTTTTCCCCCATTCCATTGCCTGCGTCTAACTTTTTTCAAAGCAATTATTATATCAGAAATTTAAACTGTTATTTTCCCTTTTGAATCTAGTGTAAAAATGTCTTAAGTTCTGGCAGTCAGATCAAATAGTTAATAGTAAAAATCAAAATGTATATTCGTTTCATTCATCATACTGGAAATGAAGGATCCATTTGAGCCCATTGTAGGATACAGTAGCCAACTGTCAGAACTGAAAATTAAACTGAGAGACGACTGAGAAGAAATTACAAAAAATGGCAAATGAAAGTTTGAAAACAATTTTTCATTTGAATGGTGCAAATTGAACAAAGAAATTTAAAGCCTCACTCTGACCCAGTGTTTCGACCATTTCTGTGTTCATCGGGTAGTAAAAACAAGTGTCTTGTGCTCTGTTTAAAGGCACAATATGTAATTTTCGCCACTAGAGGTCGCTTATTCAAAACAAAGGCGTAGCTTGATGATGCCTTGATTTTGCAAAATTATGGGAGATATTGCCTTCACTACAGCTGGTGGAAAAGAATCCGACGGGACTCATATTCATGGATGAGCTAATGTATTAAAGATTTTTTAACAATTCTGTAATATGAAGCAGGGTATGGCTGAAAGCCGTCGGAGCGGAACGAGGCCGTTGGAGCAATTGCTAATGAGAGACAAGCGTGACACTCGGTTCGAGAGCAGTGGAGCTTTTATTATGCCTGTGCTTTTTTTGGTGCTTCCATGGTTTCTACAAAATAAAAAAGAGGGAAATCGAGGGGAACGCGGGTATGATGTCACTGGCGACGCACAGACACGGTCCGTGTCCTGGTTAAAATTGCTTATTTCTCTGGATTTAAACATTTTTGGAAACATTTGGGATAATGTAAGTATGCAAGTCAACAAAATATATAACATTGTTCTAGTGGTTTTTGGATATTTTATTCAAAAAATCTAGATAGAATGTTCATTCAAAGTTATCTGGTCATTAATAATGTTCTCAAAACGTTAGCTCAAAAACGTTATTTATACATTGTTCATGGAATATTTGTCTAACATTTTTTGTTTCAAAGAACATTCAAAAGTAACGTTCCCATGATTTTTGCAAAATTATAAAATGAAAAGTTCCCTTAACGTTTACATAACCAAGAAAAAACATTTTTAAAACATTTAGAGAACATTTTCATAACTTAATTGGAACATTAGCAAAACGTTCTTAGAACATAGTTTTGTTAGCTGGGTGAACGGTCATCCACAATTTGCAAAACTGTACTACAATAAAGTAGTATGTTATTGTAAATATTGATTTTCTGTCAATACCTGTGTGTGTGTAATAGGACATTCACAGGAAGCGTCAGGAGAAGGATTTATCTGAGCTTCAGTCTCTGATTGAAGCTCATTTTATCCAGAGGAAGAAAGATGAAGAGGACCTGATCGCTCTGGTCAACAGAATCGTAAGTTAATACGATAATCTGAAAGCACTTTCTAATCCAGAAGGGTTTCAGAACTGGATTACACAGCTTTAAATGCTAAATAACATTCAGTCTTGTGTTTCATCTGTCTGGTGCTGTCTGCAGGAGAAGCGTCGCGCGGAGAGAGCCGAGCAGCAGAGAGTCCGTACAGAGAAGGAGAAGGAGAGACAAGCCCGTCTGGCCGTGAGTGACACTCCCTTCAGCCAATAGGAAGCAGCCATTTACCTCTATGACACTGAGTGCTAGAATAGAAATGAAGGAGGAAATAAGTGAAATTCGGATCTCTCAACAGGAAGAAAAGGAGAGAAGAGAGCTAGAGGAACAGAGGAAGAAACAAGATGAAGACGCCAAGAAGAAGAAAGCTCTTACCAACATGACACACCAATACGGAGGAATCCAGCAGAAGGTTTGAATTAAGAGATATAGCAAACTAGAAGTTTTGATGTTGGATTTTGATCCAAAAACTGCATGGAAAATAACATGAAAATAAGACCCCGCAGGAAGAATCTGCTTCTCTCTCTGAATCAAACACCATCATTTATGTCTCGCAGGGCGAGGGCCGCAAAGGGGCGAAGAAACAGACGGAGAGAGAGAAGAAGAGGAAGATCCTGGCGGATAGGAGGAAGCCACTCAACATCGATCATCTGACTGAAGATAAACTGAAGTAAGTCACCGCTGAACGTGATCTTATCACCGTTCGTGTCAGCCGGTGTTGCGTGAACGGCCGCTGACGAAGCTTCTGATTGGTTCTCGCAGAGAGAAGGCCAATGAGCTCTGGCAGTGGATGATGCAGCTGGAGGCCGAGAAGTTCGACCTCAGCGAGAAACTGAAGAGACAGAAATATGACGTAAGTGTTATCAACTTCACACAACAACATAAAAAAAGCATAGCATAAATGTTATTTATAAATTACACTGCCAATATGGGATTTGTATATTGTGTTTTTGTTGCAGACATCATGATAACCATTTCCTTTTGCCCTATTGCCTTAATTTCAAGACTAATTGTTTCTTTATTTATGTTGGTATCAGCTGTTATTGTTGAGATCTTTTAAGCACGATTCTACAGAAAGTAGATTATAACATATTATTAAAAAATTGTTAGTTTGACTCGACATAAATCACTTAAAGTCAACCTGAAAACAACCTTTTTTAACTTAACTTACTTTCTTAATTCATATTATTAGTGTTATTGTTAATAATTGGTAATCCCTCCAAAAATGACATCAAGCCCTGTCATACACTGTAAAAAAATTTTTTCGAAGATTACTTTGAAACTTACTTTGTTTTACAAGAAAATACTACTCAAAATTTCATGTTAAATTAAATGTGTTATTAGTCATTTCTTTGTAATTAATTGTGAAATTTACTAGCAATTTCTGAGTTAAAATTGTTTCTACATTTTTTTTTTTCAGTATATAGAAATAAACCAAGTCCCACCTTAATTTTTTTTCTTGTTAAATATCTGTCATATGTTTACATTATGGAAGTAAAATAGTTGTGAATATTTCATGTTGACTTTAAGGCATGGTACATCTGGTATTAAGATGCGTTTTGGTCGATCGGATCACAAGTTGGCAACACTAAATACAGGTGTAAATGGGGTCTAAAACGTTTTGAGCTTGTCCACTTTTGACCACTTCCAGAGGTAGATGAAAATGCATTCGACAGGATTGCTGATGTAGTGTAAACACTCATGTGGTCAAATGCATTCGAACAGCCACAAAAGACCCGCCTAATCTCCACCTACTGAATTAATGTGTAAACATTATGGGGAAACAGCAGACAGGATTTAAAAATTTGGTTTGAAGACAAAAAAATGTACCAAGCACAATGTTCTCTCACCATTCCTGATTTCTAACAGATTTTGGCGTTGTCTTGCGGCTGTCAGAGCAGAAACGAAAGCTGATGCTCTCCGTGTTTTTCCGTCATCTCTGGTCGCGTTCATTTGTAAACTGCACAAGCTTATTTGTCCATTAGATCGAAAGATCTGAAAAAGCACATACATTTACTCACCCATTGACCCTCCCCTTGAAGAAATCAGGAGAGAAGTGGCTGAAAGTGGACAAAAGAAACGGACTAAAACACCAGGTGTAAATGAGAATGTGTCTCCCTCGTCTACTTGTGATCTGTTCAACCAAAATTCATCTTAATATCAGGTGTAAACAGGGCCTGACCTTTAAATTAGCTTCCATTTTGGCGCCGTGATAAACAGGCGTCCATGGCCTACCTGTCTAAAACTGTGACTTGCTTCCAGATGAATGTACTCCAGACCCGAATCAATGAACAACAGAAGTTGTAAGTAACTGGCTGTGAGGGCGGCCACCTCACTGTTGTGTAGCCTGCTGTCAGTAACTGTTGTCAGTCAGATTTGTGTCGGGTCTGGGCTCTCGGTCCGTCGGTGAAGGCAGGTGACGTGATTGTGGCTGCAATCAGGCAGCGGACGTCTGCAAATGCACAGGTTTTCCCCCATCAGCTGGTCCTGTTTATATTGTCTTTTGTGCTTAGCAAGGCTTCCGTATGTGTTCCTTACAGATCACTCAGCTACTGGCTAGAGTCAAAGATCACCAGAGGTAAGTACCCTGAGCCACACTGGTCACTTTCCCCTGGTTTCAATAAGGTCTTGCTCAGAGGAAGGAAGCAGAGGAAGTGTTGCTGCTAAAGGGATAGTTCACCCCAAAATTAAAATTCTCTCATCATTTACTCACCCTCACCCTCATGCCATGACTTTCGAAATTTTTCAGGAAAATAAGCCTCCTCTGCGAGTCCATATAATGCTATTGAATGGATGCCGCTTGTTTGATGCTTGAAAAACCACACACAGCGATAGTGATAGTTATCATACGAGCCCAGTAGGTGAATCAATGGGATGGGCTGTCAATTGGGTATAGCAAATTGGGTATTGGCTGCTTGGTATGCAAAGTAATATATTTTTATTGCAGGATTAACAGAGTTATATTACTACATGTAACTTACAATTTGTAGTTATTTAATAAACGAGAAAGGCAAGTAAATTAAAGCAATATAGCTGTTATATTTGTGTCATGTAAGTTTAACGGCGCTGCAAATGTGTCTATTTACAACAAGCTTTTGCAGCGTTGAGTTTTTTTATGCCAATCACAGCCATTTCTACTGAAAATAATGACCAATCAAAGGGGTTTAAGTGACCCTCACTTAATGAGAATCCACTCAGTTTCTCTCAAAATGCTGTATGAGTTTATGTTTAGAGCAAGTTTTCTAAGTTTTATGTGCACAAATCCTCTAATTCTAAAAAACAGAGCACAGACACGATTTAAATAAAAGATTTATTGTGACGTTTAGTCAGATTTATTGATTAAAACGTGAGTTTTCACAATGAGTTTGCACTGTACTGACTGACAGCTTCAGTGATTATAAAGGAAGTGCTCTTTACTTGCTGTCTGTGCAATTTCATTCGCAATTTGAAGAAGTTTTCGTTTTTCATGAGAATTTGTGACCTTTCCTACAAATGTATACTTCTCACTTCGTTACCAAAAAAATAGACAAAAATGACAAAAATAAATTTTTAATGTTATAATAGTGATTTGATAAATTAAAAAAAAATAAATTCAAAAGCAAAACGTGTGAAAAAAAAAAATATTAAGGAGTGGAAATGGCTAATGAGCTCCTCTTCCGCCATCTACTGGTTATAATGGTAATTTCATGTCTTGTTTTGTTTTTGTTTTGTTTTGTTTAACCAAATGCTAGTTTAACTACATCGTGAAAATTTTAGTTTTAGTTCTTTTAAAGATGAACAAAAAACGGTTCATGATCAAAACAAAACTTTAGGCCTAACTATGTGATTTATCTTTGGACACACCACACACACACTAGTCACGTCGTGGGAGATTTGATAACGTCATCAGAGTTCATACCTTGGCTTTTGGTGAATTGACACCACTGCAGTGGGATCGTATGGATCACCGCCTCAATCGCTGTGTGTGGTTTTTCAAGTGTCGACCTAGTGGCACCATTCACTTGCATTATATGAACTCAGAGAGATTGATTATGTTCCTAAAAATCTTTGTTTGTGTTTATCTGAAGAAAGAAAGTCATACAGTATACATCAGAGATGGCATGTGGGTGAGTAAATGATGAGAGAACTTTCATTTTTGGGTAAACTATCCCTTAAGTTTTGAGTTTGGTCTCCTCAACAGTTCCCGCTCCTTTCAGATCCCAGGCCCGATGAAACCGTACGATCTTGACAGGTGCGAGCTCGGAGCATGTTGTTCAGCTCAATCCCAGTGTCAAACGGGGAAATGTTTAGGATCTTTACACTCAATCCTAATACGACCAGTTTAAGTGGCTCCTTCCGTTCGTACTTTACTCGCCAACACATACAGTACATGTATTTGTCCATAAATACACTCATATATGCAAATAAATATGAAGTATTGTAAATGTTGACCTTAGGGAAGACATTAAATATATATATATGGACATAAATGAGAGAGACTCCAATGGAACGGTAAGTTCAAAATGAATATTTTGCCTCTGGAGACGGAATCTGTAGGCTGAACGAGAGGGTAAGAAACCCATTAGGACAAAGCAAGACTGCAACATGGACTGCATGTGACTGAGTGACACTTGCATGTGTATGAAATGTGTCTCTTCTAATTTTGCAAACTGCTATTCTGTCTTTTTATTTTTTTTCAAGGGGCTGTTCACACAGAATGCTTTTTTCCATTCCACTGCGCTACTTTTCCTTTGTCTTTCAATGTAAACACGTGGTAGATGGACTTCTTTAACCGTTGCGCTCTCGCCGCGCCTCTTTTGCAATGTCTCGTGAGTTACACGGCATTCTAAAAATACAGCGTTCAAGTTAAAAAAAGTTCCGCTTTTTATAAAAAAAAAAAAAAAAAATGCCTCTAGATCTCACGCATTTAACAGCAAAAATGCGTTCTGTGTGAACCGGCCCTGAAGCAGTAACATTTCTATTCTAAATGTCGCCTCAGTATTGACTGACTGTTTGTTGTCAAAATCAAGATCAGTCTAGCCATTGAGGCTGTGAGCATGAGGTTGTGGGGACAGGAATCATTCTTGGATTAGGGTTGTTGTGTTGTCACAACACAATTAAAGGTCCAAAGTGTAATATTTAGGAGGATCTATTGACAAAAATGCAATATAATATACATAACTATGTTTTCAGTGGTGTAAAAAGACCTTACATAATGAACTGTTATGTTTTTATTAACTTAAAATGAGCCATTTCTATCTCATACACTGCGGGTCCCCTTACATGTCAAGTCGCCATTTTGTGCCGGCATGTTTCTACAGTAGCCCTAAACGGACAAACTGCTCAACAGAGCATGTTTCATCACTATGTTGTTGTTCTACTTCTTCGTTGGTGTTTTTAGAGGCAGCTTGCGTCGTCACTATGTTGAATACGCACGAAGAAGAAGTAGTAGTAGTAGTCATATGGTTAATTAGAAGCAGAGATCGTTCTTTGTTAGAAGTAAGACTACGACATCTTTGTCCTGTGTTGGCCACCGTAGCTTCTCTATATGATTCGAAAGAGAGCGATGGACTGAACCGTTGGTTGCAATTCGCAACCTCACCGCTAGATGCCGCTAAAATTTGCACACTGCACCTTTAAAGTCACCTTCAAAATCAAAATAGACAGTTCTTGTCTGTGCACATTTGTGTCGCAACCTGTCACTCACATGAGATCGGACAATTGCAAACCGCAACCATCCAATCGATTCCCAATAAAAAAAAAATCAAGCCCCGCCCTACATTTTTTGTTCTTGTTCGTCAAGACGTTTTACTCTGATATATACGTCACACTAGAGAAGAAAAGACTATCGCAACTTTAAGCTTTAGCTTATGAATATTAATAATGCCCTGCCATATAGAAATAGGTTTTCACAATACAACAAATTCCCACATTACTTTTTTTTTCTTGCTAAATATCTTTTTTACTCTGAAATGTGTCATATTATGAAAGTAAAGTAGTTTGTGAATATTCCATGTTGAGTTTTTGGATTGGGGTTGTTAAACCTTAGCTCATGAATATTAATGAGGGTATGCTCAGATAAATAGTCTATGTTCTGAGACCAGGTCTGTAATAGAGAAATTTGCTCATTTCCAAGTCAAAACTGAAATGCATTAGCATTATGATTAGAAATAAAATGCACAAAATAATTCCATAGCTCGCTAAGTAGCATAATGTTATGTTCTCATAGCGCAGTGATTTAGTAGATCAGTGGATTGATGAAATGATCAGCAATTATTTGATATGCAGCCAGATAAACTGGTTTGATAATCATGTTTCTCTTTGCAGTGCCAAAGGTCGTGGCAAGGGCAAGGTTGGCGGCAGGCTGAGGTAAACGTGCAGCGAATCGAAACACCCCAGAGATCCAGAAGACTTCGCCACCTTCTTCACATATGCAGTTGTAGTCATTATAAAGCCATTGTTCTGTTTGACTGCACTTGTAGAGACAGTAAAGTGACATGTTTTACTGATGTCATGTTGTATTTCTGCTTGTTTTTTTGTTTTTGTTTTTGTCTTGAACACACAAGTATTTTGCAGTTATCACTAAATTTAATGTAAATTTATCCCTGCAACATTAAAAGAGTCAAATTGTCTACAAACTATCCAGGTAACTGTTTCTCAAGTTATATATTTTCCATTTGTAAAGGTAATGTTTATTTGACATTAAGGAAAACCTGATTTTTGAATGACTAAAACCCACAAAAGAAATTAATGCAGGTGCAAAGCCAATATGATCTTAATAAACCAATTTAAACTAAATAGTGACCTTAAAATGAAACGAATATAAGTAATAAGAATGCAAAGAGGATTATTTTTGTGAGGTGAATAAATTATAGCGGTATGTTAAAGGTTAGTGCCAACCCAGCACCTGTAGTGTGTTAGAGAACATATTTATAAAATATTAGAAGATAAAATCAGGTTTTTTAGTTTCAAAAGAGTTTAATAAAGGGTTTGACTGGATTGATTTCAAGTTGTAAAAAATAAGTTACATCAGTGTTTTTCACACAGTTACCCACAGGAGGGCGTTCAGACTCAAATCTTTAAATGCATTAAAAAAAATTATATTTCTTTACTGTTTCCACCAAAAAAACACACACACACACACCTAGCAATTTATATTATGTAGCAATTGTATTATTATAATTAAATATGTTTAGAAGAGTAAAAAATAAGTTATTCCATACAAATGTACACATGAAATAATGTGAATGAATGTATTTAGCAATTCATGTTCTTAACCTATATTGGTCTAAAAAGTCTAAAAGACCCTTTATAAACATTAGTGCATCATCTGTGGTTCAGTGGGTATTTACTTGTTTTTGGTACATGAAAGTCTTGGTTCAAATCCCACTATTGCTAAAGTGCTTTTCATCACTTAAAAAAAAAAAAAACTCTCAATAAAGCTCCATTCAAAACTTATTTTACCTCTGTAGACTCAGTGGCTCAATAGGATAAAGTGTTGTACTTTAATTCTGGAGACTTGAGTTTGAATCCCACAATTGCTTCTGTTAAATTGTTGCTACAATTTATGCTGTGGCTAATAAAAATAAAAGTCCATTCAAAACACTGAAGTTCTGCAGAGTCAGTGGCTCAGCTGATAAGGTAATGCGTTTAAAACGTGGAGTTCTGAGTTCAATTCCCACTATTATTGTAAATATTACAGATAAACTAACAATCCAAAAGATCATAATCTCTGTGGTTTACTGGATTTGTCTTTTAAACATGACTTTCTGGTTTCAAAGGTTTTCTTTATATACAACACAGCTCTCAATAAAACTCAGACCAAAACAAGCTTCAGCCCCACAACCTCTGTAGCTCAGGTGGTAAAGCGTTACGTTTTAATCATGGAGACCTGGGTTCAAATCCTTGTTCCTTGTTTTAAATTGCTGCTATGAGTAGTATCATAGATGAACTTACAATCCAAAACACTATCATACAACAAAACCTCTGTGGCTCTGAGGAAGTGTGCTTGATTTTCAAACACAACCTTCTGGGTTCAAACCCCACAATTGCTGAAGTTTTCCTTTATATACAACACGGCTCTCAATAAAAGCCCATTCACAAACACAATGCAATCAATAAAAATACAAAACACCATTGCACATCACAACCTCTATGGCTCAGTGAATGATTGCTTGTCTTTCATACATGACCATCTGGGTTCGAACCCCACAACTGCTGTTTTCTTTAAGTTTTTCTTTATGTATAACACAGCTCTTAATAAAATCTTGTTTAAAACACACTTCAGCTCTGATGCTCAGGCGATAAAGTGTTGTGTTTTAATCATGAAGATCTGAATTCAAATCCCACTGTTGCTTATGTTAAATCATTGATGTTATATCCAACAAAGTGGCCCAAATGGCAGCACCTGTTGTGAAAGCCACAATGGCACTAGTGGCTAAACACGTTGGTTGCGGACAAGGCTGCGGTAGAGGCATGGGTTCAAATCCCACCTCAGCATGTTGGGGTGACAACCACCATCCCAAAGAAAGAAAGCTGTGGCCACAGCAGTATAACAGTAAATATAGATATAGCCCTTTTTTTTCTTTTTTCTTTTTGCTGCTAAATGGAGGAAAAAGTATTTGTATGCAGAGGGGGGATTTGAACCCATGACTCTTGCATTGATTAGATTCTTTATGTCATGAACTCTGACCACTCAACCACCTCCATCTCATAGTCACACTGGTATTGTTTAAAATAAGAAATAAACACATTTACACTCATTCAAAAAAAAAAAAAAAATAAACAAAATAAATAAAATAAAATAAGTTTGTGTCTAGGTACAATAAAAATAAAAAGATGAAAAATATAAAAATATTTAAATATTTAGAATTATAATATTAATATAATATCAGTTTTTTGTAGATGTTAAAAAATATATCTATTTAAATCCATTTGAAAACAATTGTAATTTGTGTCTATTAACACTAAAATATTGAATAAATGTTTATAATATTAAATATAATAAACATTATACTTATTATACTTATAAATATAAATACTTTATTTTATATATATATAAATTTTCTATATATATATAAATAGAATATGTTACATATAAAATACTTCAAATAAACAAATATTAACGGTTGTGAATATTGTAAAAAATATATTAATGGTTATGTACAAAAAAAACTCTTTAGGATAAGAAATAAACATTCGAATGCATATATTGAAATATATATATATATATATTTTTTTTTTTTATTAAAATATTTAATAATATATTAAAATATTTTTGTGTCTAGGTACAATATTATATTAACATTAAGTAAATATTTAGAATTAGAATATTAAAATCAAGATTTTTGCAAATGTTAAGAAATAAATACATTTACACACATTTAAAATATTTTTGTGTCTAGGTACAATTAAATAAATACTATATTGTATTATATATTATATTTAAAATATGATGTAAATATTATATAAAATACTATTAAAAATATGTAAATATTTGAATTTTAAATATTAGTTTAATTTTCATTACATAAAGCCAAGAATGTTAATTCATACTTTTAAGGTGCTAAAGAAGACATTTTTGTTACATAAAGATTAAACTGATAAGCTGTTGTTTATAAGGCAAGAGACAACAGAAAATCATAAGATCACTCACCTGCTGCACTGCTGATGATTCATATTCCAGGTATATGAGAGAGAGCAGCATCATGGTGGAAGGTCTGCAGAAACAGAAATAATAAGACACTGAAAAGTTTGTTATGGATGATAAAAGACTGGGATTTAAAAACAGCAGTAGTGGTATCTTATCAGTTTGTCTGAAAATCACAGATCTAAAAAGATGGCAGATAAAAAACAAAAACATTGGATGCTACATAATGAAAACCAAGTGCAAAGCAGAATCTAAGCGTCCAGTCCTTGTCTGAAAATTGCTACCAGATTGCATTTGATTGCTTGTCTGTTGTAATTACAATGTCAACAGATATAAAAATACTATTGCTTATTATTGTACTACTTATAATAGAAAATGAACAGGCGAGTGATTTCTCGTATATAAAATATTATAAAGTTAATGCAACATCTGCTGATTAATTTATTCTAAAAGTAAACTAAATACTAATACTTTTTTATCAACAAAATTGTATGACTGAATGAAATTTAAATTAGTGCTGTTTAAATTAAAGCAAATTCATGTAAACTGTACAGTCTCTGTTTGTACAAAATTACATTATTTCACAGACCAGAAATATTGATGACTCATCTTGCGCGACAGGAATTTTGTCCAATCAAATGCTTTCTAGAGAAAGTGCCGCCCCCAACACCACCAGCAGCACAAACACTCTGTGTAGTTTCTCAATTGGAGATGTCAGAAAATATATACCTTTATTTAAGTTCTTAATCCCTCTAAGAAGTGTCCGGAGGAGCGGCAGGTGTTGAGCGCAGGTGAGAGAGGAGCAGATTGACCGCGAGCTGAAGAAAACACTACAAACCCACGTGTGGCATCATTCTCTGCTCGCGCGACTCTCAGATCCGCCCTCACTGTCATTCTGCTGTTTGATGAAATGACAACGCGACGTTTTTGGCGTTAAAACACTAATACATCAACACAAACTTATATAATTTCTCTAATTAAAAAAAAAGGACTTTTACGGAAGCGCTTCACACGGAAAGTTACTTACACGTGAGTCGCGTTACACTCGAATCTTGCTCTTTATCGTAGTTTTTGTCGGTTTAGTTTGCTGACAGCCTGTAATATGTGCTGCTGAGTGACATTAGAGTCTGTCACTGAGCTGTCATCTGCAGGATCTGTACTTTCATGCCATTAAAATTTCATTTTATGCGTCATGTTGTCAAGGATCTAAAGGTGTCAGGCTGAAAGTGATGCTCGATTGTGCCGCCTAGTGGAGCGGTTGGAAAACTGCGGGATTTTATATATTTATTTATATATCTATATTTTATTTTTTTTTTTAAAAAAAAAAGCAAATAGGACAGGCTAAATTCAAACCTAAAACACTTAGGCTGTGTTTACACTTGTAGGTCGGTTCTCTTGGTTCTCTTGGTCTGAACCAAAAAGAAATTTCCTTAACATTTTTAGTCATTTTTAACACTGAGCCTAAAGATACAAACAAAAAAGGATTTTATGGCATATATTTTGCGACAGAACTTGCCAAACAACACCAAACCTGTGGTGACAAAGGAGGAAAAAAAAAAGAAAAAACAGTAATTGCGACTTTTTGTCTCGGAATTCTGACTTTTTATCAATTGTGAGTTTATATCTCACAATTCTAACTTTTTTTCTCACAATTGTTTGATATAAAGTCAGAATTGTGAGATATAAACTCATATAACAACCCGATCTCACGGCAATTCATACGTATTTTACGAGGTGGCTAATTCGTACAACCTCACTCGTACGATTTCATACGTTTTTTGCTAAATCGTACGTATTTTACGAGTTGCCAAATTCGTATGAATTCATACGAATGACCTACCCCTAACCCCGCCCCTAAACCTACCCATCACTAGGGTTTAGACAAATCATATGAATTCGTACGAATTAGCCACCTCGTAAAATACGTACAAATTGGTCGTGAGATAGCTTTGGATTTTAAGTAAATTCTGAGATATTAACTCGCAATTGTGAGAAAAAAGTCTTTTGAACAGAATTGTGACTTTATATCACACAATTGCGAGTTTATTTCTCAGAATTGTGACTTTATAACTCGCAATTGTGAGAAAAGTCAGAATTTTGAGGAAAAAAGTCAGAATTGTGACTTTATATCACGCAATTGCGAGAAAAAAAAGTCAGAATTTTGAGATAAAAAGTCGCAATTACTGTTTTTATTTCTTTTATTTAGTGGCGGAAATGGAAGGACCTTGATTTGTAGTTTTTGACTGGAATTTAAGTCGAACGGTTGAAACAGGTGTGAAGCTTGTGCAGTGTTTGCGTACTTTATCACAGATGAAGTGGATTCTCAAATACACAGATATTTAATACTTTTTCATGTAGCAACTGAAACTCTTAACATTCAAAACTAAGTTTTTTACTTGTATTAAGCTATGTTTGCTGTGGTATTAAAATTGTATTACACTGTGTGGATAATAGGTGTAGTCTATATATTATAGGGTACTGTAGGATATGGGGTCAATTCTGTGTCAAATCAACCAAATTTCAGAAACTTTCCTGGCTTTGATTTTGAATATAAAAAAATAAATTAAAAAAAAAGTTTAAAAAAAATTCATTATTTTGTTAGTATTTTTAATATAAAAATTAAGATACCAAAGAAAAGTTTGTGAAGAATTAGAATCTAAAAAAGGATGTAAAGATATATTTAATACTTTATGAGTTAAAGGCATGCAAACTTCTGGCAAAAAAACACAAGAAGTACTTTTTCCCATTTTTGAACTGTCACCATTGGCGTATAATGCAACAAAATGGCAAAAGTCAACAGATTTTACTAATATACCTATTGATCTCTGTGTAAAAATAAAATAGGCCTAATGATGTTGTCATCTTTCTAAAGTCATTTTGACCCCCTGCAGAGCAAGTACGGGACTTGCTACTGTCAATACATATACGACACACTGCTGTGAGCAACTAAGACATGCTGCTGCTGTACAATACAGCATACATGAATTACCCATAGCAGATCTATACAGGTGGAGCTGGGGAAGGTGGAGGGTTTCTTAAAGCATGCTGCAAAACTGCAAAGGCTGACCAAATATTTGAAGGTTGAGCAGCAAGCCCATTGGCTGCTGATACAGCAGGATCCAATCAGCTGTGCCCATTATAAAGAATAATGTGATTGCAAGCAGATTGAGTTAAGGATCTGCCTGCGCCATCTAGAGTTTCATGACAGAACTGTGTATTTTTTGGTTACAAAAAATTAACCTAAAAATAAGGTTCTTAAGTAACCATATAGGAACTATAGAGGAACGTTCTGTGTTTGCTAAGTAGTATGTTTGACACTGGAGCTCCGAAGCTTGTGTTTCATCAGAATGTGTGATTCGTTTTTGCCAAAAATAGAGTATACTGAAGTCATGCAGTCATGGAATGGACTATGACTTTCTATTGTTAAATACTTTAGAAATTAAAAACTGCTATAACGTGAAACTTTAAAACATACACCTAAAGAATCCTGCAGTCACTTTACTATTTTCCCTTTACTTAGATTGCACAAAAAAGTGATTAGTGATATAAATACAAATTATACTGTCTTGATTAAATAAAATAAAGTTTTTTGTCAGGTTTTATGCATATGGCGGTGTTTTTTCTTTTCTAAAATTAGATCGTCTTTCTAAAAAAAACTAGAAATATCACAATATATTGCCTTTCTTACAGTATCACAATATATCGTATTGTAACCCCTGTATTGTGATACATATCGTATCGCCAGATTCTTGGCAATACACAGCCCTACTTTTACGTTTACACTAGTGCGTTTTAGTTTTAAAACTCATACGTTTTGCTACGGTTACGCATGTCGTTTACACTACGTCGGCATTTTCGAACCTCGAAAACGGAGACTTTCGAACGCTGTGGAAACGCCCGTGTAGACGAGGATCGTTTTCATTTTAAAACGCCGTTTTAAAACAAAAACTCACTAGTGTAAATGCCTAACTTGATGCTTCCAACAACAGTTTTAATTACACCTTATGCCACTAGGTGGCGACAAGTGACTGTTAAAAAATGTATTCGTCATTGAATCATTCATTCAAAAGATTCTATTAAAAAAAAAAGTATTTATTAATGAGTCATTGAATTCATTCACACCATTTTTTTTATAATTCATTCAAATTAATTAAACATTTTTCCAGCAATTAATATTTTGTTACAACCTCTAGTAAACTACATGTTATTTTGTTTAGTTTTATATTCAGAATCGTGGGAGAATCATGATTTCTATTTGAAATAAAAAAAAATCTTGACTCTCATTTTATCCAGAATAGGGCTGAAACGATTAGTCGATATTATCGACAACGTCGACAATAAAAAATTGTTGTCGAATAGTCTTTTGATCTCATATGACCTATTTGAAGGGCCTGCAATAACGCAGTTTGACCAGTGGGGCGCTGTAGCGCAATACTGTAATGCACCCCTCCCGGATCGAATCTAATAGAAGAAGACACGGTGCTTCGGAGTGTATAGTGCAAACGAAGTCGAACCCGTAAAATGTGGAAGTTTAACATAGCATAAAACATAACGTTTAGCATAACTACAAAAAATGCTGTCATGCAGGGCCACCAACTCTCATTCAAACACACGTCCATTTTCTCACGCTGTGAAAGATACATAGCAGAGCAAAGAGGACAGACAACACGCCAACAGATGAGACAGATCAGGTTACTTTTGATATAAAACAAAGTCTCAGCTTTTAAATTCTGTAAATTTTACTACGGGATTCAAACAATACATGTGGTTTTGGCGCTCTTTAATGTGACGTGACAGATCGCTGTAGCTCCTCGAGTCAAGCGGCACGTGAACCTATCTTCCTCTTTTTTTGCCATTACAGCATGAAATAAACATGAACATCAAAAAGTATGTTGAAAGATACATTACAACTTACTGAAATTAAGCCGTCTCTAATGTAATCACTTAATCAGAGTTTCAACCGCAGAAAGACGTCAATAAAACAGCTTGCAAACAAATATGTCAAAATGTTACATTAACCTCAGGAAAGCCATTCAGTGACCATAAACTCTAAAAAAAAAAAAAAAAAAAAAAAAAAAAGAAGAAGAAGAAGAAAATCTAGATAGGAGTATTAAAAAAAAAAAAAACATATTACATATTCATATTTTTACTCCTATTAAAAAGTTATTATTATAATTCCCAGGTTATATAAAAACAGTACCAGTCATTGTAATACTTGGACTATTGATGGCTTTTGAGGAGGAAAGGAAACCTGAAGGTGTATTTAGTTGGCTCAAAATTCATTAAAATCACTTTCAAAAGCTGAAGTGATTTCCTTGTTTTATTTATTAAAATATAGCTCAATATTTTAACTAATTGCTAAAGTGGAATAATCGTACAAAGCATACTGATTAACCAGTGTAATAATCAACGATTAGTCGATTAATCGTTCTAATAATCGTTAGATTAATCAGTTATCAAAATAATCGTTAGTTGCAGCCCAAATCCAGAATCGTGCAGCGTCTAGTACTTGATATATGACGTCCGAAGCTTCAGTTCAGTTTATTTATTTATAAAGCACTACTAAAACAACAGAGCATTGACCAAAGTCCTGTACAATAAAGAAATTCTTCATAAAGAAAAGAAAATCTAAATAAATAGCATCATGAACTTATGAAATAAAGTTATAGGCATAGTTAAAAGAGACAGATCACAGATTTAATTTATGAATTTATGTTTCATTTAATTTGTGCCAGTGCACTGACAATAAAATCACGTTGACAGTGTCTATTATTTCTTTAAAATAAAATAAAATAAACAATCAGCTGCAGATCTATAAGTGAAAAAAGTGGGCTATACATTGTTATGACCACTAGATGGCCACACCGTATTGAAAAGCGATACAGTTGAGTATGCTTTGGCAGGTTTTTAATTTTGTGCCCCAGATTGGGAACACATATACCCTTTTCTTCATATTCTCCGTCCGGCACTGTAGACAGCTAGCTATTGAAAATAAATAATAAATAACACATTTGATTGATGCAGAATCTGTTTTAGACCAATTACGTCCACTGATGGGAAAATCCTGCGCTCAGATTTACTGAATTATTATGCGCCGTCTTGTTATTTGGTGTGAAATTTAGTTGGGTGGCGTGAGAGTGCGAGATTAAATATGTGAGAGTTGGCAGCCCTGATCTTTGAGATATACAGTGTCTATTATCATCGTTAATGAACTTCTCTGTTTTCTGTTTTGACTCTCTTCTCTTACATGTATTAATATGAGTTTCCTAGTTAAAAAGTTTCCTAGTATTTCCTAGTTTCCTAGTATTTACCACTGGGAAGCTCAGGGATAATTTTGATACCCAAGTTGCTGAGTTGGACGAGCCATTAACTTTTAAACGTGATGGAGGGGAGAAAGATTGCTGCTGTGACTGATAGTCTTTATTAGTTTTTTCCATAACAGCCACATCACCTTGTCTTGCTGTTAAAGTACTGCATATTTACATATATGAATAGTCATTTGAAACATATTGTATGTTTTATACACAGCAAAAACAGCCTATATTTGACTGAAATTCCTAGATAGTGCGGTGAATTTTTATATGCTTGCCAAAAAATAGGCAAGAATATTTGTCCTCCATGATTCCTGTTCTTTCTGACAGCAAAGCACTTGAATGCGACAAGCTTGTAATCACGACTTGAAAAATAAGAAGTAGGAAATTTCCGAAAGCATGCGAAGGCAGCATAACTATTATTATTTAGACTAACTTTTATATTCTGACATTTTTAGATATACAATATGGAGTAATGTGTGTTTATTATGTCTTTCTCGTACAGAATAAGGGATGTTTGGACTCCCAGTCATCAGAAGCAGAGCTGTAGGAAGTGTGGACAGACATTGACTGTAATGATGGCCCCGCCCCGCACACCGTTCACTCATATCATGGAGATGTATGAAAGTAATTTAATAGCATCATCAGAACTAAATTATGATGAAGAGTATATTGAAACAGGTTATTATTGATACAATATTACTGAAGTATAATATAGTCTGTAATATGACACTGACACTGCACAGCTTTAGGAATTGGATTTATGTAGTCAATTTACATTTCTGAAACATTATTTAGACTAACTTTTAAATTAATTTAGGTATACAAAATAGCATAATGTCTTTATGTCTTTGCCCTACAGAATAAGAGATTGGAGCGTTACACCCAGGGACGTGTGGACTGACATTCGCTGTAATGATGGACATCTGCTCATGGATGGGTAAGACCTCTTCTTTTTTCTTTTCTTTTCTTTTTCTTTTCTTTTTCTTTTTTTTTTTTTTTTTTTTTTTTTTTTTTTTTTTTTTTTTACACAGCTAATTAAATTTTTTGCAGGCAAAAGCATAACCCCTGCTGGACATCGTGCCGGAGCTTAGGGGAGACCCCATGATCTCCTGCACCTTCTCACTCACACCACACCTTCATATCGCTGAGATCTGGCTGGGCTCGAACCAGCAACTTCTGAACCCGTGAGGCAGCGCTCTTAACCTGTGAGCCACAGATCTCTTGTCTGAACATGTGCAGGAACTTATATTTCACTGTTGACCTGACCTGTGATTTACAATAAACTAGTTAAAACTTTCATTTGTGTGATTGTCATGGGATTTGAACCCATGTCTCTATCGCAGTTTCATCACCAGAGAACATGTGTTTAGCCACTCACACCATTGTGGCTTTCACGTTGAGCTCTGGCGTTTGGGCCCTTTGATAGATATAATGCCAACAATGTAACATAGGCAATAGTGAGATTTGAACCCATGTCTCCGTCGCAGCCTCGTCACCAGAGAACGTGTGTTTAGCCACTCACACCACTGTGACTTTCACGTTGAGTGCTGGTGTTTGGACTGCTTTGTTGGATATAATGGCAACAATTTAATGTTAGCAATAGTGAGATTTGAACCCATGTCTCTATCACAGTCTCATTACATGAAACCGTGTGTTTAGCCACTTGTGCCACTGTGACTTTCACGTTGAGCTCTGGCGTTTGGGCCCTTTAATAGATATAATGCCAACAATGTAACATAGGCAATAGTGAGATTTGATCTCAGGACGTTCACATACAATAACCAGTTAATCATCCACTGAGCCACAGAGCCTGCAACAATCATGAGAAATTTTTCATACATTTAATTATCTTTAGTGGGGGGGGGTGCAGACAATGTATTTGTGTTCTTGGCTTTGTCAGCTTTTACTGCCTCAAGAACATCAATTACTTCTTAATTTCCACCACAATATCTGAGTGAAATGAGTGACTGTATGTGAATATAATGAACACACTCATGAGAATTTTCATTAAGATCTTTATTAATTCTTTACATGTCAAACTCAAACTGAAACACACACATGACTAGTAAATATAATTTGTTTATTCAAGTAAATAGATTTGATATGAATTAGAAACACAGAGATCATCACACCTGCCTGGAAGTTTCTAGTAAAGCTAAAGACCTTGATTAGCTGCTTCAGGTGTTTGTAATGAGGTTGGAGCTAAACTCAGGAAAGTGGCTCACCAGGAGCAGGATTAGACAGACAGCCCTGCTTTATTTCTCTCCTCCGACTGCTGTTTTCATATATGAATGCAGATACACTTATCGTCCACAAGGGGGAGACACACTGATCTCAGAGGACTCTTAGATTCACCTCCTCCTCATCAGGGACACAGAAGATCCCCTCACTGAGTCTGTTGGTGGAAAACTGGAGAAAATTTCACATGCTGCTGTATTTCCAGGAAAACATGTGTTTCTATGGATGATTGACATTACTTTAATAAAATAAATAAATAAATAAACCAGAATATTTAGCATAGTCTGATGGCTCTTTTTCTTTCAGTAAGTTAGATTTAATAAGTACATACTATAGTTTTCTGTTCAAGCTTTCATACTGCTGTGGTTCATGCAGATACACTTATTGTCCACAAGACGGCGCTGAAACACTGATCTGAAACTTTGAAATGCATGTGCCTGTTATATTAATGAGTAAAAACTGTCTTTATACATCTTTAAATGTTTAGTCGTTATATCATTTGTTTAATTGTGAACAAACGTGATAAATATAACTTAAAACAGATAAAAACAAATACACTTGACACAAAGAAACTAAAAGAATCTCAGATCTTTCGTCACGTGTGTTGTGTTTACGCTCGAGGCCTGTGACTTTCAGCAGATCATTTTATCTGTCTTACCCCATCAGATGAGAGCTGATCTGACTCAAATCCTGACAAAGCATAGATTACTTTTCAAATATATGAAAATTAAATTTCAGCTCTCTCACCCAGACCACAAATTCACTCGCCCAGAACACTAGCTTGGCAATTCAGTACTGAAGGCAGAAAGACAGAAACTGAAGCGCAGTTTACCATCCGCTCCACTAGGCGGCGCAAGCGTGTTTTACAGTCAGCGCGACACCTTTAGGTCCTTGACAACAATGACGCTTGATGACAGTCGCTACAACACGTGCAGATGACAGCTATTATCACACAACTGCACATTTTTCAGTAAATAAACCGACACACAGTCCGATAAAACGGAAAACGAGTCAGTAACCTCGGTGAGTAACTTTACACATAAACTGAATTTCTCTCGTAAATGATACAGCGATCCTTGTTTTGTATGATTGTGTTTGTACTGATACATCGTTCTGTTGATGTCACAGCAGAGCTTGTCAGTTTCATTTTCATGGTGTCTTTAACCTAAATCTTGTTGTTTAAAATTGTGTTTTTGTCATTGCTGTTGTTGTAGTTTTACTGAAGGCAATAATCTACTGGATTGATGTTTGTTATTAGAGTCAGTTGGTGTGTGAAGCTCTGATGTTCTGCTGCTTCATGCTTTAGTAGAGCTGTAGTGTTCAATATTTTAAACATGTTTAACTGGCAGTATTTTAAATCTTATATTTATGAACTATTATTTAGACTATCATTGAAAAATCTGATGTTTTAGATGTGCAATATGGAGTAATGTGTGTGTTTATGTCTTTCTCCTACAGAATAAGGGATGTTTGGACTCCCAGTCATCAGAAGCAGAGCTGTAGGAAGTGTGGACAGATATTGACAGTAATGATGGACTTCTGCTGATGGACAGGTCAGGCTTGAAATGTGTGAATGTGTGTTGTTGGCTTGTAAATGCATAGGTTACTATCATGGGGTCGTCCCTTTAAAAAGCAAATGATGGTAACCTAAGTAGGTGGGGAAGGGATGGAGGTTGAAAATTTTTATACAGCTAATTTTTTTTTTTTTAGGCTGAAAAGCATAACCACTGCTGGACATCGTACCGGGGCTCAGGGGGGGACCCAAATCATCCCCACCCCACACCTTCATATCGCTGAGATCTGGCTGGGATCGAACCAGCAACCTCTGAACCCGTGAGGCAGCGCTCTTAACCTGTGAGCCACAGATCTCTTGTCTGAACATGTGCAGGAACTTATATTTCACTGTTAACCTGACCTGTGATTTACAATAAACTAGTTAAAATTTTCAGGTGTGTGATTGTCATGATTGAGGTGGGATTTGAACCCATGCCTCCATTGTAGTCTCATCACCAGAGAACATGTGTTTAGCCACTTGTGCCACTGGGACTTTCATGCCAAAGTTGGGCATTTGGGCCATTTTGTTGGATATAATGCCAACAATTTAATGTTAGCAATAGTTGGATTTGAACCTATGTCTCTACTGAAGTCTCGGCACCAAAGAACATGTGTTTAACCACTTGTGCCACTGTGGCTTTTACAGTGAGCTTTGCCATTTGGGCCACTTTGTTAGATATAATACCAACAATGTAACTTTCACACTGAACTCTGGCGTTTGGGCCACTTTGTTGGATATAATGGCAAAAATTTAATGATTGCAGTAGTGGGATTTGAACCCACGTCTCTATCAAAGTCTTGTCACCAAAGAATGTGTGTTTAACCACTTGCGCCACTGTGACTTTTACAGTGAGTTTTGGCGTTTGGGCCACTTTGTTAAATACCAACAATGTAACAGGCAATAGTGAGATTTGAACTCAGGTCTCCATGATTAACACACAACATTTTATCACCTGAGCCACTGAGTCTGGTCGGTCATTCACTTTTGAAATTAAGCTATAACATTGATTATATCAAGAACTTAAAGTTAAGAAAAAGCAGAATCTGAACCAGGGCACCATGTATAATCCACAAGCCTTTATGTCTTAAGTCACTGAGCTTTATTTGGTCAGTTTGCTTTTGGAAATTTTAACATTTTCTGTCTTCAACATGGACAGTGTTGCCAATTTAGCGATTTTGTCACTAGATTTAGTAACTTCCCCGCCCCTTTTGAGACTTTTTTTTCAAAAGTTTAAGGACAAATCTAGCAAATTCTTGGACAAACCTTATCTAGATTCATATTTATATAGATCAATGAATTTGTCATTATGATATCATCTAGTGACATTTAGCTTCCAGTTTTAGTTACTTTTAATTGAAAGCAGTTGGCAACACTGAACATGGACACATTCAAAAATAGTTAAATAGCAACCTAAAATCCAATCAATTAAAACCCAAGACAAAATACATTGCTCAAAGCAAGTCACAGGTAGTTCAAAGGAACACTGTTTCTCCACAAGGGTAACACTAAACAATACAGACCCACATAATCAACACTAAACAGAACTTTAACCCATATTAATTACATATAACTATATCCATCTTTCATAAACATCAACCCATATTAACTACAAATAAATATATACATGTTTCATAAACATCTCAAATAGAGAGCTAATTAAATATTCATCTGCCACAGCCAATCAGCACTCACATTACCATATAATACACAGCACAGTCTATGATTCCTTTGAGTTTGAATAAACTGTAGCATCAAATATATTTCCTTTGAGTTTGAGGATAAGGAAGATCCTTTCAAGTGCAGTAATGGACACACCAGGGTTATGTGGATCATCCTTCTGAAGGCACAAATGTTTAATGACATGAAATGTCTTCCTGCTCCTTGAGGTCCACCTTCCTTAGTTTAGCTCCAACCTTTTCAGAAAACACATTTGATGTCAGTATCTGTGTCTCTTTTCAAAGGCTGCGCCCTCTGGAGGTTGCATTTGTTGGCCAGTCGTACGTGAGAAATTTAATTCTCATATTTTTGAAAACATGATTTTGCCAGGATCTGAGTCAGATCAGCTCTCATCTGATGGGTAAGACAGATCTGCTGAAAGGCACAGGCCTCAAGCATAAACAAAATATGCATGACAAAAGATCCAAGTTTGTCTGTGTGTCAAGTTTATTTGTTTTTTATTTTTAAGTAATGTTTATCGTTCACAGTTAAACCAATTATATATCTGCTAAAACATTTAATGGTGTTTAAAGGCAGTTTTACTCATTAATATAACAGGCACACACGAGATCAGATCAGTTTTAGCGCCGCCTTGTGGACGATAAGTGTATCTGCATTCATATATGAAAACAGCAGTCAGAGGAGAGAAATAAAGCAGGGCTTTCTGTCTAATCCTGCTCCTGGTGAGCCACTTTCCTGAGTTTAGCTCCAACTTCATTACAAACACCTGAAGCAGCTAATCAAGGTCTTTAGCTTTACTAGAAACTTCCAGGCAGGTGTGATGATCTCTGTTTCTAATTCATATCAAATCTATTTACTAGTCATGTGTGTTTTAAGTTTGAGTTTGACATGTAAAGAATTAATAAAGATCTTAATGAAAATACTCAGGAGTGTGTGTACATTTCACTTGTGTGTACATAATATTTACATAGTCATCCATAACACGTTTTCCTGGAAATACAGCAGCATGTGAAATTTTCTCCAGTTTTCCACCAACAGACTCAGTGAGGGGATCTTCTGTGTCCCTGATGAGGAGGAGGTGAAACTAAGTCCTCTGAGATCAGTTTGTCTCCCTCTTGTGGACGATAAGTGTATCTGCATTCATATATGAAAACAGCAGTCGTAGGAGAGAAATAAAGCAGGGCTTTCTGTCTAATCCTGCTCCTGGTGAGCCACTTTCCTGAGTTTAGCTCCAACCTCATTACAAACACCTGAAGCAGCTAATCAAGGTCTTTAGCTTTACTAGAAACTTCCAGGCAGGTGTGATGATCTCTGTGTTTCTAATTCATATCAAATCTATTTACTTGAATAAACAAATTATATTTACTAGTCATGTGTGTGTTTCAGTTTGAGTTTGAAATGTAAACAATGAATAAAGTTCTTATGACTGTTGTACATTTGGTATTTGTTAATCTTCCTGTTGCTTTTGTGAAATTGTTGGCATTACATCCAACAAAGTGGCCCAAGACAGTTTCCAAATACAAACTGACCAAATAAAGTTCAGTGTCTTCAGACAGAGGCTTGAGATTTAAACAAGTTGTCCTGTGTTCAAAACCCACCAAATTGATAATATAATTAATGTTGTAGCTTAATTAAAAATATACATGACCCTTAAAAACCACATACTAACCTACCAGACTCAGTGGCTCAGGTGATAAAACATTGTGCTTTAATCATGGAGACCTGAGTTCAAATCTCACTATTGCCTATGTTACATTGTTGGTATTATATCTAACAAAGGGCCCAAACGCCAGAGCTCAGTGTGAAAGTCACAGTGGTGTGAGTGGTTAAACACATGTTTTCTGGTGATAAAACTGCTATAGAGACTTGGGTTCAAATCCCACTATTGCTAAAATTACATTTTTGGAATTATATCCAATAAAATGACCCAAACACCAGTATTCTATGTGAAAGTCACAGTGGCACAAGTGGCTAAACACACGTTCTCTGGTGACAAGACTGCGATGGAAACATGGGTTCAAATCTCACTATTGCCTATGTTACATTGTTGGCATTATATCTATCAAAGGGCCCAAACGCCAGAGCGCAACGTGAAAGTCACAGTGGCACAAGTGGCTAAACACACGTTCTCTGGTGACAAGACTGCGATGGAGACATGGGTTCAAATCTCATTATTGCCTATGTTACATTGTTGGCATTATATCTATCAAAGGGCCCAAACGCCAAAGTTCAACGTGAAAGTCACAGTGGCACAAGTGGCTAAACACATGTTCTCTGGTGATGAGACTGTGATGGAGGCTTGGGTTCAAATCTCACTATTGCTAAAAGTAAATTGTTGGCATTATATCCAACAAAACGGGCCCAAACACCAGCATTCAACGTGAAAGTCACAGTGGCACAAGTGGCTAAACACACGTTCTCTGGTGACGAGACTGCGATGGAGGCTTGGGTTCAAATCCCATGACAATCACACAAATGAAAGTTTTAACTAGTTTATTGTAAATCACAGGTCAGGTTAACAGAGAAATATAAGTTCCTGCACATGTTCAGACAAGAGATCTGTGGCTCACAGGTTAAGAGCGCTGCCTCATGGGTTCAGAGGTTGCTGGTTCAATCCCAGCCAGATCTCAGCAATATGTGTGAGTGAGAAGGGGCGGGGATGATTCGGGTCCCCCCCCAAGCCCCAGTACGATGTCCAGCAGTGGTTATGCTTTTCAGCCTAAAAAAGAAAAATTAGCTGTATAAAAATTTTCAACCTCCGTCCCTTCCCCACCTACTTAGGTTACCATCATTTGCTTTTCAAAGAGACGACCCCTCAAAAGGAAAATGATAGTAACCTATGCATTTACAAGCCAACAACACGCATTCACACATTTCAAGCCTGACCTGTCCATCAGCAGAAGTCCATCATTACTGTCAATATCTGTCCACACTTCCTACAGCTCTGCTTCTGATGACTGGGTGTCCAAACATCCCTTATTCTGTAGGAGAAAGACATAATAAACACACACATTACTCCATATTCTATATCTAAAACATCAGATTTTAAAAGTCTAAATAATAGTTCATAAATATAAGATGACACAAGTTAGTACTGCCAGTTAAATATGTATAAAATATTGAACACTACAGCTCTACTAAAGCATGAAGCAGCAGAACATCAGAGCTTCACACACCAACTGACTCTAATAACAAGACGCGACTGCCTTCATATAATAACAAGCACCATTTTAAACAACAAGATTTAGGTTAAAGACACCATGAAAATGAAACTGACAAGCCCTGCTGTGACATCAACAGAACGATATATCAGTACAAACACAATCATACAAAACAAGGATCGCTGCATCATTTTACTAGAGAAATTCAGTTTATGTGTAAAGTTACTTACTGGGAGTTAAATGACACTCGATTCCCGCATTTTATCGGACTGTGTGTCGGTTTATTTACTGAAAAATGTGCAGTTGTATGATAATAGCTGTCATCTGCACGTGTTGTAGCGACTGTCATCAAGCGTCATTGTTGTCAAGGACCCAAAGGTGTCGCTCTGACAGTGAAACACGCTTACGCCGCCTAGTGGAGCGGATGGTAAACTGCGCTTCAGTTTCTGTCTTTCTGCCTTCAGTACTGAATTGCCAAGCTAGTGTTCTGGGCGAGTGAATTTGTGGTCTGGGTGAGAGAGCTGAAATTTAATTTTCATATATTTGAAAAGTAATCTATGCTTTGTCAGGATCTGAGTCAGATCAGCTCTCATCTGATGGGGTAAGACAGATAAAATGATCTGCTGAAAGTCACAGGCCTCGAGCGTAAACACAACACACGTGACGAAAGATCTGAAATTCTTTTAGTTTGTCTTTGTGTCAAGTGCATTTGTTTTTATCTGTTTTAAGTTATATTTATCACGTTTGTTCACAATTAAATAAATGATATAACGACTAAACATCTAATGATGTTTAAAAGCAGTGTTTTACTCATTAATATAACAGGCACATGCATTTCAAAGTTTCAGATCAGTGTTTCAGCGCCGTCTTGTGGACAATAAGTGTATCTGCATGAACCAAAGCCTTAAAGCATGAACAGGAAACTATAAAATGTATGTACTTATTAAATCTAACTTACTGAAAGAAAAATATAGCCTTCAGCTAAATATTCTGGTTTATTTATTTATTTTATTAAAGTAATGTCAATCATGCATAGAAACACATGTTTTCCTGGAAATACAGCAGCATGTGAAATTTTCTCCAGTTTTCCACCAACAGACTCAGTGAGGGGATCTTCTGTGTCCCTGATGAGGAGGTGAATCTAAGAGTCCTCTGAGATCAGTGTGTCTCCCCCTTGTGGACGATAAGTGTATCTGCATTCATATATGAAAACAGCAGTCGGAGGAGAGAAATAAAGCAGGGCTGTCTGTCTAATCCTGCTCCTGGTGAGCCACTTTCCTGAGTTTAGCTCCAACCTCATTACAAACACCTGAAGCAGCTAATCAAGGTCTTTAGCTTTACTAGAAACTTCCAGGCAGGTGTGATGATCTCTGTGTTTCTAATTCATATCAAATCTATTTACTTGAATAAAGAAATTATATTTACTAGTCATGTGTGTGTTTCAGTTTGAGTTTGAAATGTAAACGATGAATAAAGTTCTTATGACTGTTGTACATTTGGTATTTGTTAATCTTCCTGTTGCTTTTGTGAAATTGTTGGCATTACATCCAACAAAGTGGCCCAAGACAGTTTCCAAATACAAACTGACCAAATAAAGTTCAGTGTCTTCAGACAGAGGCTTGAGATTTAAACAAGTTGTCCTGTGTTCAAAACCCACCAAATTGATAATATAATTAATGTTGTAGCTTAATTAAAAATATACATGACCCTTAAAAACCACATACTAACCTACCAGACTCAGTGGCTCAGGTGATAAAACATTGTGTTTTAATCATGGACACCTGAGTTCAAATCCCACTATTGCCTATGTTACATTGTTGGTTTTATATCTAACAAAGGGCCCAAACGCCAAAGCTCAGTGTGGAAGCCACAGTGGTGTGAGTGGTTAAACATGTGTTCTTTGGTGACGAAACTGCTATAGAGACATGGGTTCAAATCCCACTATTGCTAAAAGTAAATTGTTGGCATTATATCCAACAAAATGGCCCATATGCCCAACTTCAGCGTGAAAGTCACAGTGGCACAAGTGGCTAAACACACGTTCTCTGGTGACGAGGCTGCGACAGAGACATGGGTTCAAATCCCATGACAATCACACAAATGAAAGCTTTAACTAGTTTATTGTAAATCACAGGTCAGGTTAACAGTGAAATAAGTTCCTGCACATGTTCAGTCAAGAGATCTGTGGCTCACAGGTTAAGAGCGCTGCCTCACGGGTTCAGAGGTTGCTGGTTCGATCCCAGCCAGATCTCAGCGATATGAAGGTGTGGTGTGAGTCAGGAGATCATGGGGTCTCCCCTAAGCTCCGGCACGATGTCCAGCAGGGGTTATGCTTTTGCCTGCAAAAAATTTAATTAGCTGTGTAAAAAAAAAAAAAAAAAAAAAAGAAAAGAAAAAAGAAGAGGTCTTACCCATCCATGAGCCGATGTCCATCATTACAGCGAATGTCAGTCCACACGTCCCTGGGTGTAACGCTCCAATCTCTTATTCTGGATGGCAAAGACATAAAGACATTATGCTATTTTGTATACCTAAATTAATTTAAAAGTTAGTCTAAATAATGTTTCAGAAATGTAAATTGACTACATAAATCCGATTCCTAAAGCTGTGCAGTGTCAGTGTCATATTACAGACTATATTATACTTCAGTAATATTGTATCAATAATAACCTGTTTCAATATACTCTTCATCATAATTTAGTTCTGATGATGCTATTAAATTACTTTCATACATCTTCACGATATGAGTGAACGGTGTGCGGGGCGGGGCCATCATTACAGTCAATGTCTGTCCACACTTCCTACAGCTCTGCTTCTGATGACTGGGTGTCCAAACATCCCTTATTCTGTATGAGAAAGACATAATAAACACACATTACTCCATATTCTATATCTAAAACATTAGATTTGAAAAGTTAGTCACCATTTCAAACAACAAGATTTAGGTTAAAGACACCATGAAAATTAAACTGACAAGCGCTGCTGTCAACAGAACGATATATCAGTACAAACACAATCATACAAAACAAGGATCGCTGTATCATTTACGAGAGAAATTCAGTTTATGTGTAAAGTTACTAACCGGGGAGTTAAATGACACTCGATTCCCGCATTTTATCGCACTATGTGTCGGTTTTTTTGCTGAAATAGGTATAGTTGTTTGATAATAGCTGCCATCTGCACGTGTTGTAGCGACTGTCATCAGCGTCATTGTTGCTAAGGATCCAAAGGTGTCGCGCTGACAGAGAAACACCCTTACGCCGCCTAGTGGAGCGGATGAAAACAGCACTTGAGTTTGTGTCTTTCTGCTATCAGTGAGACTCTTCAAAATCAAATAAAACCTCATGACAAACAGAAATCACTGGGCAGCTTTCTTGAGTCTCTAGCTAAGATCAGAATGAGTTGATAAAGGTGAAGTAGGAATTAATGAGGCTTGATCCTCCAGCTGTTAATAATAATTGATATTCTCATCTTGAACTGATACTGTGAATATCTGGATTAGTTTCCAATGCTTATGATTACATGACAAAAGATTTTTAATGTTGAGTTCAATAATTACAAATTGAACTTCATTTAACAAACACCATGGCAACTTGCTAACAAAATTATAGTATGAGTATGTGTAGTATGAACGTAATCTGGACATACTACATTCGCCATGTTGCCCTTATCATGTGACCTACCAGCGTCAGTTGCGTTGCTTCACCGCCATTCACAAATCCTCTCCCGTGGCCTCATTGGATAGTAAAGTGTCCATCGTATATACACTTCAGAATCTCGGATGGGTTAAAGTCATGTTCCTCGCATCAGGCCAAGTCATATTCCTTTTAACCGACACTCTATTTAAATAGTCGAGACCTATAGCGTTTGAAAGGGAGACGTTTTAAACTTCTTTTTTTTTTTTTTGTCATTATTGCCATATTGAAGTCTCCTTTGGCTTACTGTGCAAAGACATATGAAAGCCCATTTCCGCCAGAGTTAAAAATATAATTCTGTAAGTCATAATAATAAGAAACTTTATCATAATTAGAAAGTCTTACTATCTCATAATAATGAGAAATTATAATTAATATGTTAATATTTAGCATATTCGGGGGGAAAAAATCTCGTAATAATGACTTAATTCCTCATAATAACGAGAAACCTTCTCGTAATAAAGAGCAACTTTTTTCGTAATAATGAGAAACTTCTACGCATGCGCAAAGCAAGGGACCAGAAGGGCGTGGCACGCTAGCGACACCCGCTGGTCAAAGCCGTTTAAATGCGAAAACACAAACATGGCACGTTCTGCAAAAGTGTAATCTATATATCATAAAATAACATTAATAATAAATTATCAGTGTATGAGACGGTCTTTTATTCATTTGTATTTTTGTGTATGAACAAGCAGCAACACAGAATGGTGATCCATGGATTTCAAACAGATAGAGGATAAGAGCACACACCTACATATCCAAGTCTGTTAAAGAAAGCGTCATCAGGAAAACTGTCTACAAATATCTGCTAAACATATTTTCAAGCAGTTTTGCATAACTTACAGTCTAATAAGTCATAGACATCTTAAAATGTGTTTTCTGTATGTTAAGTACATCAAATATCCTAGAGGCACCCGCGAAATACGTGTGTTAATATTAACACATAAACCAAAACATTTTATGAAGACGTTACACAACGAATAAATGTCATATTCCTTTGTTAATCTGATAGTTTTGTGAAGTTCATGCTAGTTTCCACCGGTGAGCACAAGCAGGAGTCGGTCGTTACCACGGTAACCGCTCTGCTTCTGCTTTCCACCTTCTCGTGCGCATGGAAAAGTATGGAAGATATACTGATAATTTATAATTGATGTTATTTAATAATAGGCCTATTATTGATTGCAATTTGTAGATTACACTGACTTTAACGAAAACAACTGTTTTGCAGAACGTGCCTTGTTTGCAGTGTTCTCGCATTTACACGGACCAGCGGATGTCGCTAGCGTGCCACGCCCTCATTATTACGAGAAAGTTTCTCGTTATTATGAGAAACTAAGTTATTACGATAAAGTTTCTCAGAATTATATTTTTTACTCAACTGTGGCAGAAACAGGCTTCAGACACGTACCTGGCTGTTTGATTTTTTTAGCCCACGAACTAAAAGCCTTTCCATTCTCACCCATTTCTTTTGTCACATACTGTTTTTCGCCTACTATAGGGAAGTATGCGATTTTGGATGCACCCTAGCTCCAACTTTAGTTATTTGCACCTGAAACAACTAATCAAGGTCTTCAGGATTGTTGGACTAAATCATTTCAGAATACACATTTGATGTCAGCATCTTCTGTTTATCATTTGTTCCACCAAGGATTCCTTATAAGACACAAAATAAACCAAGAATCCCCAGAAGGACTGTCCAAAAAAAAGCTACCTTATGAACTACCTGTTGAAATGTGCAACTTAAAAGACTGTTTCAAAAGATAAACAAATGCATGTTGAGTATATGTACATATGAAATACATGCCATGCACCTTATTCAGTATCAACACGATTTTAATTGGAGAAAAGTGTAGAAATTTCTTGTACACATGACATGAGTTTATTACAGAACATTACTTTTGACTTTATCATATAAAGGGATATAGTGGATCCTTCATACCAAGATATGCTCTTTTTTAACTCTAAACTGCATGATACTGAAACTCCTCGTTTTTTGTTCTAAGCCCTGAGACTGAAACCTCCAAGACATTAAAAAGCCAAGCTTTGGTCAATGAGAAAAACATCCTGCACATTAATCCATTTGCTAAAGTTGTGAGATGCAGATTTGCATCCAAACACTAAGCTGAAGCACAGAAACACTGCCTGCACATAAGGAGGTCAGAAAGCAGCATTTTAGCCATCAGTTTTCAGATCTTTGGCCACCAGCATCGCTGTGACAGGGTGCAGTGCTCCACGGTGCTCCTTAAAAGTCTTCACTGCCTCTTCGCTGTACTTGGAGAAGTTGTAAACTTCCCTAAAATAGAGAGATAGAGAGAGAAAAGGAGGTCAGCAAGTACACACTAGGACTTTGAAATGGTCTTGAAGAGCTCTGGACAATTAAAAACAGAAGTTAGTAGGGTCAAAGACAATGAAATGTTTGGTTGCTCACGGCAACAAGGAAATTACAAAACTCTCTGTAACATCCTGTTCATTTTTTTTTCTTTTGCTCCATTTTCAACAAGTGACCCCATTAATTGTTGTTGCTGTTATCGGTCCAATCATAGACTGCTCAGAACAAGTTAATGAGTTTACTTAAAGAGCGGGCGAGTGAATTTCATTCTGCCCTGTTCGGTAGCCATCTTCAGCGCCAGGGGAACGGCTTCCTCCCAATGTGCCCTCACACAGACACGCAACCACCTGCATCAACAAACAATTTGACATGAAATACTGAAATACTGTACGTAATAATCAGATAATTCAAAGAAACAGGTCGGCTGCTTACCTGAAGCGAACCTCTGCATTTTTAATTGATCAAAAGTAACAGTAAAGACATAATATTACAAAAGCTTTTCAACACTGATAATATTTAGAAATGTTTCTTGAGCAGCAGATCAGCATATTAGAATGATTCCTGAAGGATCATGTGACACTGAAGACTGGAGTAATGATGCTGAACATTCAGCTTTGATCACAGGAATACATTACATTTTAAAATATATTCACATAGTTCCAAGTTCAATTCAAATCGCACACACAAAAATATGTTGGGCTTCCATGTTTTTGGGGACATTCCATAGACAATCATTTTTATATTGTACAAACTAATTTCAAGTATTCATGTGGGCACACACACACACACACACACGTGCTCACTGTGGTTTGACGGGAGGCATTCCTGGAGCGTTCACTTTATTCAAGATGTCCACCTGACAAAGAAACAAATAGATACATTTACACAGTACATGGAGCACAAAACAATTGACTGTATTGATAGTACATTAAATGTACTACAATGAACAACAATTAAAATAACTAAACAAAAAATCCTAAAGAAAAGCTATTAATCATAATTTTGTAATCCAACAGTAAGAAAACATTATTTTTTAACATACTATTGAATTATATTGATTTCATCAAGAATGGTTCCAAATGATGAGAGACATATATATATATATATATATACATACACACACATACACACACTACCAGTCAAAAGTTTGGACACACCCTCTCATTTAATGTTTTTCTTTATTTTCATGACTACTTACATTGTAGATTCTCACTGAAGACATCAAAACTATGAATGAACACATATGGAATTATGTAGTAAACAAAAAAGTGTGAAATAACTGAAAACATGTTTTATATTTTAGATTCTTCAAAATAGCCACCCTTTGCTTTGATTACTGCTTTGCACACTCTTGGCATTCTCTCGATGAGCTTCATTAGGTAGTCACCTGAAATGGTTTTCCAACAGAGTTCCCAGAGATGCTGAGCACTTGTTGGCCCTTTTGCCTTCACTCTGCGGTCCATCTCATCCCAAACCATCTCAATTGGGTTTAGGTCAGGTGACTGTGGAAGCCAGGTCATCTGGCGCAGCACTCCATCACTCTCCTTCTTGGTCAAATAGCCCTTACACAGCCTGGAGGTGTGTTTGGGGTCATTGTCCTGTTGAAAAATAAATGATGGTCCAACTAAATGCAGACCGGATGGGATGGCATGTCGCTGCAGGATGCTGTGGTAGCCATGCTGATTCAGTGTGCCTTCAGTTGTGAATAAATCCCCAACAGTGTCACCAGCAAAGCACCCCCACACCATCACACCTCCTCCTCCATGCTTCAAGGTGGGAACCGTGCATGTAGAGACCATCCGTTCACCTTTTCTGCGTCACACAAAGACACGGCGGTTGGAACCAAAGATCTCAAATTTGGACTCATCAGAGATTTCCACTGGTCTAATGTCCATTCCTTGTGTTTCTTGGCCCAAACAAATCTCTTCTGCTTGTTGCTTTTCCTTAGTAGTGTTTTTTTAGCAGCTATTTGGCCTGATTCGTGCAGTCTCCTCTGAATAGTTGATGTAGAGATGTGTCTGCTACTAGAACTCTGTGTGGCATTAATCTGGGCTCTAATCGGAGGTGCTGTTAACTTGCGATTTCTGAGGCTGGTGACTCGGATGAACTTATCCTCAGCAGCAAAGGTGACTCTTGGTCTTCCTTTCCTGGGGCAGTCCTCATGTGACCCAGTTTCGTAGTAGCGCTTGATGGTTTTTGCAACTGCACTTGGGGACACATTCAAAGTTTTTGCAATATTCCGGACTGACTGACCGTCAGTTCTTAAAGTAATGATGGACTGTCGTTTCTGTTTACTTAGCTGATTGGATCTTGCCATAATATGAATTCTAACAGTTGTCAAATAGGGCTGTCATCTGTGTACCAACCTGACTTCTGCACAACACAACTGATGGTTCCAACCCCATTAAGAAGGCAAGAAATTCCACATTCCACAAATGAACCCTGACAAGGCACACCTGTGAAGTGAAAATCATTTCAGGTGACTACATCATGAAGCTCACTGAGAGAAGGCCAAGGGTTTTCAGCGCTGTCAACGAAGCAAAGGGTGGCTACTTTGAGGAATCTAAAATATATGACATATCTAGAGATATTTCACACTTTTTTGTTTACTACATAATTCCATATGTGTTCATTCATAGTTTTGATGTCTTCAGTGAGAATCTACAATGTAAGTAGTCATGAAAACAAAGAAAAAACATTAAATGAGAGGGTGTGTCCAAACTTTTGACTGGTAGTGTATATATATATATACACATATACAAAAACACCAATGTTTTGAAAGCCGCAGTGTTAACTCTCAACACATTAAACTGGAAGAGGAGAATTATTTTGTATTTTGTGTGTGTACCTGGACCTCCCAACAGTTCCTCCAGATGATAAAGCAGAGCAAATCCTTTCTCATAGGGCACAGAGGAGAAGGCTTCATCCGTGTCCACCTCATGCAGATTTGGGACCAGGTTTGTGAGGACATTAGTCGCCCCAAACTGTTTCACCTTCAAAACGATACAAGAGTGACTTATTTTACCAATAAATTGCAACAGAAAGTTGCCAAAAAGACATTTATATATTTATCTTATGTCTCAAAAACGTAATTGCAAGTTCAAAAATATAGTCGAAGCAGCACATAAATGCAAAGCAATTTGCATGACTTTTTTAATTTATTTTTCACACATTTTGTTCATCAGCCATAATTTCCTGTGAGGATCAGATAACAGCAGATCACAATATTTCTGTGGGATGTCTATCTGCATATGCCGAGAACACGTTATTATTTCTCCTTTTTTCTTTATGTGTGACTTACAGACTCTTGAAGTTCAGTAGTATCATAGTTTTTATTCATATTTTTAGGTGTATTATAGTCAGGGAGGGTACTGTCAAGCTTAACAACCCCATCACATAAAAATAAGATCCATAAGTATGTGTACTTATTTCATTGCAGCCATATATGGTCTACTCTCCTATACTCCTATACAAGAGGAGCAGTGGCCATTTTGTGCAAAAAACCTTAACCCCATCATATATCTATATATTTTTCATCTCATTCTTGAATAATTTTAATAAGAAAATATAAAATAGTCACGGTTTCAGTAAAGATATACTTACCAAAATCATGACAACTCATAATTTTGTTATTAATAGAATATTTGATGTAATGTGTCCACTTAAACAAGCATCATATGTCAGAAATGGCAGCCACATCAGCAGCAGAAAGACTGTGTTTTGCATGCAGATATGTTGACCCAGAAAGAAAGGCACAATATGAGAGAGAGACAAAATTAAAAATATGATTTGTTGGAGGTTTGATGTGCCTAATGATGTGGGGTAATTGGAAAATTAATTATATGTAGTTTAAAAAAAAAAATTCAGGATGAAATATTACCAAATCCCAGGAATGACCTATTTATTGTTTGAATTTTGTAATAAAATTGAAAGAATTTGAAAGTTGAGACTGTTTTATATTAAAAGTAACCTGCTTTCTCTTGTCTGTTGGTCTCTTTGCTTCATGATTTTTCACTGCGTGGGAAAATGGATGTGTGGTGTGAGAGTGTGAGAAAAGAGAGTCCTGGTAATGAAATGTACACTTCTAATGAAAAAAAAAAACTTGGTATTGATACGTTTAAAAAGGTTTATCTATATGGTAGATCTATCAATGATAATGTCAAGAGGGTTGTGAAATGAAGTAACTCTTGATAAAAGATTTTTTGTAATAACATTGTGGTTTGTAGTGCAAGATTGCTCAAATGATGGTATTTCAAGCAAATTGCACCCAAACCACACATCTTCACACACATATGCAGGCTGGTTGTGGAAAGTTGAGAGAGGGCTAGGAGGTACCTGGCACTGGCTGAAAATGTATGGATGTTTCTTTCCAGCAGTCTGTTTGGGGGTCAGCCACTGCAGAGCTCTGGCACTAGGAGACGTTTCATATTCAATCTACAAAATAATGCAAGTCCTTTGGCTACCATCACTTTGAGAGAAAAAAAAACCAAACATATACAGGCAAAACAAAATTAATACAAAACAGATTTTTTTCAGAAACAAAAAGGTACATGCATTTGGAATGGCAATTGGTTGGATATTTCCAAGTCTAAAGATTGTTAAAGGGATAGTTCACCAAAACAAATTAAAATCATCCCATAATTTACTCACCTTCAAGCCATCCTAGGTGTATATGTCTTTCTTCTTTCAGCCAAACACACATTTTTGGGTGAACTATCACTTTAATGAGGATATTTATATTCATATTCATTCCTTTAATGAGGATATATTCATATTATCTATTAACAATTAAGACATGTTCCTGGATCAACATCTTGGGGGACAAGTTTACAGTTTGTGTCAAGTTTAGGCTTGCAACCAGGGTTAGGTGCTTCTACATCAATGTTATTCACCTATCTTTCTCCTCTGATTTTAGGGATAAGTTATGGGTAGGATTAGGTTTAGGGTCAGGAATAGGATTAAGACTAAATTTTCAGACTGGAATGTTGTTCCAGGATGAACATGTCTTACTTGGCAAAATCATGGTGACCGTTTCGCTAAGTGGGCCTTAAGTACCACTAGTGTGTAAGCATTTTTAAACAACTGGAATTACTGTTCCAGTTGAGCAGCTGAGGGTGTTTGTACACTTTAATGAAAACCCTTGACGTCTGTTGTCAGCGAGGCCGACGTATGTGTACGTATGGTGGATGTTTGTAATGACATTTCCAGGTGCTTGTTGACGTTTGTTATGGTTTCGTCCTCCACTTGGTGGCAGATAATTAACAGACATTTTAAATCTCAGTGTGTGGACATCTCAATTGGACAGATTCAGCACTTAGCAAAATTAAGGATACAGCATCAGTTAAAAAAAAAAAAAAAAACAGATTTGTGCTAAAGAATTTAAAGAAGCAGTTAAGAGACTGGTAGTGTGTTTTGTGTGTGTGTGTGTGTTTTGAAGGATCAGTCGATATCGGGAAGGTCGGCTATCGTGAGCGGGCCTCGAAGTGCCCTTAGGACAATGGACAGGCTAGACCAGATGTTATTGCTTCTGAATATGTAAAACATTTACAGTAAAATGTTCTTTTTGAGGAATGTACTTACAGGTGAGTCACGCAACACTCAGTTCATGCTCTTTATCACAGTTTGTTTCAGTTTTGTTGTTTGCAGACTGGTTGTTATCCCTGTTGAAAAAAACAGCATATGCTGGTTAAGTATGTCATGAGCTGGTTTAAGCTGGTCCTGAGCTGGAGGTAGTTGCTTAGGACCAGTTTAGAACCAGCACTTGACCAGCTTAAACCAGCTCATGACCAGCTAAGGACCAGCATAAACCAGCTCAAACCAGCTTCCATGCTTCAAAACATATCTAACTAGCATATGTTGGTTTTCCATGGACTTAACGGACCACCAACGAACGGGGCAGCCATTGTAAGTCCACAAGACCGTAAATGCATAAGGCTGTGTCCCAATTCAAAGGCTGCATCCTTTGAAGGACTCGAATTTCAAAAGCGACGCCTTCGAAGGCCATAAAGATCAGACTAAGAGTTGTTAAATGGGATGGTCTAGCCTATGGAGGACTGTTCTTGTCGCCTAGCAATTGTGAGATCTGCTGCTGACGAGCGGCTGTAATGTTTGTACAGGACTTTTTTTTCCTTATATTATTTTTACATTTGTATCATTAGATTATATACATTAGATTATTCAAGTAAGTAGAACCCAATACTTACATTTAAAAGTGTAATTCGGCAATTTCTTTCAAAAAAATCCTGTCGTCACCAACCCTGTCACGATGTTGGCTGTTCCAACTCCAGAGAGAATAAGGTTAATTCTGTGGGCTGTAAGGCAATTTCAGGTTGGCCGCACTCAGCACCACACTGCTCTCTTGAGACTCTTGGGGAAGCTCACAGCAGCATCAACAGTAGTACCACTGGGACTGTTGTGGCTCAGACCATTCAGCACAAAAATCTGAGTCACACATCATTGCATGCGAGCCCTAACACCTTGGTCAAAGTAGTTTCTCCTCAGAGGATGGCTGCCAGTCTTCTCGAAATGGGGGGGGGGGGGGGGGGGGGGGGGTCTGGCACAAGAGGGGACCTTGACAGCAACATAGTATCGGCCCTGATCCGGCCCACATCTGGTCCGCATGTAGTCCACATGTACCAGATGTGGGCCGGATCTGGGCCACACTATGTTGCTGTCTGGGGAGTGAATGGCACTCGGAGAAGGGCTCTGCACTTCAGTGTATGAGTTGACAACGGTGTTTCTTACCCTTCTTCATTTTCAAACTGTTCTCAGGGAAAAACATGTTTTGGTGCGCACAGACAACAGGGTGACCATTTTATATATCAATCACCAGGAAGGCACAAGGTCACGGAGTGCGCTTCAGGTAGCTCACAACTTGCTTGTTTGGGCCCAGGTCAACCTGCTGTCCCTTCGGGCAGTATATGTGTCAGGTCGACTCAATCAGACTGTAGACTCTCTGTTACATGGCAGGGAGATTGGACTGTTCACCTAGAAGTGGTACAAATGATATGGAGGACGTATGGGACCACAGTGGTAGATGTGTTCGCAGACAGTCAAACGTCTCACTGCCCTCTTTGGTTTACCCTAATGGACAAACCAGGATCTCTGGGTCTGGATGCATTAGCCCACGACTGGCCAGACATGACTATATATGCTTTTCCCCCATTACCACTGATTTGGAGGACTCTGTCTAGAGTGCGCCACTGCAGCCACCGTTTTTTACTGACAATAGGACCACCTTGTCATCTGCCAAACAGACCAGACCTACTGAGTCAGCTAGAAGGGAGAGTTAGGCACCCACATCCAGATCAATTGCAACTGTGGGTGTGGCCACTGGGCCCACCAGGCCTCTCTTGGAGTGTTCAGAGAGGGCCAGGGACACTGTTTTGAATGTCTGTGCAACATCTACACGAAAGTTGTATGCTCGTAAATGGAAAGTGTCCTCTCACTGGTGTTCTAGCCGTGATGTTGATCCATTACACTGCTCAGTGAGATGCATTTTAGATTTTTTGCAACATCTTTTGGAATCTTCTACATCCACACTGAAAGTGTATGTGGCAGCTTTAGCAATTAATAATAATAATAATTAATAATAATAATAATTCCTTACATTTATATAGCGCTTTTCTGGGTACTCAAATTGCTTTACATACGGAAGGGGGACCACCATTGGTCAACCACCACCAATGTGCAGCATCCACTACACCAGCTTGTTGGTGGAGAGGAGAGAGAGTGATGAAGCCAATCAGTATATGGGGATGATTAGGAGGCCATGATGGACAGAGGCCAATGGGCAAATTTGGTCAGAATGTCTGGGTTACACCCTACTCCTTTCGAAGGACAGAAAAGACACTTTTACTCTTTTTAACGTCTCCTCTGGAGGACGGTGCTTCTTCACAGTATAGTGCCCCCATCACTATACTGGGGTGTTAGGACCCACACAGACCACAGGGTGAGCACCCCCTGCTGGCCTCACTAACACCTCTTCTAGCAGCAACCTAGTTTTTCCCAGGAGGTCTCCCATCCAGGTACTAACCAGTCCGACATGAGACTTGGGTATGGTTCTCAAATCCCTGTGTCACCCCCCATTTGAGCCATTGTTAGAGTCACACATTAAATGGCTGTCATTTAAGACTGAATTTTTCTTGGCCATTACATCATTGTGGCCCAATCCAGCATTTCTACCCAAGATCACATTTTATTAACCAGCCTATTGTTTTGGCTGCACTGCCAGCAGATCAAGCTGACATACGTTTGGAGCTATGTCCGGTTAGGTCTTTGAGGGCTTACATTGATAAGACAGCAGCCTGGTGTAAGATCACTTGTTTGTTTGTTTGTTTGTTTCTACAGATTGAATGTGACTCCCTTGCCAGTGGTGTGCGTTGCAGTGCTTTCTGCTTGCACATACATTTTGCAAGGGGACTCCATGTGACTGCATATGTATTCATCTTCCACTAGTGCTTTCAGCACTGCCTCTGGCAGTCTGAAGTGAAAGGAAATAGAAGCCTGGTTATGAACATAACTGTGGTTCTATGACTAAATGACTAAGTGGAAGACCGCCAGAGTCTCTGGTCACTCTGCATCTAGAGATCGAGTTGACGTGTTAAGGGTTTATTATAGCTGAAGACACATCATGAGTATTGAGAAGCACTCCCAATGGTCTTGTGGACTAAACGGGTATGTGGACATGGTACCAATTTGTAAGTCCACAAGATCACAAATGCACATGAAGTGTGCCATTTGGGACAGGGCCTTTAGCTCCAACTTTAGTTAATTGCACCTGAAACAACTAATCAAGGTCTTCAGGATTGTTGGACTAAATCATTTCAGAATGCGTATTTGATGTCAGCATCTTCTGTTTATCATTTGTTCCACTAAGGATTCCTTATAAGACACAAAGTAAACCAAGAATCCCCTGAAGAATTGTCCAAAAAGGATACCTTATGAACTACTTCTGCCCATTGAAATGTGCAACTTAAAGTCCATTTCAAAATAAAAAAATACCAGCATATGTACATATGAAATGCAGGTGCCATCCACCTTATTCAGTATCAACACAATTTTTATTGGAGAAAAGAGTAGAAATTTCTTGTACACATGAGTTTATTACAGAACATTACTTTTGACTTTATCATATAAAGGGATATAGTGGATCCTTCATACCAAGATATGCTCTTTTTTAACACTAAACTGCATGATACTGAAACTCCTCATTTTTTGTTCTAAGCCCTGAGACTGAAACCTCCAAGACATTAAAAAGCCAAGCTTTGGTCAATGAGAAAAACATCCTGCACATTAATCCATTTGCTAAAGTTGTGAGATGCAGATTTGCATCCAAGCACTAAGCTGAAGCACAGAAACACTGCCTGCACATAAGGAGGTCAGAAAGCAGCATTTTAGCCATCAATTTTCAGATCTTTGGCCACCAGCATCGCTGTGACAGGGTGCAGTGCTCCACGGTGCTCCTTAAAAGTCTTCACTGCCTCTTCGCTGTACTTGGAGAAGTTGTAAACTTCCCTAAAATAGAGAGATAGAGAGAGAGAAGGAGATCAGCAAGTACACACTAGGACTTTGAAATGGTCTTGAAGAGCTCTGGACAATTAAAAACAGAAGTTAGTAGGGTCAAAGACAATGAAATGTTTGGTTGCTCACGGCAACAAGGAAATTACAAAACTCTCTGTAACATCCTGTTCATTTTTTTTTTCTTTTGCTCCATTTTCAACAAGTGACCCCATTAATTGTTGTTGCTGTTATCGGTCCAATCATAGACTGCTCAGAACAAGTTAATGAGTTTACTTAAAGAGCGGGCGAGTGAATTTCATTCTGCCCTGTTCGGTAGCCATCTTCAGCGCCAGGGGAACGGCTTCCTCCCAATGTGCCCTCACACAGACACGCAACCACCTGCATCAACAAACAATTTGACATGAAATACTGAAATACTGTATGTAATAATCAGATAATTCAAAGAAACAGGTCGGCTGCTTACCTGAAGCGAACCTCTGCATTTTTAACACTGTTCAGCTGGTAGACCTCCTGCATCTTCTTCACATGGGACAGAGGAAGGGGCTCCTGATACAGGCAATACATGGAGGAAACAAATGGACATTTCAAGACTACTTCTGCTTTCTGTTCCTCTATGTCTTTTGATCTGAAGTGCTGAATGTGTTTGATTTGGTACAGCATTATTCAAGTCTGCATCAACATACTGGGGCATTACAGACTAAATTAGATCTGTAAAATGTAATTAAAAAACTACCATTCTCAGGGTATAAATACTGGGTTTAGGCCAGTAATCCCAACAGCAGTCATGAGGAAGTCTGCTGACTTGACAGTTGGCTGGCTGTTCGCAGAGTGCTGTGCCTAAACATATTCATGGAAAGTTGACTGGAAGGAAAAAGTGTGGTAGGAAAAGGTGTACAAGTGAAAGGAATGACTGAGGCTTGAGAAGATTGTCAGGCGAAGCCGATTTAAGAACTTAGGAGAGCTTCAAAAGGAGTGGACTGAAGCTGGAGTCAGTGCATCAAGAGCCACCGCACACAGACGTCTTCAGGAAATGGGCTACAACTGTCACATTCCAAGTACCAAGCCACTTCTGAACCAAAGACAATGTCAGAAGCGTCTTACCTGGGCTAAGGAGAAAAAGAACTGGACTGTTGCTCAGTGGTCCAAAGTCCTCTTTCAGATGAAAGTAAATTTTGCATTTCATTTGGAAATCAGGGTCCCAGAGTCTGGAGGAAGAGTGGAGAGGCACAGAAACCATGTTGCTTGAAGTCCAGTGTGAAGTTTCCACAGTCAGTGATGATTTGGGCTGCCATGTCATCTGCTGGTGTTGGTCCACTGTGTTTTCTGAAGTCCACAGTCAACGCAGCCATCTACCAGGAAATTTTAGAGCACTTCATGCTTCCTTCTGCTGACAAGCTTTATGGAAATGCTGATTTCATTTTCCAGCAGGATTTGGCACCTGCCCACACTGCCAAAGGTACCAAAAGCTGGTTCAATGACCATGGTGTTACTGTGCTTGATTGGCCAGCAAACTCACCAGACCTGAACCCTATAGGGAATCTATAGGGTACTGTCAAGAGGAAGATGAGAGAAACCAGACCCAACAATGCAGATGACCTGAAGGCCGCTATCAAAGCAACCTGGGCTTCCATTACACCTGAGCAGTGCCACAGACTGATCGCCTCCATGCCACAGCGCATTGATGCAGTAATTCATGCAAAAGGAGGCCGAACCAAGTATTAAGTGCATAGAAATTAACATACTTTTCAGAAGCCTGACATTTCTGTTTAAAATATCCTTTTTTTTCCTTATTTATCATGAAGTATTCTAATTTATTAAGATATGAGTTTCATCTCGGTGCTCTTTGGGTGCAAGGGATAGTTCAACTCGTAAAATTAAGAATGGTCCAAGGCATTTGAATCTTATAGAGAACTTGTTTAAAAAGCCTTTATTTCATCATGGCTAAATATTAAAACAGGTAACAAGTGCACAGTCTGCACACCTACGCGTTGCGGCTGATTTTGCCTTCATCAGGGTGTGAGTAACAAACACCACTCACACCCTGACAAAGGCAAAAACAGCCGCAACGTGTAGGTGTGCAGACTGTGCACTTGTTACCTGTTTTAATATTAGCTATTGCACATTTCAAAACTACTTCTGCTTTCTGTTCCTCTATGTCTTTTGATCTGCAGTGCTGAATATGTTTAAGTCTGCATCAACATACTGGGGCATTAGAGACTAAATTAGATCTTTGAAATGTAAATAAATATTAAATAAATTAAATATATTAAATATTTTATATATTTAAATGTATAAAAAAAATAAATAAAAAATGTGAACTGTTGTTGCTTGTGCAAAACTCACAAAGTGCTATTGTATTGCAGTCTATATTATATATATATATATATATATATATATATATATATATATATATATATATATATATATATATATATATATATATATACACACACACACACACACATACACACACCCACACACATATTTTACATAAATGAATGTTTACATAAAAGAATGCGAACAAACTCGTAAAACCAAGACAAAACAGGCCAAACAAGATATTGTGGTCCCGAGATATGATCAGGTACCTACACCAATGGGATTTTTCACCCGTTTTAACTTATTTAGTACCTCTTGGAGCAACAAAGCCACAAACTCAATGAGCTGAGGAGAGTTTAATTGTTTCACATCTGCCTCAGTGAAACTCGCAAGATCCCCTTCTTTTGCCTAAAAATGCACAAACATACAGAGAAAGAGGAAGAGTGGGTTAGTCTTAAACTCTGTGTAATTTAGAGAAGACTGAAAACTGTGAAAGGCTTTGGTGTAGTTTAAAGTTAGGGTAGGCAATGCTTTTTATAAACACTTTTTGTTATACTAGTTGAAACTCTCTTCACATCCTGATAATCAATAACAGAAGTGGTCTAAAATTTATACATTTATATATATATATATATATATATATATATATATATATATATATATATATATATATATATATATATATATATATATATATATATATAAAGTGTATATGAACCAAAAATGTCTCGGAAACAAAATTGCAATGACAGGATGTCCTACCTGCCGATCAACATGTATTTCCATACCCCCAAAACAACGAGCTTATGCTGCGTTCATGCCAGAACTACTGTAATTACTCAATGGCAACCCATGACGTTCTCCTCAGAATTATGCATTTCTTTGGAAACACCATCAACACCAAAATTAATCCATAGCAGTCAGGTGGTACAAGTCAGAACTCTTTCAGTTGTTTACGTTCATTATTATTGTAATGTTATGTGCTTTGAGACAGCATGATCTGTCTCTTGTGATGCTTTGCAGACTCTGCTCTGGCTGTGCACGTTCATGTGTTTTGGAGGAGGCGTGGCTTTGGAGACACACTGAAGGGAGGGTGGATCTCATGCTTTCAAAGCTAGCTTGCTATTGCTAACCTCTCTGAAGTTGCCTACCCTACCTTTAACTGGAGAAAGACTCACCTTCACCCATTTCTGGCACAGAGCAGTGCAGGCATCGGCCAAAGTGGTGTCATACCTGAGCACAAAAGAGGCCAAGTTCAATTCAAATTGCACACACAAACATATGTCGGGTTTCCATGTTTTTTGGGGATATTCCATAGACAATGATTTTTATACTGTTCAAACTGATTTCTGGCGTTGCTATCCATGTGGGGATATTTTGTCCCAACAACAGGGAACAGCTGAACCACACACACACACACACACAAAAAAAACATCCAAACGTGTGCTCCAGTGCTCACTGTAGTTTGACAGGAGGCATTCCTGGAGTGTGCATCCATGCATTCCAGTCCACTTTATTCAAGATGTCCACCTGACAAAGAGACAAATAGATACATTTACACAGTACATGGAGCACAAAGCAATTGACTGTATTGATAGTACATAAGAGATGGCATGAGCAACAATTAAAATAACTAAAAAAAATCCTAAAGAAAAGCTATTGGGATTTTAATCAATTTTGTAATCCAACCGTAAGAAAATATATTATTTTTTTTTTTAATTGAATTGAATTTTATTTGATTTTCACAGGATATTAGTTTGATTTTTATCATGAATGGTTCCAAATGATGAGACAATTTTCTTTGACAAAAATGATGCATTTATACCTATATTCAAATGTATTAGTTCTCACCTTATCTTTGAAGTAAGTGAACAGATAGTTCTTCCATTCCTCTGTGGTTACACTGCCATAGGCAAACATCTGAATGTAAGACTTTACGAATCCCATGAAGACCTCTATAATAAAAGGCAGAGAAAGCATGCCTTTCCTTTTATCTGTTTGTATATTTTTATATTTATATATATTTTTTATTACTGGTTGTGTATAATGACCCTTTATAATAGTTTATTAAAGATTATAATAAAATGTGAAGGATTTCAATTCTGCAGCAGAATTACAAAAACAGCAATGGTTTGAAAGCCGCAGTGTTAACTCTCGGCACATTAAACTGGAAGAGGAGAAAGTATTTTGTGTGTGTACCTGGACCTCCCAACAGTTCCTCCAGATGATAAAGCAGAGCGAATCCTTTCTCATAGGGCACAGAGGAGAAGGCTTCATCCGTGTCCACCTCATGCAGATTTGGGACCAGGTTTGTGAGGACATTAGTCGCCCCAAACTGTTTCACCTTCAAAACGATACAAGAGTGACTTACTTTACCAGTAAATTGCTACAGGAAGTTGCCAGACAGACATTTATATAGTTATCTTATGTCTCAAAACCATAATCGCAAGGTCAAAAATATAGTCGACGCAGCACATGCATGCAAAGCAATTTGCATGACTTTTTTTTTTTTCTTTTTCACATTTTGTTAATCAGCCTTAATTTCCTGTGAGGATCAGATAACAGCAGACCACAATATTTCTGTGGGATGTCTATCTGCATATGCCAAGAACACGTTATTATTTCTCCTTTTTTCTGTATGTGTGACTTACAGACTCTTGAAGTTCTTTCCATCCTCCGATGCCTTTAAACTGCCTGAGCTGTTCACTCTCCATACACCTGGCAATCATTCTCTCAATATACACCGTATGACCCTCATTCAACCTGCAGAGAAACAGTTCACTTGTTACAGATTAAAGGGTCATATATTATAGAAAACAAGATCTAGCCATTCTGAAATAAATTAGTTAAATGCACTATGGAACAATGTCCAATCATTACAACCAAAAGAACATCATGGGAGGTGGAGCCTGTGTGCCTATTTTGCATATTCTAATCTGCATATTCATTGAAAGCTCAATGTGTTGGACTGACCAGAAATGCTCCCAGGTCTTATTGGTCACCAGGTTCCCAGTCCAGCTGTGGGAAATCTCATGAGCGATGACCTGCAGCAAAACCATAAGCACAGAGGATATTCAGACAAGTGGTTTCGAACAAATGCTCATTAAAATGGTTTTAATCACTCTTTGTAAATGCACACAACTGACTTACACCAGCGAGGGACCTGTCTCCAGCCTGAAAAAGAGCACAAGAATACAACTGATGTTACAAAAACCTATGTTACAAAAAACTTTTATAACATTATAAATGTTTTTACTGTCACTTTTAATCAATTTAATGTGTCATTGCTGAATAATTATTAAAAAATTCTTACTGGCCCAAACTTTTGAACAATAGTGTATACAATATTTTAACACATTTCTCTCTGTTTTATAAACTTCTTGTGCAGACGAAGTAGAAGTGGACACCGTGCACTATCCTTATAGACTGTAGTTAACAACCTGTGACTTTCAGTTTGTGAATGTGGTTTTGCATGTCTGTGTGAATGCATCTACTATCTGCAGAAGTCTAGAAAGGTATAAGTGCATACAATATTTGTATGAAGGGGAATTATACAGACCAGTACAGTGGGGGTGACAAATGTGAGGCAGGGATTCTCCATGCCCCCATATGGAAAAGATGGAGGCAGCACCAGGACATCATACTGGCCCCACACATACGGCCCTGCCAGACTCTCAGCCGTCTTCAACATGGTCTCAGTCTAATGAAACAAAAGAGTAAAGAGCGTTATCTTCATCTGTTAGCCACATAACAAATGCAAGCCATGTGTGGTTATGGTGTAAGTAGATTTTGAGTGCCTTAATAAGGCGAAAATGAATGTGGTCATGTAAACACTCTAAAGAGTGAGTGAGTGATTTCTGAGAAACCTTGTTAAAGCTAAGGCTCATGCTTGATCATAACCCTTCTTTTTCCAATGATATTCCTCTGATCTTTTCTCTTTTATAATGTCTCTCAGCCATTTCTCTTTCTACAGTCTTTCTTCAAATCTTACGCCATCATGAGTGTATACGCCCCCTACTGCTGATTGGCCATAAGTGTGTTGTGGTGCTCTGCCTCAACCACTTTCAACAACAATTCTCAGAAATTGCTTACTGCACCCCATTTTGTTTATTGGAGTAAAGTTATAAACGCCTATGGAGAAGTCAGAGAGCTCACGGATTTCATCAAAAATACCTTTATTTGTGTTCTGAAGATGAATGAAGATCTTACAGGTGTGGAACGACATGAGGGTGAGTAATTAATGACAGAATTTTCATTTTTGGGTGAACTATCCCTTTAAGCATAGACTGATCAATACCACGAGATTACCCTGATTTCATGTAAACACATTAACCTGCATTCTGTCAGCTTATTGAAGTGCGCCTGTGTGATATGTAACAGGAAAGCGGCCTTACTGCGGATTTAAGTGCACCCAGACAGCATCTCAAACTCTGAATCCCAAGAAATGTTAGTATTAGCAGCTGAAGTAAAAGTGGTTCAGTCAAAATACTGCTTATTTAATCTCACATCTCACATACCAAATGGTGTACTTGCTCTCAGATACATGAATAATTAGGTTTACCAGCGAATACTTTTAATAAAAGTATTCCCTGGTATGGGAATACTTGCCTTGCTGCGGTTTACTTGCCTTGCTGTGTTACTGGTTTGCATGTAAACCAGAACAATGAGTTATCAGCATATTGGTGTGCATGTAAACATGCTCAATGTGTTTATCACAATCTCCCTATGTGCTGAAAACTCAGTCTAGCACAGGGGTGTCCAAACTCGGTTCTGGAGGGCCAGTGTCCTGGAGAGTTTAGCTCCAACTTGCCTCAATACACCCGTCTGGAAGTTTCTAGAATGCCTAGCAAGACCTTGATTAGCTGTTCAGGTGTGTTTAATTGAGGTTGGAGCTCTCCAGGAGCAGGACTGGACACCTCTGGTCTAGCACATCAAAACCGAATCTTCATCTCACCTCTGAAAACTCAAACGTTGCCTCTTCCACATACTCCTTCTCAGACCAAACTCTGGACCGGGGACCGATTTCCCTGAAAGCCACAAGCAATGATTATTTACACCTGATATGGAAGGCATGCACATAAATCTTAAATGTTAAACCAGAGAAGTTATGAATCGTTGAATGAGAAAATAATGTGTGATTTCTGCAAGCCGGAGGCTGGTGTGATGTTCTTCTCACGAGTAAAAAAAAAAAAAGAATAGGAAACATTCGTTTGCCACATTATAAATAGCCAAATTCAAGTCATCTTATAATGTAGATCAAGGTTTACTACACCAAATTCCACCCTTATATGGCCCTTAAAATTGTACCTTACTGTACCTTTAAGACATCTTTATGTAAATGGCCTCTTATGATTGCCTAACCTCTTTGGATGTGAAATATGTAACAAACTAAATGTAAACAAACTGAAACTAAATGCTGAGCACTGAATATGTAAATGTGGTGGTCATAATCAAATAGAAGCATGGTTGTGACATCAAAAAAGAAAGAAGCTGAGAGGAAGAACAAAATGAAAAGGATCACCTGCTTTCCAAAGCGCCAACTACAAGAGCAATGAGGTAAGATGGCATAGGGACCTGGAAGAAAGAAAAAGTGATATATATTTTGTGATGTACTTTCATTTGAAAACCAACTCTCCATTGAAGAAAAGGAAGAGACACTGACCGGCTGTCTGAAGCGATAGACGATTCGGCTGCTGTCGCTCGGATCTGGTTCCTGACCATCACGCAATGCACTCATCAAAGCCACCAGCTCTTTGGGGACAGACACCTGAGACACAGTACAATATACCCAGTGTTACCGGCAGAACAACTGTGGAATTTTAATTAGTATAATTTTCCATTCAGTTTAGATTGTTTAGCACTTAGTACTTTGAGCTATTCATGTATGTTACCTGGGCATAGTAAGTGTGCTTCACTGACGGAGTGTCCTGACAAGGCACCATGGTCCTACAGTGAGTGGCCTGATTTGAATAGAAACAGAGTACATGAAAATGGAAAACAAGCACACAATGGTTTAAAACTGAATATTTGTGATTGCGGTGAATGTTTCTGGAATAGAACCCAAAAAAGGGGAAATCCCATGTAGTTTACTTATAAACTGACAACCAAAACCATAAAATATCATATGAAAAGTCTGGAATGTTTTATGACTAAAATATTATTTAAAACAATGTTATTTTAGTATCAATGAGATACTATTATAATATTTTAAATTAGATTTTATGTTTATATTTTCCATTTTCCAAAGTTTTAGTGATTTTAATGTGCTTTTTTGTTTTTTTGTAAAATATGTGCATAGTTTTTATTCATTTTTGTTTCAGTTTTAGTTTTATGTTTTTATTTTATTACAAGTAACAAATGTTTTTGATGGTTTTAGTTTTTCAAAACTAATCAAACAAATACTTAGTATTGTTAAGTTTAAAATAGTAGATCTACCGATGATAATGTCAAATGAAATGAAGTAGCTCTTGACATACTGATAAGCTTAAAAAAAAAAAAAAAAAATTATATACTGATAAGCTGGTGAAGAAGATGCACACTAACACTGTGGTTTGTATGGCAAGATTGCACAATTGATAATATTTCAAAGAAATTAACTACTTGAAGTTTTAACCCAACCAAAGCGGATCTGAGAAAGCAGCGGCTGGTAAACAAACATACTATATGTGATTATTTCACCACAGGGTGAAAAAAATGTGTGACCACTATGCAGAAGCAGTAGCAGTTTTAACAATGTTGTGCATAGTGCTTAGTGACACATCCGGTGACACATCCATCTTCATTGGCACGTGTCAGTGGATAGTGGCATGTAACACTGACACCGTCGTAAAACACTGACATAGACATAGACAGCCGTGGAACATGTCACTGAATGTTGTGACTGTAAACCTTAATTTTTGCATGATGCTGCATGCATGCCAATAAGGGTCAGTGTGGCTTTAATATTTCAATTCCTTCCAAAAAGAGTAAAAAAAAAAAAAAATTTAAAAAAAAATCTATTCTTGAAAATCATTTGTTACTTATCCAAAATAGATTAAATTTTGTATAAATTAAATCTTCTTTATTTATACAAGTACAAAAAAATGCTCAGTGCATTTTAATTAGTTAGTTACATTTGCTTATACTGACACCTACCAGCGTGTGTGCAGCATCATGCAAAAATAAAGGTTTACAGTAACGGATGTGACTGCATTATTTGTAGTGACCAATGATAGATTTATTTAGTGTCTTTCCTAGAATTACACTACCAGTCAAAAGTTTGGACACGGTAAGATTTTTAATGCTTTTAAAATAAGTTTAGTCTGTTCACCAAGATTGCATTTATTTAATTAAAAAAAACAGTAAAAACAGTAATATTGTGAAATATTATTACAGTTTAAAATAATTGTTTTCTGTTTGAATATATTTTATAAAGTAATTTATTTCTGTGATCAAAGCTGAATTTTCAGCATCATTACTCCAGTCTTCAGTGTCACATGATCCTTCAGAAATCATTCTAATATGCTGATCTGCTGCTCAAGAAACATTTATGATTATTATCAATGTTGAAAACAGTTGTGTACTTGTTTTTCAGGATTCCTTGATGAACAGAAAGTTCAAAATAACAGAATTTATCTGAAATACAAAGCTTTTGTAACATTATACACTACCGTTTAAAAGGTTGGGGTCAGTAAGAATTTTTATTTAAATTTTTTTGAAAAGAAATTAAAGAAATTAATACTTTTATTCAGCAAGGATGCATTAAATCGATCAAAAGTGACAGTAAAGACATTTACAATGTTACAAAGATTATATTTCAAATAAATGCTGTTCTTTTGAACTTTCTATTCATCAAAGAAAAAAAAAATATTGTACACAAATATTTTGTACAATTGTACACAATAAATGTTTCTTGAGCAGCAGATCAGCATATTAGAATGATTTCTGAAGGATCATGTGACACTGAAGACTGGAGTAATGATGCTGAAAATTCAGCTTTGATCACAGGAATAAATTACTTTATAAAATATATTCAAACAGAAAACAGTTATTTTAAATTGTAATAATATTTCACAATATTACTGTTTTTACTGTATTTTTAATTAAATAAATGCAGCCTTGGTGAACAGACAAAACTTTTTTTAAAAACATAAAAATTCTTACCGTGTCCAAACTTTTGACTGGTAGTGTACATAGCACTGGTTTTACAAAACAAGCGTCTATTATGCCCCTTTTCACAAGATGTGATACAAGTCATTTTTCATTGTCAATCATTTCCCTGTATGTAATTTACATGTTTATGCCAAAATTATTAATTAATATTAAAAGTACTAGCGCTGTCATTCTCCTATATGCTGTGTGCATTACTGTTTTAGATTAATTAAATATTTACTTGTTGTAATACTAAATATTTAATACATTATTTAAGGCACATACCGTTCATTTATTCTACCATTTTAAAACACTGGAATAAGAGCAACAACATGTGCAGCAATCTTTTTTATCAGTCAAACTCAACAGGTTTGAAATATGATCAGTAAGAGAAAAACACTGTTAAATGAGAATATGAGCGCTAGACTGCTGCAGGTTAGTGGCAAATATATTTCATTATTATTCAGAATGCAAAGCTGGAAAGAAAATTTCAGCAGGTTCAAGATAATTTATGTTGATGCAGAGAACAGGATTCATTGTTGTAATCAATTGACAACCATAAAGCATAGTAATAATCTGCGTTCTGAGTCACTGTCTAAACATGCTGAAACTCCCGAGTATGCGGAAGTAGTTGTGTGGTTCAGGTGCTAATTGCACATCTTCACACGCATATGCAGGCTGGTTGTGGAAAGTTGAGAGAGGGCTAGGAGGTACCTGGCACTGGCTGAAAATGTATGGATGTTTCTTCCCAGCAGTCTGTTTGGGGGTCAGCCACTGCAGAGCTCTGGCACTAGGAGACGTCTCATATTCAATCTCCACAATCACATGCTGCCCACTAAAACACACAGATAATTGCAATACAACTTAAAATGAGGATGAAAAACTTTGTGTGTGTAAAATATTAATTACTTAATAATTCAATATTTTTTTTTCCTTTAAGGAAAAAATTTTTTGTCAGATTTAGCTCACAACTTTGTTCACAAAGTATAGCATGCATTTGTATGCGCGTTTAAAGCCGCATACAAATGCATGGTGTTTCCATGTTGGCAGTGAATCTCATATCAGAAACAATTTAAATGTTTGAGAAAGAAAAAACAAACAGGAATCTCTTAGTACAGAACAAGTTTGTGGCTTTACCGGGACAGTTCAAAAGGCAGGGTGATCTCCAAAGGGGATCCTTTAAATTTATGCTTAGTCCCCAATGCAAACTGTGCAGCCTGTCCATTTGCAGAAACCTTAAAGATCTTCAGGTCATTTGAGTCCAGAGTCTAGAAAGAAAAATCGAGAGAGACAGAACACAGAATATATGCCTTTATCTGTTAAAAAAAATCTGACATTTAATGAAATAATAACACAAACGGTCCTTTTACTGTCTGCTAACACAACGCCTGAATAGTATAACTGTATATGTTTCTGTAAACTATATGCTTTCAACAAACAGACATGCTTTATGGCATTTGATAACAGATATTGTGCATGTCTCATCTTGTCAAAAATAATTTATGTCATATTTGTTTAGACTGCACACCTCTGAAATGCAAAACAGTTACGCAAAGTTTATATTTATCTGAAATTCTCTGACAAGTTGCACCAATCTGTAAAGCTCAGGTAAAACGTTCATCAGTGTGATCTGACAGCTCCTGAAATCATAGTTCAGGTCAGGTGCAGTAAACCAGGTACACAGTCCGTGACTAATACACCTCATTAATGATGATGGGATATATTTGACATAATTAACAATATATGACAAATCAAAGCAGCATATGCGCATGCATTTACAGAAGATTAAGGCTGAATAAAAGTATCAAATTCATAAAACAAGAAACTTTGAATGCAAGTTATCAGATTACGTTACGGATATCATCATTACCGTATCAAGTTCAGGTAAATATGTAACCTAGTCCTGATCTACAGCTGAAACTACTGTTACTGTATGACAGGCAGTTTTAACGACTAACATCTATTTTTAAATTACTAGTATTACTAAATCAGTAGCCACTAGCATCTTTTTCGGTTAGACTACTAAAAATCTATTAGATGATCCACTTAATCAGAATAAATCAAAGCAACAAATCGTAAAAGCATACAGCACACTTAATCTTACTCATGCAGATGTGTGTATGTGACCTGTAGTGATTAAGTCAAGCAAACACAATGACAGATTTGATTAATAAAATGAAAACTGTACCAGAGAAGAGAATTTATCCTCCAGAACTTCCACAGTCAGGGCGACTTTGCCTTTGAGCACATGCCTGTCAAAGTCAACATGGTAAATGAGATTTAAGTGCTTAGTAGAGCACTTGGAGATAGAAGAGAACGAGCTGGGGTCTGACACAGGAGTCATGGCTGAGACAGAGAACAGTCAGCTCGAGCTGCGAAAAGATTTTTAACCCACACACAGTCACGTGACACCAGCGGGCTAAACTGCATTATTGGAGTTGTAGTTTTATATCCTTCTCTGCAAGAACGATGAATTACTGTCCTCTAGCGGCTGAGGGTGTTTGTACAACAAATCAAAAACCATTGATGTCTGTCGTCAGCAGGGTCGTGTGATGTATACTTATGGTGGATAATTTAAAAAGATTTTTTTAAAAGAATGGTGAATCTGGAAAAGAAAAAAAAATCTTAGCTACAACAGGTATACTTTTAATAAAGAAAATTATATTTTCTAGATCATAATGCCATTCTATATAATAATAATAATAATAATATTTATTATTATCTCAACATTTAGGGCACAGTATGTGGGCTACAACACTGTTTTATCATATTAGATATTTGTGCGTTGAAAGTTGTTATAATGCCACTCTGAGCATTCGCCCGGCGGCTACTATAAGACACTTGTTGCACACTGCAGTAAGCTAGATCAATATTAGCATTGGTAAAACATGGTACTTGCGGTAAATCAAGAAAACGAGATTTAAACAATAAGACTTACTGTGTTGAGCTATGTAACATGATTAGTTTTCTGTCTATGAATGTATCCAAACAGTTGCTCACCTGTCTAAAACACATAATAGATTAAAGCATCTGGTGTTTCCATGGTTTCTACAAAATAAAATGGGAAATCGAAGGTAACGCGGGTATGATGTCATTGATAGGGTCCGTGTCCTCGTTAAAATTGCTTATTTCTATGGATTTAAACATTCTTGGAAGCATTTAGGATAATGTAAGTTCACAAGTTAACAAAGTATATAGGCTAACATTGTTCTATTGGTTTTTTTGGGGGGATATTTTAATGCAAAAATCTTACATATTGTGCCTTTAATTTTAACTCAAAGATTGGCGGCCGTTGGTTTTTGTAATGACGTGTACATGCGCTTGTTGTAGCCTTATGTCTTCATCCTCCACTAGATGGCAGATAATGAACAGACATTTTAAAAACAGGGTACTTGCTAAGATCATAATTGTTTTCATATGCCCCTTAAATTGTGTGAACATCTCAAGTGGACAGATTTAGGCCTATTGATTAATATCAGTACTCAGCTAAATTAAAGATACAGCATCAGTTGAATGGTGCTAAAGTCAGAATTTAAAGAAAAGTGTGTGTGTGTGTGTGTGTGTGTGTGTGTGTGTTGAAGGATCCGGCTTCCTGTCAGTGAATATCCCTCCAGGAAATCGGAAGATGGTTCCACCCCCTTGTGGAGCCCCATGCCACTCATTTACTGAGAGAGAGAGAGATTTATTTGTGGTACAGAGATATACTGTATACTTTTATATGCACTTCATACATTTTACATGTTACAATTGTTTATTTGCACTGTTGTTACTTGTATTGAACATAATGCTGCATTGCATGTCTTTTGAGTATGCTAATAAAGCATACTTGACAACTGATATTTATTTATTTATTTATGTTGCTGTTTGTCCGCATCTCTGTTTCTAAGGTCTCCATGCGGTATAAGCAAGTATGTTAATACAAACAAAATATATGCAAAAAAAAGTAGATATTTGTGGGAAAATAACCTTAAATTGCCTTTTCAAAGAGCTTTGCATAAGGCTGACAGTATAACTTGTAACTGTTCTGCAGACATAATCATATCCCCAGTACATATTAAAAGGTATTAAGATGGCACAATATAAATTATTACCACTTAAATACGTTTTTGTTTGACAGTAGGCCTATGTTTAAAATGTATACTTGAAAATCACCATTTCAAAAGGGAAAAGCAACCCATTTCATAGAATGACCTATATATTCTCTTTAAGAATATTTTTTCCAGATTCCAGATTTAGTTATGAGGAAATTTTCTAGCAATTTGATCCCCGCACGTCAGAATCTCTCTCTCTCTCTCTCTCTCTCTCTCTCTCACACACACACACACACACACACACACAAAATGTGTGTGGAGGAAGGAACACGGGCTCCTCCCGGCGGGTCCCGGGCAGGAAGAGGGTGACGTCAGTGTGCTCCTCTCGCAGCAGATTCAGGTTACAGTACACTGCGTGTGCGCGCGTCCGCGTCCGCTGCCGCGTGCGCGTGTGTGTGCTCGTGTTCTTGAATATCGGATGGTGGCTGGAGGAGGAAAAGCGTGTTTACACAGACGGGCCGAGCGCCTGGGGAATAGCGCACGGCGAGAGGAAGTGAGCCGGCTCGCTGTCTGCCTGCACCAACTTCCTGCTCAGAGAGAGAGAGAGAGAGCGAGAGAGAGAGAGAAAGAGAGAGAGAGAGAGAAAACAGTCGGGATCCCATTACAGTCCGACTGAGAGCTGCCGAGACGGCCGACAGCATGGAAAAACAGCGCATTATACGGAATTCTTTTTAATAAAGTGAAAAAGGACCCGACCATTAAGCACAGGTATGTGAATAATACATCCAAACTATCTGAATGTGTTATAAATGTTTACAAATGTGTAATTACCTCACAATAACAATAAAAGGAAGAAAGCTTCCAAAGTACAGGACTGAAACTTGATATCCTCAAAAAAGAATGAACCTATCCAAATGAAGGAGCTGTTTGAAATGGTCAGAAGTGATGTTTAAGACTTAAATGTATACAATTGAAAGACTTTTCTGTACAAAAACCTACGAATCTCTTCTATCAATAATATACACTTGAAGTGTCCACCGTTCCCGTTACTTACGCGCAATTTACGCACCGTTTACGCACGACTGTTGAAAGTTTGAATACCTGTTGAGCTCAAGAGTTCGTGATGTTTATTTTAAACATGTGAAAGCAGGGCTGTTAGAAAGGGCTGAAATGTGGCTCCTGGCGCTTTAAACGCACTAGTAGAGTTTCTGGTTTGTCTGGAAACAGCAGCAGACTAATTGCCATGCGCTTCCGGATTGAAACTGGCAGCAGACAGCATCTTGAAAATGAGTCATTGGGGCAAACAAAGAAACTTCAGTTCAGCCCTATAGAGCTGATGTTACCCCTACATCTGGATATGCTGGGGATGATCGATGTTTGTGACCGAAAAAAAAGTCTTTGGACACGTACTGTAAGTCACTCTTACGTGAATGGAGTAGCAGATGATGCTAGAGCTTCCCTCAGAACTAAACCAAGGTGTCCTCAAGTTCACCGCTTATGAACATGTTCATCTATGACAACCAGAAAGTGTCCAAATACTGATACTTGAACTCTTGTTTTATCATTTAAAAATTATGTTTTTGCTTTAATAATGTGCTTGTGTCATCTTTCTTTAAAACAAATGTCACTTTCGAGGCCGTTTCCTTCTGTTTTGGAGTTTTGGACACCGTCACTGTCACACTGTGTGTAAAGTTCCTCCTATCTACTTCCTGTATGGTTAGATTGGTTGGACAGATTTGCACTTATGCAGGTTTTGGCATTTAAAAACAAGTTCTGTGGTAAAACAATAGTAGGACTATAGCTTTAATATTTCTGTATATTCCCCGAAATATTCTAAAAGAGGAACCATAATAATTTCAGCTAAACAGCCAATTAGATTCAATGCAGTAAACAATCTCCAAACCCTGATATTTTGCTATCAAATGCAATGCCATTTTAAGTGTCCACACTCCACTATTTGGACACAGACACACATTTTCAGATCTGTCTGCATAATTTCAAGAGCTGCAGCTCTCTCTGGAGAAATGTGGTCGTGGAGAGAAGTCCTTCACGGCTCTCTTTTCTCCCTCTCTTCAGTAGGAGCTCCCTGAATTTTCCACTGCAGTCTGTGTGTGCAGGAAGAGCGCACATTTAGTCATGGCGAAGTAATGTCTGCGCACACCAACTAATCTCATTACGAGTTTCCGCTGGCACTACAGTGGAGGGGTTTGTGAGCACGACGGCAAGTTTGGTGTTTAAAAGCTGTCTAGGGGCCATTCAAAACACTGTGCTTGGGGTTTTGGGTCCAGACGGTCTATTGCATGAGTCTTGAAGGCTGGGAGCGTGTCACTTTGTGCTGGAGAGAGTCGGGAGCACACCTTCTCATCGTCTCACCGGCAGTGGGTGAAAGTTTAAAAAACAGCTTTATCAGGCAGTATATGTTGTCTGATAAGCCATTTACGTACTAGACTGCTGCTTTCTTTTTTGGACACACTGTGTGTAAAGTCTACAGTCATGTTCCTCCTTTCTACTTCCTGTATGGTTAGATGGGTTGGATAGATTTGATGGGTTTTTTTTCTTGGTGTTTTCCATTGACTCTTTGAACTTAAGTGCTGTAAGAAGTGAATGATCTGTGGTGTTGAGAAAAGATGATTGCTTGATGCAGATATCATTTTCAGCCATCTGAGGGGAAAAATGTACACTGTACACTGAAAAAAATGACTCGTTTTGCACAGTTTTTAGTAGTACATTTTGAAAAAATTACTTTGCAACATAATATTAAGTAAAGTGAGTGTAAATATAAACTCAGCAGAAGCTGCAATAGTCCTTTCTTCCCTATTGTAATGTATATAAGAGTGAAACTGCTTCTCAAACAAGATAAAATGTAGGACGGGAGTTGATTTTGTCCATTGGGAATCGATTGGATGGTTGTGGTTCGCTATTGGTCGATCTCATTTGAGTGACAGGTTGTCCCACCCAGTAAACACGTCATCAATTTTGATCGGTCTAGATCAAATTAGATTGAGAATCAATAGAATCAGTTAGATTGGTCTAATTTGAATCAGAAAAGTGTCTAACTGCTAGTTGGTCAAACTAGTTAAGACATCTTAACATTAAAAAAGAAAAAGAAGTAAATAATTATTATAAATTAATAAATCTCTAGTGGATTATAGGAATTCTGCATTGTAAACATAAGTAGGTTTTACTTATTTTTATACCTTCTGAATCCTCTTTTAAATTTGTTCTACTTTCAAATGAATACATGAGAGATTATAAATAAATCAAACAAGTGAATATTTGAGTAGAATGGAGTACAAATTACTATTTTTTTTAGTTCAGATTATTAATTGCAGATAATAATAAATCTTCTCTGCGGTATTTACTTCCCAACAAAATCATTTTTTCCCCCAGTGTATTTCCTGATGTCCTATGGCATGATGTCAAAATGAGAGAGCTTGTTTGTGGTATCTAAGCATTTAAAGTAGTAAAACAGTGTGTTTTCTTACTGATGTTTAGGCCCAGATAGTATCTATGGACTTTTTTCACATTTTCTGCACTATTTGATGGGAAAAAATGTCAAATAGAGCTAAGGCCGCATTTACACTGCAGGTCTTGATGCCCAATTTAGATTTTTTGACTATATGCGATTTTCTTTGACAACCAGCTTACATCTTCTTTTAAAAGTGAGCCATATCCGATATCTGCATTTACACTATAATTTTGGCGAAACAACCCGAGATAGATGTACTGACCTGGAAAAGTTTAGGCCGAAAAGGAAGTAAAATGATGTGATTTGCAATGGACGCAGATGAAATGATAATACAAGCTTTGCTTTAAGCACCATCGTTAAAGGTCAGCAAAACATTGAAAATAGTCATGTGATCGCGGTTGGTGTCCACCAGAGTTGGTATCATTCACCACTGTTGCTTTTTCAATGACATACAACTTGCATTGACGGGAATATCCAGTCTGTCCACTTACATGGCAGATGCAAATGCACATATCCAATTTATTTCCACATATGAATGAGGCCTGAAACCGATCAGAGAATATCGGAATCCATGTGTTTTTTCCTGCTTATACGTTTGTGGGTCATATCCGTTCTGTGCCACATTGGAGGAAAAAAAAAGTGGAAATTGGTTCACTTGAACCATGTAATATTGTAAATGCAGCCTAAAAATTACTACTCGTTTACACAACAACAATGTACTAAAAGCAGAAAAGTTTTTCCTTTGCGTTTTTCGCGTACAGACGACAACGTTGTCAAAACGATCCCCGTTCACACGGATCCGCGAAAACGGCTAAAAAAAATGCTGTATTGTGCTGCCAGGCCAGTAGATGGTGATGTCACTTTGTAAACACTATGCGCCTATAGACTGAACACGTAATACACATATGCATGACCCCACCGTTTCACAAATTCACTTTTTTGTAGTTTACACGGAGATGATAACGGTATCTTTGCCCTTTTGAAACCCGTTTTCAAAAGTTCGTGTTTTCAGGCCCCTAAAAAGCCACTGTTGTGTAAATTAACGAGCAAAATGCATAAAAAAGGTCTCCATTTTTAGTTGAAAATGGTGTCCTTACTGTTAAAATATCTCATAAACCAACATGATTGGCATGGGGATGTCTAGAAGTTTGTGAAAGAATCCATGTGGAGTAATGCAATGTATGATTCATTTATTTCATGAAATGTGTTAAAACAGCCTTAAAGCCAATGACCATGAAGCTGATGCATGCCAGACAGCGGCGTAAGAACAGAGCCAAGGCGGTGCAGACAATCTATGTTTGAGTGTGTTTTTTTTGTTTTTGTTTTTTTGTTTAGCGCACTGTCTATTATTTATTTGTGTGTCATGGGGTCTCTCATCCTCTCTACATGCCTAAATGCAATTTTGCATCAAACTGTCTTTGAAAATGTAAGGATTCAAACTTTACTCCTGCATGATTTATTTCATTGCTCACATTGCAAGACAATAAAGAAACAAAAACTCCAGATTTGCACATGTAAATCACATTTGTACACAGCAGCGGTGCTTAAAAGGGAGACATTTTTTCCCCTCTTGCAATAATCTAACAATGACTTTTACAGCCACGTTCCATGCAGGCACTTCTCCAAATGGCCAAGAGCTTTTGAAATCAGCTTCTTGTGTTTATTCCCTTTGATTAGGGAAGTAAATCTGGGAATCCATGAGTCCATTCTTCAGGGTCTCGCATGCAATATGTCAGTCTATAGACGTCCATATGGGCGAGAACTTTGTGCCAGCACGAAAAGAGAAGAGGAAACCTCCCATTTGTGCCTTGTGTCCGTGTGGTCCTCTCGTTCCTGTGTTTGCTCCCCGCAGCAGGAATTCCTACCTTTCAGTTTGGGATCGGCATTCCCAGGAAGACGCCCTTCAAAGGAGAATTGGAGGAAGTCCTGATATAGACAGTTTTACGGTCGTTTAACGCAGATGCTCCGCTCAGAGGATGCTGGAGCAGGAAATGGTTGCATTTCGCTTCTTTTGGGGGTTTGGAAAAAAATAAATGGGCGACAGTGTGTGGCGTACGGTGAGCTTTTATGTTGCGTCCAAGTGTGGAGTACGAGATCTAACTGTAACTTGCTGTATGTGTATGTATGATGAGATCTGCGTCACATATGTAGAAGAGTAATGAATGAGTGTGTGTGTGTGTGTGTGTGTGTGTGTAAGTGCACAGTACTTCCTGATAGATATCCTTATACTGAATTGGCAGCATTTACCGAGCATTTCCTCCTTTGTCACCACAGGTTTGGTGTTGTTTGGCAAGTTC